>JAZHRO010000015.1:30602500-31017500 GCA_037157565.1 Thalassia testudinum
TTAGTTGGCACGTCTACTTTTTTTTAGGTTTGGGTATGATCGTACTTTTTGGAAAGTCTAATTTATACGTTTAATGGTGAGTATTGGTAGGTGTTGGGCCTTATTGCTGGAAAGTATGGGGCTAGTATGTATTGTACTTTGCAGGTGGTTACTACTTTATTCGTTATTGTGTATTGCTAAATTTAGAACTTGACAAATATGATGGTTGAAAAATGGTAATGAATACTGCCATAAACGGAAAAGAGGTAGGAAAAAAAGGTACGAAAGCTATAACTGAAACCTTGTGCTTGATTTTTGAAAGAAACTGTCTCACCACAGCAACTCACTAACTCAGTGAGTCAGCGTCTATCAGTAATTGATAGGCAACAGCAGGCAGCAGCAAATCACTAACTCTGAATTGGGATTGTGAGCTCAATCGATGTGTCTATGGTTGAATGTGAATTGCAACAACTGATAGTTGATATTATAACCAATCATTTCGAATAATTTATGTGATTTTTATAATTAAGTCCATCTGCCATAGATGAGTGCGACGCGAGACGTATATTGTTCAAATCTTCGATTAATATTTTATGGATTTTTTATGATTACGTCCGTTGGTCAATAACGTACTGTGTAAATATTTGATTTGATACATTTATGATTACGTCCGATGGTGACGTATACTATGCGAATCGTCGATTAATATTTTATTCATTTTTTATGATTACGTCTATCGGTCGGTAATGTTATGTGCAAATATTTGATTCGATATATTTATGATTACATTCGTCGACGACGTATACTATGCGAATTGTCGATTAATATTTTATGGGTTTTTTATGATGCATCCGTCAGTCAGTGACATACTGTACAAATATTTGATTCGATACATTTATGATCACGTTGGTTGGTGACGTCTACTGTGCGAATCGTTGATTAATATTTTATGTGTTTTTTATGATTACGTCCGTCGGTGACGTCTACTGTGCAAATTGGCGATTAATATTTTATGGATTGTTTATGATTGCGTCCGTCGGTTGGTGACGTACTGTGCAAATATTTGATTCGATACATTTACGATTACATCCGTTGGTGATATCTACTATGCAAATCGTCGATAAATATTTTGTGGATTTTTTAGGATTACGTCTGTCGGTCGGTGACGTACTGTGTAAATATTTCATTCAGTATATTTACGATTGCGTTCGTCAGTGACGTACTGTGCAAATCGTCGATTAATATTTTATGAATTTTTTATCATTACATCCGTCAGTGAGTCACATACTATGCGAATGTACAAGTACAACTCATTGTACAATGTACATCACTACATTGTATACCTTAATAATTGCTTAATCATGCTTCGTGTGGGTTCTGACATTTGTGCAGGTACTGACTCATGTTATTCTTTACTCTTGACTCTAAATTCTAGGATTTAGTGAGCACATTGGTCATATGTGCCTAGGATAATAGCCTTTGTGCGAAACGCAAGGCAACACAATTTACCCATTCTCCTCCACCACCAGATCCACCACCATCCACCACACAGTGCACACACCTTAATTCCCACCCCGTTCACATTGGCCATTGCATCGTGCCACTAGCCAGTGCGGGCACTGGCACCGCACGACCTCCTGTTCCCTTTGTCCCCTTTCCCCTTCCCTCCAAAAGAGTCATCTTCGGAGGAAATCCTAGACGTGCGGCGGTCATCCCCTACAGGGAGACGCTCCCCCACCTCCCCAGTAGGCAATAAGTCCACCACCAAGAAGACGAGAAGCTTCATAAGTAACGATGCAGGCTGCAGCCTGAAGCAGCGGCAGGGATGACAATGGTAGTGGCATTAGCAGAGCGGACTAGCACATACTT
Source organism: Thalassia testudinum (assembly GCA_037157565.1). Taxonomy (NCBI): domain Eukaryota; kingdom Viridiplantae; phylum Streptophyta; class Magnoliopsida; order Alismatales; family Hydrocharitaceae; genus Thalassia; species Thalassia testudinum. Next base: position 30,604,349 of record JAZHRO010000015.1, read on the forward strand.
TAGTCTGCAGCAAGCACCCATCATCGGCATCGGCATGCCAGCATATTGTCGGCATGCCGACAAAATTCCTGATTTTCGACATTATAGTCATATCGGCATGGTCATCCTGCAAAACAGTCCTTGCTTACGGCATTTAAATCACAGCTCTGCGACATAATTAACCCTTGCTTACTTATGGCAAACTCAATGCCCAAAAAGTATCTTAGCTTCCCAAGATCTTTCATGACAAACTGCCGTGTCAAGTACTCCTTCACTTGAGATATACCTTTTGCATCATCACCTGTGAGAAGGTCGTCCACATACATAAGTAGAGCCACTGTACCACTACTGGTCTTTCTCACAAATAATGAGTGGTTAGATGAAGATCTTTGCATTCCAATAACAGACAATGCCTCAGACAGGCACTGAAACCAGACTCGGGGGCTTTGCTTAAGACCATAAATGGCCTTACGAAGCTTGCATACACACTCCCCTGAACTTCAAAGCCAAGTGGTTGTTGCATATAGATCTCTTCCTCTAAGTCTTCGTACATGAATGCATTTTTAATATCCAGCTGATGTAGATGCCATTCATAATGAGTTGAACAGAGATAAGTATGCGAACAATGAAGAGTCGTGCAATAAGGGAGAACGTATCAAAAAAATTCACTTCATAGGTCTGGATGAATCCTTTGGCCACAAGGCGGGCCTTATACTTTGAAATTGACCCATATGGGTTGTATTTCATGGCAAAGATGCATCTGACTCCAACAAGGTGCGTGCCAGACGGTAGAAGTGACAGCTCGCAGGTACCTCTACTAGTAAGTGCAGACACCTCCTCCATAGCTGCCTTCCAGTGTGGATGTAGTAGAGCCTGCTGGTACGAGGTAGGTATCTCAGCACTGGATACTACAGCTGTGAATGTATGAAACTCCGAACTTAGAGAATCAGTATAAACAACACTCCCAGCACAGCAACACGATATTGTGCAGAAGATCGTGGAGCCTTTTTGATAGTAATAGGGATATCCTCATCAGTACTCATAGAAATAGAACCTGGAGAAACATCCACAGATGACGGTCTCTCAACCTCTATACCTATTGATACTGTATTTGAAGGAGCCTCCTGAGTAGAAGTAGCCTCCTAGTTATCAACATTAACCTGAGGAGTCTGTGGAATAGACGGAGAGGGCTTTGCTTTGTAGATAATTGGCAGTTGATAAGTGTGACCCTTGAAGGTCCTTTCATTTGCTGGTACTGGCCTGAATGTGCTGGTAGATGGCTTAGTAGCCTTAGAAGGGCTACTACTATCTATACATACACCAAATAGTATAGGAGCAACTAGTACAGGAGCATACTTTGACACATTCTACACCTGCCTAGCAGTAACAAAAAAATGGGGTATAGCTTCATGAAAGGTGACATTTGCACTTATGTAGTGTCTGGTGTAGGGGATCAAAACACCGATATCCCTTCTGAGTATGAGAGTAGCCAAGGAACACACACTTGACTGTTCTAGGTGCTAATTTATCTCACATAGGTTCAAGAAGATGTACAAAAGCCACACACCAAAATATCTTGGGTGGAAGATCGAACATCTCATCATTTGGATAGAGCACCTGCTACGGTATCTGCTTGTGAATGACTGAAGAAGGCAATCTATTAACAAGGTAGCAAGTTGTGAGAATTGCATCTCCCCAGTAGTTTTGTGGCACACTGTTATAGATAAGAAGGGCTTTGACCATATTAAGGATGTGCTTGTGCTTCTTCTTTGCAACCCCATTCTGCTGAGAGGTGTGAGGACATGAGGTCTGATGAATTATGCCATGTAAACTATAGAACTCCACTAGTCGACAAGTACAAAACTCCAGTGCATTATCAGATCTGAGAGTCTTGATGCAGGCATCAAATTGATTCTTTATCATCAATACAAACTTTTCAATCAGAGAACCCACTTCAAACTTATTCTTCATGAGAAATAGGTAGGACAATATGGAAAAATTATCAGTCACAATCTAATAGTATCGATGTCCTGCTCTATCAGGAGTACTACTAGGACCCCAAGCATTGAGATGCACTAACTGAAAACACAAAGACGAATGTGGTCCATTAGCAGCTGGAAAGGAAGATCTATGATGTTTCCAAAGATGACATGCATCGCAGGTGAGCTGTGTAGTTGGGGATACATGAGGAATAAGCTTGCGTAGTTTATCTAGAGAAGGATGGCCTAATCGTCTATGCCACTGTAGAGCACTTCCTGACATGGTACTCATCTGACACGTTGCAACCATGGGACCCTGCTGAAGTCGGTAAACACCTCCTCCATATCCATTACCAATAATCTTCCTTGTCATTTGATCTTGAAAAATACACCTATGCTCATTAAAGATGTCGCGACAATTCATCTGCTTGATGATTTCACTGGCAGAGAGTAAATTCATAGACAAATCTGGAACAAACTGGACATGATTAAGCTGCATAGAAGGGGTAACATTAATTTTCCCCTGACTACTAATAGGAGCAAGTTGCCCATCAACTACCTGTACTGTGACCTTGAGAGACAGGTTGAATCTGCCCAAAACACTACTGATTACCGGATAAATGATTTGAGGGACTTGAGTCAATCAACCACGTCATACCAGTAGTTGAAGAAGTATTACCCACGATGGTCCTTAGCACAAGCTCTGACTGGAATACTGCCATGTTCACAGAAACACACTTCCACAATCTGATTTCAATTCACCATAGAAAGGGTACACGTAACACAGCCCTGAACTTCATAATCAGATCTGAAAACTGATAGAAAATGGGGAATACACACTTCAACAAATGCACTAAATGGGGAATACACACCTTAAAAATCTCCGCTCACATGCGATCAATACTCAAGGGGAATACACACCCCAAGAACATGCATTAAAGGGGAATATACACCCCAAAACAAATAGAAACAGAGATATGATTTTATTATACCATCCAAGTAGATCTTTCAAACTCCTTTCCGGAAGAGCCTTACTCTAGAACTCCATCACCAACATGTGGAGGATCTTCCTAAACCCCAAAAACAAGGGAGATTGGGGTCTACAACCTTCTCCTTACTGCTGGAAGAGACCCAACAACAAGAAGAGGGCTCCAGAGAGGGGCAAGAGGGCTCCGGAATGCACCCACTGACTGCGTGTTGCCCTACTGCAGTCAAGCGATGGTCCTCGTGCTGCTGCGACCAAGGAGCAATGCTCCTGTTGCTACCCTATAGTAGCGTCGCCTGTTTATGTAGCACCAGTAGCAACATTGGCGGTGGTGAGTGGTGGCGTAGATGTTGCTGCGGTGGCGCACTACAACAGCTTCAGGCCAAAGCGCAGCACCCTACGCAAGGGCGGCGATCTGCTGTTGCGACGCGGTGGCAAGCTGCTGCAGCAACGGCAACGATCGGTGGTGGTGGTGCTGGCAAGGTTCAAAATGCTGATTTCGACGTTGTGCCGATGAAATTCTAAGTGTGAATTTCGTGGGTATTCCGATGGCACGTCGTGGAAATGCCTGTTTTTCGATGGGCATGCCGAGGGCACGTCGAGTCAAAATGATATCAATTTCAAGAAAATCAAATGCTGATTGTGACTTGTGTAACAATAAGAGTGTTTCGTCATGACCATACCTAAAGTTTTAGATATCGGGTGCATGCGTGCGTGCGTGTGTTCGAAGCCTTACCCAGACCTTACCCATTTGGACCTATAGACCCTTACCCAGACCTTACAGATCAGTAGACACCTCAGACCGTGCTCAGCCAATACAAACCTCACCAGACTGGTCGGCATCTGGTGGCATGCCGTCGACATTTAAATCACTGGGTGTTACTATGGCGATGATGCGACAGTGGCACTGACGCCGGTGGTGATGATGGTGGCATCCGACAATGAGGCTTGAGGTAGGGTTAGGGTTTGTTTGGTGGTTTCCCAAACCTGGTGCTTTGATACTAGGTTAAAGAAAAAGAGTTTTCTTAATTTACCAAGTCATCCTTACACCTATATATATAGGAGAGGGAAAAATTATACCATAAATCCACTTACGAAAATAAAAGTAACAAAACGCTCTTTACTACAAAATATAACTCAACAAACCCAATCTAAGCACTTAAAATAGCTCCACTTGAGATAATATGATAAATTAATCTCAAGTGTCTCTTCTTGATCCTTAAGTGTCCACGTGCAATTATGACCCAAAATGCACTATGTATAATGCAATAATGCTAAGAAACAAACATAATTAGGCATTTTATCCCTTTAAATTATGCACTTATCATGAAGGTTGTTGGTGCCAAAAAGGTTCATAAAGGGGAAGTTAAAAAGATTATCAGTGGTTAATGTTTTATCTTGGAACGTTCGGGGTCTCCGGGATGACGGGAGATGATTTATTTTGAAAAAATACTTAGCTGATTGGTAGATTGATGTTGCCTGTTTGCAAGATACAGATCTAGAGTGTTTGATTGCTCAGCTGAAGACACACTTTTGTGGGGACATTTTTTCTAATTTTATTAAATTGGAAGCTGAAGCTTGCTTATGATGTGGCATGATGATTTACCGGAGCTATGATGGTTTTTCCTTTGCCATCTCCACGGTGTATGGGTCTTGTGATGATGCCTCCAGGATCTCTTTTTGGGGGGAGTTTGGACATGCATCTTCTTTTGTTGTGGGGATGCCCTGATTGATAAGAGGTGACTTTAATGCGACACTTGTGTCTGATGACAGACCTGATGGAAGAAGTGACGTTGCTATAGTCCAATTTTAGCAGGTTGTGCAGGATCTGGAGCTTATTGATTTCCTTACAACTGGCGCTCGGTTCACTTGGAGAAATGGGAATGGTGTAGTTTCTTGTATTGAGAGATTTTTATGTAGTATTGCTTTAGTAAAGTCATTTCAGTTGGTGGACGTGATCGCGTGTGAGACAATTTTTTGATCATACTTCCCTTTTATGGCGTAGTAATGAGGATGCCAAATATTCAACATATTTCAAATGCCATAAATCTTGGCTCAAGGAAGATGGTTTCAAAGATTTGATCAAGGAAAGGTGATCTACCACTACCCCTTCAACTTCAGCTACACGTACTTTGGCCTACAAAATAAAGGCAGCTAGACAGGCTATGATAGAATTCAAGTGAAATAAATCAATTAGGATTATTTGATTTAGGATTTACTATTTTTAAGTTTTGATTGGTTTCTATGTATATCCTTTACCTTTCTATGTAAAGAGGGTTAACAAGAATCATTTTCCCAAAACTCCATATGGTATCATAGTGGGTTTGATCCCATGGGAAAGAAGAGAAAAGGGAAGAAGAAACCTTATAGGGGGGAGGCCCTCCGGCGGCGCCGCCGGTCTCCGACAAGCCACCGGAGATGCCCTCTCCTCTCCCACAACTCTCCTCTCTTCTCCTTCCACTACTCCTGTTTCGTCTTCCTCTTCGTTCTTTTGCTGCGGTCGCTGTCGGCAGTCGGAAAACCCCCACTGGTGATGCTATTGATCGTCTTCTGGTGAGGGACCATCGATAGAGTGGTCGCTGGGGCCCTGGTCTCTAGACCGACCATCTCCAGTGGCCAACTGCCCGACCATACGTCGCCAATGGAGCTTCCTTTGACCGGTGCCACCCTTTGATGGGAAAGTTAGGTTCTCCGTTTTGGCTCACTAAATCTCGTTTGTTAGAGGATCTAGCGACATCACTCAACTCCGTGGAACCCAAGCTACTGGATAGGGGTTATCCAACTGACCTCCGACCAGCCGGAGCACCGCCGTGCACTTCCTGACCATTGTAGTGCCGCCCACAGAGAAAAAAAGGAAAAAAAAGGGAGAGGGAAGAAGAAAGAGAAGAAGAGGGAGTCGATGACAGCCCCACTCTCATCTTTTCTCCGATCACAGCAACAGCAGTGGGCGATGGTGCTCGACGCTCCACCCTTTGTGCTTGTAGGGCCGGCAGGAGAATATCACAAGGGTAGTAGACGAAACCATTCTTTAGGTCTTTGATGTTTCTTTAAAAAAAAATTATGATTGAATCCACGTTTTCTGTTTGCTTTAAAGTCGAGTTTTTGGTGTTGGGGTATTTGTTTGTAACCCCTCAAAGTTTTTGAGTTTTAAGTTAGGTCCTTATATGTTGAGTTGAAGATACAAGATTTGAAGATGGGAGCTGCCTCAAGATGTCGAAGTTCGGGTAGCACTCTTACGCACCGCACCTTAAGAGAAATCGAGCGTTGATTGGCTCTGTAAGGGCGTACAAGAAGGAGCACCCAAGGTTGAAGACATAGAGTGGACTACCATGTCGACAAGAATGGATCTCACTACCTTAAGGATCTAAGACTTCGTTGTCTCTTGCATCTTGTCTTGCGGGGAGTGTTAAGAAATAAATCAATTAGGATTATTTGATTTAGGATTTACTATTTTTAGGTTTTGATTAGTTTCCATGTATATCCTTTACCTCTCTATATAAAGAGGGTTAGGGTCTCTCTTTTTGAAATAACAAGAATCATTTTCCCAAAGCTCCACAAAGCCCTTTTGAAGATATCTACTTTTGATAGGAAGGCATTGCACCGCTCTCTAATGATGGATGTCCAAAATGATAAAGATGCCAATTGACTGTTACTGAGGAGGGCCATAAAAAGGAGATGGACTGGAGGCAAAAATCGTGTCAGCTATGTCTTAGAGAGGGAGATGCAAATATTAGATTCTTTCATTTGGCTACAAGTGCTAGAAGGAGAAGAAATATGATTAATACTTTGAAGGTGGGTGATGTGGTGTTTAAAAGGAGAGATCAGATTTGTAATGCTTTCAAAACATATTTCCATGATTTTACGGAAGACAGACGTGTGGTTATTGGCGCTTGGCAAATTTAGAATTGGAACAGGTTAGGATGAGGCGAAAATGGTTCTTACTACGGATGTGGATGAAGAGGAGATTTTTCATGCCCTACATGGGTTGAAGTTGGAAGGGTCTCCTAGCCCAGATGGGTTGTAGATTATTTTCTTTATGGAGTTATGTGATGTCGTGGGGCCTGACGTGGTAGCTATGATTAAAGAGTTCTTCAGAGGGAATGAAGGCTTTGAAAGGTTGAATAAATTTTTCTTATTTTTGCTTCTAAAGAAGCCTGGGGAGGAGAAGATGGAGGAGTTTAGACCCTTCACCCTTTCCAACTCTATCTATTTGTTGGTTGCCAAGATTCTTGCAAATAAGCTATGTAGTATTTTACCAGACATTATATCTCCAGTGCAATCTGTGTTTATCAAGGGGAGGTCCTTATAGGATTCATATGTGTTGGTAGAGGAATTTTTGGCGGATTGGAAATGAAGGGTGTGCTCAGCTTTCCTTTGGAAAGTTGATTTTCCCAAGGCTTATGATTCTATTCCATGGAATTATCTGTGGGATATTTTGAAGAGGAGAGGATTTCCAGATCATTGGGTGCAGTTGATGAAGAGATAATTACTACATCTTTTTTTTTGTCCTAATCAATGGTAGGGCTAATGGATCTTGGATTCAGCCACAAAGTGGTGTACGACAGGAGTGTCCTTTAGCACAAATGCTATTTAATATAGCAGTGGATGCTTTTGCTAGGATGGCATTTAAGGCGTGCAATGGTGATATTTTCTCAGGTTTAACAACCTTTCAGGAGGGGATATTGCTTACACCTATCATGCAGTATGCTGATGATACGACATTCTTCATTGAAAGGGATATATTGGCAACAAAACATGTCTCTTTGTTGGTGAGGATTTTTGTTAAAATTTCTGGTTTGAAGATTAATAGAAACAAATTGAGTTTGGTAACTTTTTCTATGGGGAGAGACGTGGTGAATGAGATTTCGGCGATTCTGGAACGTGGTGGTGCATTTACCAGTTGTATATCTTGGTCGCCCTTTGAAAGGTAAAAGGCTGGTTGCTTCGGATTGGAAGCCATGATTGAACATTTTTCGAATAGATTTTCTTCTTGGAGTGGAAGATTGCTATTCAGAGGGGGAAGATTGATCCTCGTAAAATCAGTCTTATCTTCTAATCTGGTGTTCTTTCTTTCTATGTTCTCGCCTACCAAGAAGATCAAGCAAATAGATATGATCAAAAAAAGATTTTTTTTGGAAAGGTCCAGATTTCATCGGTAGATTTGCACAACTTGTCTCTTGGGAGGAGATTTGTAAGCCCAAGAAGGATGGTGAACTTGGTGTACGTCAATTGATGCCTTTTAATAAGGCTGTTCTATTAAAATGGGTGGTGAGATTACTAGGAAAATTCTTTAGTTACTTCCATTTTGAAGGACTCCTATGGTAGTCGCATGGACTTGATTCAGGGGACAAATGCACAAATAAGAGGCGTTTCATCCTTTTGGAGTTCGGTTGGACCTTTGTTGAATGAGTTTTCAGCCCAATTTTCGCCCCAGCTTGGGGGATGGTTCTTCTTTCAAATTTTGGATTCATAATTGGTCTGATTTTGGTAGATTTTCAGACCTGTTCTAAAGGATATTTCATCGAATCACGGATAAGCAGGTCCTGGTATGTGATATGTGGGATGTGACCCTCTGAACTTGGGATTTCAGATTGCCAGAGAGCCTTTCTGAGTCTACTTTTGATGAGTTTTAGCAGCTGATGAAGATTCTAAATGACTTCTCTCCAACTTCAACAAAGACAGATTGCTTCACTTGGAAAGAAGGCCATTTTACAGTAAAGAATGTCTACAACTATCTAGCAGTGGGTGGTACACATCAAAATTTGGTGGATGGAGGCTCAAAACTCATCTGGACTTGCAAGGCACCTCTCAAAATTAAACTCTTCCTATGGTTCTTGAGAAGGAAGCATATTGTCACTAAGTTGTACAGATCTAAATGGTGCTCTGATGGTGACATGTCTTGCCCCCTATGTCAGCAGTCTGTGGAGGATGTACACCATCTGTTCTTTTGATTGTGGATTCTGTAAAGATGTCTGGGCTCATTTGAATCTTCCAACAGTGGACAAAACAGAGTTTGAGTCCTTCTGGAGGAGTTTCAGAGATCACCTGGATTTGGACATGGCGGGTTGGAGTCAAGCAGTTGGTATTATTTGAAGTATTTGGCTGCAGAGGAATGGCAAGGCCTTCAAGAATAAACAGTGTTGGGTTGATAATGTTGTAAGAGAAGTAAAATGTTTTTCTGATTTTTGCCTTCAAAACGCTTAAGTCCATTCCTTTTACACTATTAGTATAATTTTAGGATGATTACCACCCTTAGGTAATCTTACTCTTTTCATCGAAAAAAAAGGGCTCCCATCAACTTTTACTGAATTGCTCACTATTTTTTGTTAAGGGGTTTATGTATATGTTCCCTTGGAAACATTAGGAAAGACATATATACCCCTGAATATTAGGAAAGACATATATACCCCTGAATATTCCATATTTTCGTATGTGCACCTACAAACTTGCTCCATTTTGGTCACATACCCTTGCTCTGTGAAAGATAACGGAGGATACAACAACAACAACAAAGCCTATTCCCACATTAAGTGGGGTCGGCTATATGGATTCTTTGCCTCAACACAGGTCGATTTTTAGCCATTTCAGGACTTAAATTAAAGTAATTGAGGTCATACTTAATAGTTTCCTTCCAACACTTGTTTGGTCTTTCTCGCCCCCTCTTAATGGGTTCAGCCTCCAACTTCTCGCATCTCCTAACTGGAGCATCTAGTGGTCTTCTTTGTAAATGTCCAAACCATCTTAGACGTGCCTCTCTCATTTTATCCTCTATTGGTGCCACTCTAATCCTTTTTCTAATAAACTCATTTGAAATACGGTCCTTTTTTGTATGACCACACATCCATTTTAACATCTTCATTTCTGCCACAGATATTTTCTATACATGCCTATAGTTTATAGCCCAGCATTCAGAATCGTACAATATGGCTGGTCTTACCACAGCTCGATAATATTTTCCTTTGACTTTTAAAGGAATCCTTTTATTACAGAGAACACCAGAAGCACCCCTCCATTTCAACCACCCTGCATTAATTCTATGAGTAACATCTCCATCAATTCCACCATCATGTTGGAAAATGGATCCCAAGTACTTAAAAATATCTTTCATTGGAATGCACTCTTCTCCAATTTTTACATCAATTCCTTCAATGTTCCATCTACTACTAAACTTGCATTCCATATACTCAAGTCTTCGTCCTACTTATGCGTAATCCTTTATCTTCTAGGGCTTCTCTCCAAAGCTCAAGTTTTCTGTTCACTCCATCTCTTGTCTCGTCAACCAACACAATGTCATCAGCAAAAAGCATACACCAAGGCACCTCGACTTGGATATGCTTCGTCAACTCATCCATGACCAAGGCAAAAAGATAAGGGCTTGAAGTCGAACCTTGATGCAGACCAATGGTGATATTAAGTAGTTCGTCAAATCATCCTTAGTCTTTACACAAGCTGCTGCTCCATAGTACATATCCTTTATGAGGTTGATATATATAACTGTCACTTGTCTCTTCTCCAAAATTCTCCACAAGATATCTCTTGGGACAGAATCATAGGCCTTCTCCAAATCAATAAAAATTATATGTAAATCCTTTTTCTTCACTTTGTATGTCTCCATCATACGTCTCAAGAGATGTATTGCCTCAATAGTAACCTGCCTGGCATAAAGCCAAACTGATTTTCAGTTACCATAGAGACTTGCCTCACCCTTCTTTCAATTATTCTTTCCCAAAGTTTCATCGTATGACTCATCAACTTAATACCTCTATAGTTGGAACAATCTTGTATGTCACCCTTGTTCTTGTATAAAGGTACCACAAAACTTTTCCTCAATTCCTCTGGCATCTTCCTCCATCTCGGACGATTAAAATAAAATTTGCATTTAGCTCCTTAACTTTTTTTCCCATTTTTTCCAAAGGCATCATCCTCTTCCTCCATCTCTTCCTCCTTTTTGACCTCCTTCCCAACCTATATTTTGACGCCCTCTTCCCTAATGCCCTTTTGGTATAGCCATCTAACCAACAGTGGTAGTAATTATCATGGGGTGCGTCTCCGTCTCGTATAGTCACCCAACCAAACTCTACCAAACTCTCCAAAACCACACTGTTCTTGGCATCTTGCTTGATAGCAAGATCTTGAACCATACTGTGCTGTTGTCATCCACGACCTCCTACTTCAAGTCGAGGAGCTCAAACACATGGCATTCATCTCACTTGGGGTCCACAAACATCTCTTGATTGTCAGGAACCTCGTATATGTCATTGTCATCCTAAAATCGAATGGAAAAGCAGGGCAGAGATCGCACTAGTGAAGAGGGTGAATTTGGGGGAGTCCTTGATAGGCATCATTGTCTCGCGATTCCATAATGGTGATGGTGAGCATGGTGACATGACAAGAGGGGGGAGGAGGGGATGCTAGTAGTTGATGGAATGAGGGAGGTAGCGGGAGGAGGACATAGAGAATAGTAGGGTGTGGGGAAGGGGTTGGGGGGGGGGGAGAGGAGTGGAAGGGGATGTTGTGGTGGATGCTGATGTTGATGGCATCGACGAGGATGGAGATTGGTGGAGGTGGGGGAGGATGTTGTTGATGGAGGACTTCACCTTGGAGAAGACCTTGATGAAGGGGACGAAGTTAGTGGCATGGATGTGCTTGGAGTGGATGACGTTGGGGATGGACTTGAAGTGGAGGAGGTTGGGAAGGAAGAAGAGATGAAGGAGGAAGAGGAGGAGGTGGAAAGAAGGAAGGAGGAAGAGGTTGTGTTTGAAAAATGTAAAAAAAAAATAGGGAGATTGTTGGGTGAAATGAGCGGAATTGTTTATTACTGAACCCTAGGGACTTTTATATAGAGAGGTGCACTTTGGAGAATTACAAGTAGTACCTCATATAATAATAAAAATAGAAAAACACCCACAAATAATAATAATCCCAACACTCTTCCTCAAGTTTGAGCATAGATATTGGTCATGCTCAGCTTGGAATACAAGTATTTTTAGTTGCTTCCTGGAGAGTGGCTTGGTGAAGATATTGGCAATTTGGTTTTGAGTGGGAATATATGGGGTAGATATTCGTTTGCTCATGACCACATCTCGTATGAAGTGATAGTCTACTTTAGTGTGCTTGTTCCTCCCATGAAAGGTTGGAATATTAGCAATGAACATTGCGTTCTTGTTGTTGTTGTAGTACATGGGTATAGGACCAGAGATGCAAATACTAAAGTCTTGTAGAATAGCCCAAACCTAAAACAACTCACATGTAGTATGAGCCATTGCCTTGTATTTTGACTCAGCACTGGATATGGAGACCATATTCTGTTTCTTGCTCGACCAGGTAACCAGATTATCACCCACATAAGTACAATAGCTAGTGGTGGACCTTTTGTCTTCATGTGCCCCTTTATAATTAGCATTAGAGTATCCCTACATATCTATGCGGTCATGCTTATGAAAAGTTAGGCCTCTTCCTAGATTGCTATTCAAGTACCTCAAAATCTAGCACACCCTTGCCTAGTGTGCTTCCCTTGGCTCCTACATAAACTGGCTAAGCCGAGCAACAACATAGGCAATGTTAGGTTTAGTAACAATGAGATAAAGTAGTTAGCCAATGATGTTATGATATCTAGTAGCATCCTCTAGTATAGGGTTGTTAGAGTTTGCTAGATAGCAGCTGGGTCCAATGGGATGTTAGCCACCTTAGATCCCATCATCCCTACTTCTCTTTTCATGTCAAGGTGGTGCACCTCGATGCCCAAGAATTAGCTAATTCTCCTTAGATCCTTGGTAACAAACTATGAATATAGGAAGGTCTTGGTTGCCTCTATGCCTTCTGTGTCGCTCCCTGTAAGAAAAATATCAACATAGACTATGAGAATTACCAAACCCCCAGATCTCTGCATGACAAAAATTGAGTGATCTGGTGAGGACCTATGGAAACCAAATTGTTGTACGGCTTTGCTGAATCTATCAAGCCATACCCTTGGGCTTTGTTTTAATCCATCGATGGCTTTGTGCAATCTGTAAACCTTCTGACACTTCTTGTCAACAACTTGGGTGGCTGATGCATATACACCTTTTCACTAAGATCACCAAAAGGAATGCATTTTTGATGTCCAACTGAAACATGAGCCAATCATGGTTCATTGCCACTGACAGAACAATATAAACGGAGTTCAATTCCATCGACATCCAACCACTGTAGCCCTATGAGGGAGGTCCACCAACTCCCATGTATCATGGGACTATAAGGCCTACTTCTCATTATCCATAGAAGTTTTCCACATTGGATTCTGGAGGGCCGCAGTACAATTTCTCGGAACTTGGTGACTATTCACAACAATGGAAAAAGTCTAGCGAACTTTTCAAATGTCATATGTTGGGAAATTGAATAACGGACACAAGACCGTAGGACCTTCTGATGGGCAATGGGAAGGTCCAGGTCGGATCCATTTATAGATGGTACTTGATCTCCATTAGATTCTGCAAGATCAATAGAAGATTAAGCAAGAGGTATTGTACATAGCGGTTTCGAGCGTGGTAGAGTAGGGTTCCTACGCTGGTAGGTGTGCATAGAAGGTTATGGTAGAGGCAGTAGCGGTGGTGGTGGTGGAGATGATGCTGGTCCTTTTGGATTTCCTGGAGGCTTGTAGGGCAGCAGTGGCATAGCAATAGGCATAGGCAATGGAATTTTCTGAGAGTTGGCATAGATGGAGGTGCCCCTTTGGGTGGAAAATATGGTATATCCTCAAAAAAGGTGACATCAATACTTACATAAAATCAATGTGCCAAGCGGTCATAACACCTATAGCCTTTTTGGACATGCGAGTATCCTAGAAATATGCATTTCAGTAATCAGGGAGAGTTTGTCAACCTTAAAAAGGTGAACAAAGCATACACACCCAAACACAGCAGGCATAAAAGAGAAACAATCCCAGCCAGGATACAACAAGGAGTAAGGTGTCTTCCCTTTGAGAATAGACAAAAGGACCCCCCTCAATAAGAAAGGTAGCAATCAAAACAACATCTACCCTATAATGTGGTGGAACATTTATTTGAAACATCATGGTCTTAGCCACATTAAGCAGATGGCGAAGCTTACATTTAACAACCTTGTTTTGCTGGAATGTATGAACACACGACGTCTGATGAAGGACCCCTATAGAAGTGAAGAAATCATGCAAAGAAGTATTCATAAATTTCAATCCATTATCAATATAGAAAATGCAAATAACATAAGAAAGTTGAGTCTTTATTTCAGTAAAAAAGTTTTTATTGATTACATAGACTTTTTCAACATGTAGACCTACGTAACACGTGTATAATCATCAAGATAAGAAAATATCTAAAACCTCGCAAACTTCGGATTCTACATGGTCTCCACAAATTAGCATGAATAAGAGCATAGGGGGACTTGAGTCTTTTATTCTAACTAGATGGAGAAGGAACTCTATGAAGCTTGCCAAGTTGATAAGTGTTACAACAAAAAGACTTAGGAAAATGTAACATTGGAAATTGACATCGAAGAACAGGGATACTCGGGTTACCTAGGCATAAGTTCCACTGTAAGGCAGTGGTAGCACAAGTAGTGGTAGAAGATTTAGATGAGCGTGGAAGTCGCAAATAGTACAAGCTATTCTACTTAAATCCTCTACCAATTCGCTTCATCATCTGGAGAGCTTGCAAAAGGAAGAAGCAATCCTAAAAAATCGCCTGATAATGTTGAGGCTTCATAATTTGACTAATGGACATAAGATTCAAAGCAAAACTTGGTGTATGAAGAACATCTGTAAGAGGTAAGAAATCAGTAAGTGCAACATCTCCAAGTCCTGTCATTAGGGATAGTGCTTCGTTAGCAATTCTTACATCAAAGGGGGTTGCAAGAGTGCGTAAGAAAATAAGGTGGCTGACGAGTCGATTGTTCGCTTTAAAGTCGTTTGCAGTTTTATGTGGTGGAAAAATCGACTAATCAATATTTAAAAAAAGAAATAACCACTCGCAGAAGAGCGAGTTGTATCCACAGGGAGGCAATGAGGCAATAATATCTCAATTATTTCGTATTCGTTCAGTCTCGTAAGAAATCCATAGTTAAATCTGACATAAAATGCGACGGAAAGAAGCTGCACAATATCTTGAAAATATAAGGGTAGATGTGTAATTTTTCCTCACTGAAATATTCAATAACCATGTGATGATTTTATGCAATTTTCCATTGACATGTATTAAAGAAAATTTGTGCACATTTAAATTCCAAAATCAATGTCAAACAATGTTAATTACAAAAGCTATGCAATTGTAAAAGAACTTGAGTATAAAGTTGCAAATTTTACCACAATAAAATATTCATAAACAAAAATTCTTTTCCCCGGCAATGGCATGAAATGTCATAACTAATTAACTCATTAAAAGAGCATTTTAGCTCTCTCCTCCTCGTGATCGGGAGAGCGGTTCAATCAAGGAGAGGTTTGCATAGGCAGGTGAATGAAGCGAGGCTGTCACGATGGTGGCAGCCGCACGTCGAGCGGTGGTCGGAGTCGGCTGGGCGGAGCTCCGGCGAAGGTGGCTGCAGCCGGTGCTGCAGCTGGGGTGGGTGCGCAGGTGGTTGCGCGTGAAGGCTGGAGGGTGCGGGAGCGCGCTCTGTTGGCGGAAGCGCAGGTGCTGCAGGCGTGGGTGTGTGCTCTGTTGGCGGTGAGAGCGGGTGCTGCAGGCGCAGGAGGAGGGCGTGCGTGGCCTGGAGTCGTGCGGGAGTGAGCGGTAAGGTTGCAGGTGGGAGGCGAGCGGGCGTGAGCGGTGAGGCGCTGCAAGCTGAGCACGCCTTGCGTGCGGCTGGAGGCGTGCGGGCGGCGTGGAGTGAGCGGGCAAGAGCTGCGGTTCAGGTGCTGGAAGTGAAGTGGGCGGACGGTGGTTGCTGCTGGAGTGGGGTGTGGCTTCAGATGTCCGGGAAATTTCCTGGACGTCTTAAGTGACTGAGAAGATGAAATGCACAGTGGCTGCGGCGATGATTGTTGGTGACGACGGCGAGGGAGATGCACGCTAAGGTGCTCACGGTAATGCGGACGAGCTCCGGATGGCGGTGTGGCCTGTCACACCACATGCCTACGGTGGTGGAGACTCGTCGCCACGGTTAAGGCCGGTGGTGTGGAATGGAAGAGAGAAGATCTCTTTGCACAGTGGTGGGTCGGTGGTGGAGGCCTCCCGAGCTCGGCTGCCTCTCTCCTTTTGTAGCCGCTTGCATAGATTTGAACGGAGAGGCGGGAGCAGATCCACATTCTCCGCTCGTCCTTGAATGCAGGCTTCAGTGCGGTAGCTGGTGGCGTTGGAGCAGCAGCCGAAGGAAATGTAGCCGTTCCTACAAGAAGAATAATGAAAATAATGTTAAAATATTATGATTATTTATATACAGACCCTTAACTTTTATGTTAACTAAAACAATGTACCTAATTGGTTAACTAATTAGATGAATGCCATTCTAAGCTAATTCTAAATGCACTTAAAATATGAATGCAATGCATGGATTATGTAATTAAATTAAAAATATGAATTAATCTATTTCCATCCTAATTTATGCTAAATAAATGTTAGAATTAACCTAATGTCTAGGCACTTAAATACTTAAATAGCCCACAACTATGGGCTAATCAGTGGCATCCTTAGTGATGTGAAAGGAAGCACCTGAGTCGTCAATCTAGCATAGCTCATGTGAACTAGCAAACAACGCTACCATACCTTTTGTCTTGACTACAAAGGCATTAACATATTAATTTGATTGAGAGGCCACTAGTTTGTCATATTCCCCCTGTGAGAGTAATACTTGAGAGGTGTCTCCATCATGACCTGTGGTGTCATCACCACCAATGGTTACTTGATTGGCACATGGTCCCTACCCAGGTGGATTTCCATGTTTGATCTAACATCTATTTGTGATGTGATTATGATGGTGACAATGCTCGTAGAATAGATTCGTGCTTCCTCGCCCATTGCAAGTGTTTCCTTTGGGAGGACGTGGTTGACCTTTGCCAGAGAAGCTGCCCTGACCACGACTAATGGATTCCATATAGCCAAGGACTCAGTAGTAGGGTTAAAATCAAACACCTCCAGTTGTGACAGGCAAGCATATATTTGAGCAGTAGATATCTCCTCCAGACTCATCAATTGGTTCTTTACTGGTCTGTACTCAGGACCAAGTATAGCCAAGATCTGTACCAATGTAATAGTCTCCCATTGCTTCGCCATAACAAAGACATTAGTAGAGAGAGGTTGAAAGATCTTGCTCATCCCACAAATTTTTCAACGTGCCATAGCATTTGGCTAAAGACATTGTTCCTTTATGGAATGCATGTATATCTTCTATAACACATTTTTTTGGGAGTGAATCTCATGTATGACCTCCCACTTCTTCTTGGCCGATGAGTATGACATAACTTCTTGTGCATAGGCTCTTTCATACTATTCAACATGCAAGTAGCCACTTAATCATTGTTGGCCTCCCAATCATTGGCCTTTTTATCTTGAGTTGATTCTTTGTTAAAATATATTTCTTCCAATGTGAACCAACAAACTAGCAAAGGAGGTAGACCATAGGAGAAAGTTTGTTCCATCAAGTTTGATGGATGCGCTCATGTCGGATATCTTCCCCATTGAGTCGATCAAAGGATCCTTATGATCTCCCATCATGTCACGATTTATGGATGTAAAGGAGAATAAAGTAGGCCTTTAATATACTGAAATCGGTTCATTAGTGGGGCAAGTCGTGCCAAAAAAAATTGAGATAGAAGTATTCAGATCATATGGGACCTTAGGCACCACTACGAGCCACCCCGAAGCGTCAGGCACACACCCTCAAGTCCATAAGGACTAAAGCGATCGTGTTGGGTGGTAGTGAATGCGGTGCGGTGGTGCCTGGGGTGAGGAAAAGGATCCAACGATGTTGGCTGCCGCCTTGGAGGATTAGTGGTGATGTTGTTGATGAGGGGTTGGCGACACCAAGGGAGAGAGAGAGAGAGAAAGAAGGGTTTTGGTGGAGGTGTAGGAGGCTAGGGTTTCGATAGGATACCTGAGCATCAACTTAGGACTGCTACTCTGATACAATGTTGGGTGAAATAAGCAGAATTGTTTATTATTGAACCCTAGGGATCTTTATATAGAGAGGTACCATTGGGAGAATTACAAGTAGTATCGTATACAATAATAAACATAGAAAACACCCATAAATAATAATAATCTCAACAAAGAAATGTAAATTTTCTTATTTTTTTAAACGTCTTCTATTGAGATTAACGAAGCAGGGTTATACATCCTAACAAAGTAAATTTATAGGGATACATTCCTAAATATGGAATATAGAGGGGTATATACATCTTTCTCAATGTTTCCAAGGGCATGTATGCAAAAACATCCTTTTTGTAAAGCTTCTCCTCTTGTTTAGATTTTGAAATAGCAAGAGCTTAAATTTTGTAATCTAGAAATTTGGTTTATTTTATATTTCTGTAGTAGAAGCATTATTTCTAACATATTCTGAAAACTCTGGTTTTCTTAAATTATTTTGAGTTTTGTGTAGGCTTGCAACTTTCCGTGGATTTGGTTCACAACAGCAATAGTGAACACAAAAATTCTCAGGATGGTGATATTAAGCTATAATTCTTTATGGATGGTTAGGGAGAACTCTATGTCTTTCGAATGTGAAGTTGCATCTTCACTGCACAACTTTGCTTTAAAATAACACACACTTCTACTGTAAGCAATTTGGTGCATTTTCATTGAGCATGCCTCTTCTATGGTTGTATTCTTTTGTTTATTTTTTTCTTCTGCAAACATGCCTCCTCCAACTGAAACTTCAATTTGCAGAGTTGTTTTCAGCTAACAGCTGTCTTGCTTAAAATTATATCCTATTCTGATTCTCACAATTGTCTTATTCATGGTTAAAGCTCCAGTTAAGAAAGTGAAGCTTTAAAATGTCTCAAATGATCTAAAAACTTATTCAGGCTTGAAACCTTTTGAAGTTAGACATGCAAACATTGACTGGCTTTAGATTTCCTATGGAGTTTCTTTTTCATTAGAGAAAAGGTCAATAATAGTTTCTGGTTTGTTGGTTTTACCCATTTCACACACTAATTGTTAACCTGATCCGACTTCGTAACACATTCCACTTCTGTAAATTGTCATTATTACTCTTGTTGCTGCTGTCAAATAGTCAGTTGCGTGCTCAATGAGTTCTTTCGGAGTTGTGGCTTGATAACATGTAAGTTTGTTTCTTTTTTTGATTGAACAAAATTGTGGATGATTACTGATGGGCCTAGGGGGTTGTCGGTGGGGCCATCGATGGCCATTAAAGAATTTATTGACATATGAAACGTAACATAGTCACAAACAAGCAATCTCAAGCAATCCATCACAAGGAAAACAAGGAGATTGGTGATCTAGTTCCACCGTAAGAGGTGTACATCTGGGGTGAGGGCAAGGCTCCTGAAAAATCCATTAGAAGTGATGGTGTTACAATCTCTTGGAGCTTCTCTCTCGAATTATTCGTGTCTCTCTCTTGAGAGTCTCTCCTCACTATTTATAACATGGGAAAAGTCCTATCCTAGTAGGATCTTTTCCATGATCTCAGGTGCATTTTTTGTAAGGTCATTTGTCCGTTGTCAGATTATGGGTAGCCATATCTGTATTGTTGTCGTTTTGACCTTGGATGTATCGACTCTTTTAGCAGGTTGGATTTGCTTCAATGTAGGCGGATCCGGGTGCGGTTGGTCGTAGGTAGGTCGGGTGAGACTGGACCCACCTGCTTACCTTCTAACTAGGTAGCCGAATCCTCTGTTGGATTTACGCGCGAAGTTTTGGATCCGATGGCTTTTTTTGCCTCTCATCATATGCCCCCACTCTCTAGCTAGCGAAAGCTGCTGAGACTAGAAACAGTCAAAACTCCACGGTAGATGATGTCTTTAAATGTTGTATCGGCTAGTATGAAGCGGGTAGAACATTTGTCATGAAGGAGTTGTGGGATGCTGGCAGATAAGGTGCCTATGTTTAGTTAGGGGAACCTGGGTGAATGCTGCTTGGGTGATCTGCCTATGTTTCTTGTTGACTGTAAGAGGTTGTGTAAGGAATTTTTTTTTTGCTTACTTCGTACCAGTCTTAAGAGGCAGCTTTTGTTGTAGGGAGCCTGGCATTCTTTTGCACCTAAGGCTCTTTAGCTGGCCTTAAGAGGTGGCTTTTGTCGTAGGGAGCCTGGCATTTTTTTTCGCCTAAGGCCCCTTAGCCGACTTTAAGAGGCGGCTTTTGTCGTAGGGAGCCTGACGTTCTTTTTCGCCTAAGGCTCCTTAGTTGGCCTTAAGAGGCGGCTTTTGACGCAAGGAGCCTGGCGTTCTTTTGTGCCTAAGGCTCCTTAGCCGACCTTAAGAGGTGGCTTTGTTATGGGGGAATGCAGGCGTGTTGACCATGGTTCTACCCAGCCTTAAGAGGTGGCTTGTTATGGGGGAACGCAGGCGTATCGCCCGTGATTTCAGCTGGCCTTAAGAGGTAGCATTGTTATAGGTGAATGCAGGTGCGCCGGCTGTGGTTCCAGCCGACTTTAAGAGGCAGTGTTGTTATGGGAGAATGCAGGCACGTCGGCCATGGTTACAGTTGGCCTTAAGAGGCGTCGTTCAGGAAATTATTTCGTCGTGTAGTTTGACATGACGAGCATTAATTGCTATTAAAATGATGAGTCGTGGCCTCAAATGTTGTGTTTGTCAGTGAGGTGATTGATGCTACTGTGGCGACAGGTATACACGTAGGGACATGTAATGCACAGAATGTTGATCGAAGATTTGGTCAGTCTGGGCGGGATGTGGAATCTGCGCCGTATTCTGGGGGATTTCGTCCCTCAGGAACCTGTGCCCTATGGTGGGGTTAGTGGAACTACCCTTAAAGGGGGATATAGATAAGGGTTGGGGGTATGATCGGAGTTCATGTCCCTCCAACCTTTTTTATTGCGCCCGAAAACTTGGTAGTTTGTCTTGAGGAACCTTCCTTTCGCTCATTCTTTTGACAAGATTGTCTTTGGACCTCCGTGTTCGGCGGAGTGGCCTGAGAGCCATTATGTTCGGGTCTGTGGGCAAAGGTAAGTTCACTTTGTTGCCCTTGTTCAGCGCATGGGCTGAGGTGAGGGCTTGTAGGACCTTTCGTGGGACTTTTGTAGTCGGGATGCCCATTGAGGTATTCCTGGATTTGAGGCCCGCCTATGCTCCGTGGCGAAAGGTACCTTTGGACCCCCTTTCTTCATTTCTTTTCCGTTCATTCTGCTTTGCTTTTTGTTGCAGCCTTTTGGGCGGTTTGCTTGGTCGGACAAATCTAGGTGTTGCGGTGGTTCCTCCCAGCATGGGACTCATTGTGCGCGGGGTAGGCCCATGCGGCAAGCCAAGAAGAGCGGGTCCTCTTGTTTTTAAGGAGTTAAAGAGGAGGGAGAGAGGAAGTAGAGAGGAGGCGGAGGAGATTCCCTTAAAGCGTTCGCAGGGAGAGCCCAACGGGATGCTTATTGTGGGGGAGTCAATTGTGTCCGCTCCTCTAAATTTGAGCGGGGGTGAGGTGGAGGTTGTCCCAATGGGGCTATCGATCCACCCGACAGGTACATTGTCGCAAACTCGTCCCAGGCCCAGGCAGAGGTTGCTCCAATGGGGAGGCTTAGCATCTTTGCTACCTTGCTTGGCTCTCTTGGTGACTCCATGAGGGTGGTACAGGAGGTTGCTGTTACCAGTGGATCCTCGTGTGGTAATGTATTTCCCATGCTAAATATGGGGCAGAGCTCGACGAGGGTGATGATAGGAGCGGATTATTTCGGTCAGAGGGGTCTTGGGACGATTGACCTGGCAGTTGGGTCTATTTGGGGATGCTTCTTGGAAGGGCCTGCTGGAGGCCTCGTGTCCAGTGAGGTGGCGTCGACTAGGGTGGGGGCTCTGAGTAGTGCCCCTTAGTTGGAAAGGTGGGTGCTCTAGCACCTGCGGTCTGCTCCGGCTACCCGAGGAGTTGAACGAAGCTCATCGAGGTCTAAGGCGGTTCGCTTGAGTTGGCGGGGGGTTGAAAGAGGGTTTTGTTGGAGCGCACGAGGCGGCAGTCATGGCTCTGCAAGACTTGTCCAAGTGCCTGCAGGCTTCTTGTACCACCATCCTTTTGGTGAAGGAGGTTCATGTCCTTGAAATAGAACATTCCTCTACTATGGAGGGGTAGCGAGCCTGAGGGTTGACCCTACTGAGGCCCGGGAGCTTGTGGAGGACGGGGGCAAGAAGGTGCTTGAGTTGGAGCACACTGGGAAAGACCGACTCTTGAAGAGGTGTCCATGCTGTGTCCACCAATAGCTGTGAGACTGCCGGAATGGCCGATTAGCCTTCCTTGGGTATCTTCGAAGATTGGGGATGAAGCCACCGTGTCCTGATAAGTACTGTTGTCGTTTCTGTATCTCCCTTATCAACTTCCCCCCTTTTCTTTTTTCCTTTGTGGGTCAGTCGGGCGTAATGTTTCCAGGGAATGTAGTAGGCAACACCTTTTATATAAAGAGGGAAACTTTTATTTGTACTATTTTTTGTCTTGTCATAATGAATTGCTCGCATGCCTAGTACGAGAGATTGGTTTGCCGCCTAGGACTTGATATCGCAAGACTCGCATGGACTGCTTTTATGAATTTTGATCCCTTCCATGGGGTGTTCAATTTTTCACTCGAATGACTTGGCATGGAGGCTTCCCCCTTTTGTCCAATTTGGTGTGTTTTTGAGAATGCTAGTTAGTCGACTCGTCTGCTGTAGGCGGCTATTGTCGCATAGAGTTGTGCCTATCAAGTGGAGAGAGTGGGTTACCTATAGCAGTGGCTGGGATCCCATGTTGTACACCTGGCTAAGAAAGGTGTGTGGCCTGTGGGACTGACCGTACACTTGGTACCTTGTCCGCTTGTCCCTACCTGACTGGGCTTAACTGTTGCCTAGGCGCGAGATGCAGGATTTTTTCAGATATAAGAGATAACTGTGTTGGTTGTTGGGCAAGCCAATGCCTTGGCCATGACTTGTTTGCAGGAAGGAGTGACCGTCTTCGATACGACCTGTCTTGGAGAGGAGGTTGGTAGGAGAATGCTGCAAGTGGCATTATCTTTCCAGGCGGGAAGTGGTGCCGGGCGGCTGGCTACCTGTTCTTGGTGCTCTTGCACAAGTAGTTCTTAAATCGATGCCTTGTTTGGGACCTTAGAAGTGTCCTTGGAATAGCTGGGCTAGGAGCAGTTTCCTCAAGTTTCTCCTTCTTGAGTGCTTTCCTTATGAGATAGCATGAGAAGGGGGTGGGAAATCTTCGTTTGTTTAGCTGGCTTTGAGGCGAAATACCTTGGGTCGTTGGGTGTTGCTTCGTACTCCGTCTGGATGTTGGATGCTAGGAAAAGTAGCTTGGCAGCGTACTCGTTAGTAGCGCATTTCGGAGCGGTCAGGTCATGTTGGCTTTGGGGGCAGCTTGTTTGTATAGTTTTTAGGTTGGAGTCGGGAGGGCACCCAGACTAGCCAAGTCGTGCCTTTGACTTTATTTTGTTGTCGGGTATTTGGACTTTGAACTCTAGGAGCTTAACCATGGGTTTGGCCGAAGCTGCCCAAGGCCCCTCCCGTCTCTCTGTTGGAGACTAAGGTCCTTTGGAGCTCTTCGTGTGAGAACTTGAATACACCCTTTTTTAGGGTCGGGGTGCAAGTGGGTACCTTTTGCAATACCTTAGGCATGGGCCGTAGGGTGCAGTTTTGTATTGAGGTAGACTTGGGTCTGCTTGAGGTAGGGAATTCGTCAGCTGGAGCAGGGCTGATCTGGTAGTACTCGCTGTAGGCCCTTATGGGAGTTGGGTAGGATTACTCGTCGCAAGAGTTTATCAGTGTCCATCCTTGGTAAGGGAGCTTTGTCTCCCATGGTAGGCCTTGTTTAGGGCTATCGTCGCCTTTGAGGGCCAGGTCCGATATAAGAGTTTAGTAAAATCGATCTCGGGGGCTCTCTTATTTTAGCCTTATCTGCTTAATGTGGCTCGGACGGGTTATGCTCGCCTGAGTATTAGGGGCGGTGCTGGGTCGGGGACGAGGCCTTCGTCTGGTAGGTTGCTGGCTGTCTAGGTAGATTTTTCCACGTTGGGCTCGAGCAGGAGTGACGACTTCCAGAGGGATCAAGGTCCGTTTTGACCTGGACGGGCTTGATGATGTCCTTAGGATAGAGTTGAATAGCCACAGTTGGAGAGTCCAGTTAAATTTCCGACGTTGCTGGCGAGAGGCTGGATTTTCCTTCTCTTAGGGACTTGGGTCTAGCCATCTGATCCTGATGGTGGGCGGTCAACTATGTCAACAGAGGCGTTTGTTGACCTGGTTATTCTGAATGCGGTTATTCTGTTGCGAGGCTCTTTCTTATTGTAGGCGAACAAAGGAAGGCTCGTCAGTTTCACGGCAGGGTGTAACACTACTGCGCGTTGGCCTTT
Organism: Thalassia testudinum; assembly: GCA_037157565.1. Taxonomy (NCBI): domain Eukaryota; kingdom Viridiplantae; phylum Streptophyta; class Magnoliopsida; order Alismatales; family Hydrocharitaceae; genus Thalassia; species Thalassia testudinum. The sequence continues at coordinate 30,628,730 of JAZHRO010000015.1, forward strand.
TTGACTGTACTCCTGGCATCTTGCTGGGGAGTGGGGAAAGTGCAAGAGGACATTTGTCTAGGATTTAGGAGTGGCTTCCTATGTTAGGGCTGATCTAAGTGCGAGTGCCTGGATCTCTATCGTTGGAAGTCCGAGTGTTTGCCAGCCTTAAAAGGCAATGTTGTATCAAGCGGAACTTTGGGCATGGGGGCCTGAGTTCTTGCCGACCTTATGAGGTAACATTGTATAAAACAGAACTTAGGGCATGGACGGCCAAGTTCCTGCTGTCCTTGAGGGGTGGCATGATGCTGGGCGTGGAGGCTCGAGTTCCTGCCGGCCTTAAGAGGTGACATTATATCAACTGGAGCACGGGGCATGGAAGCCCTAGTTCCTGCTAGTCATACAAGGTGGCATTATATTTAATGGAACTTGGGGCGTGGGGGTGACGTCGCAAAATGCGTTTAGGTAACTCGTTCGTTGTAGCATGCGCTTACGACATCAATTTTAAAGAGCTTAATCAAAAGTGAGTACGAGTGTTGAACACAGGGAGGCGGAAATCCGAATCATTTAATCCCTCATTGTCACAAAATATTTCATTTTGTTCGCTTGAGATAGAGAGAAAGAGATAAAGAGAGATAGGGTTAGAAATTCATGCCGAAGATGTGATGATTACTAATTATGAGAGAAATACAAACATGATGATAGAGAATGATAATATATTGCATAAGCGGAATAGTTGTACAATTATAATAATAGATGAAAGCTTAAATCAACAAAAATATTAAATTAAAGAAACTAGTAGCTAAATGGAGAGGCGAAGTAGCCATGGCGGTGGAGGGGCTTCTGTCGGCGGCTCGGCGTCTTCGGGACCTTGCTTGGATGCTCTATGGAGTGGTGGAGTTGCTTGGTAAAAGATGATCAAAGATGGGGAGGTGTAGGTGAGTTTATATAGTGGTGGAGGAAGAGCTTCTTGCACATGGGCAATTAGTGATGTCCATAAACGTCGTTAAAAGTCCACCGTGGATTTCGTTGGAGATTGCGTGCGGCGTTGCTGGCGCGCACTATGCGTTGCCTTGTCGTGCGCGCGTGCGCTGGCGTGCACTGTTGCACGTTGGTCGTGCTATGCTATGTGCTGTGCTGGTGCGTCCTTGTCGCGTGCATGCATTAGCGTGGTGTGATGCTGTTGCCAATTGGGGGCTTTGCGGGTCTCGAACTCGCGCACCTAATTTGGGAGTGTGCGTCTCAGCTAATGAGCCACACCTGCGCAAGTGCAGGGAGGAAAGGCTGTGGACGCGTGGTGGAGGTGGCTTCTCAGCCATTGGAAGGCCTTTGAGGGAATGCTGGGCGACCTTGGGCATCTAGATGGTGCCACATGGCACCATTTGGATCGTCCACCTTTCCTTGCTTGCAGGGGATGCCACGGTGCTCGGATCGAGATAATTTTTGCGTTGTCGAACTGCGATCGTCGCTCCAGATTCATTTGTACGTCCGGATTTTGAATTTGAAGCTTCGAAATGTCGTGCCTTGTTCTCTGGCCATAGTAATGCATGAATTATTGTGCAATTTATACACATTACACTAAATGCAATATGATGAATGTTATGCAGTATTTATACTATGTAATGCAATACTAAGCTTATGAACTGTCATAAGTAGGCATTTTATCATTAATACATGCGTGTTTATCATACCTCCATGGCTATCTTTTACTAGTCCCTAGCAAAATTAACCTAAATGCTATGTATAAAGATAGAATCAAGATTTGATCACTTATGCAGAAGTTACTTGTCAACAAGAGGAAATTTCTACTAAGAACCTAACTTGCAGAGACTCAATAGTGCCTGGGTTGTCTGCCAAAATGTAGATTGCCCAAGTCCTCACCTTATTCTATATAGAAGCAAATATATTTTTTTTCTTTTTCATTTTTTTTTTGATTTTTGGAGTTGAGGATTTCGAGGTAACTTTTTACGGCTACCCAACCCACCTAAGACTCGAAAAGGACTCTAAGTGCTAAGTATCTTGCCGTGAAAATTGTGATAGACTTACTTAAATGCAATTAAAACGGATTTTGGGTTTCTATGCCCTTAGATGACCTAAAAATTATGCCTCAAGGTTTATCTTTTCGATTGGTAGTTTTCTCCCTACTTTTTTTTGTATTTTTTTGTGGGGTCAACACAAGGGCAAACCCAGTGTATATTTCCCCGGTTTATTCTACTTCCCTACTTTTTCCTTTAAGTGTTTTGGAATTTTTGTGCATTTCGTGAGCTGGGTTCTGGACAATTGGCTGATGAGCTGTTACCACTGACAACTTCCAGTTGTACTCGTGTAGTGAAGTGTGACTTATTTATTTATTTTTTTTTCCTTTTTCTTCATTTTTTTAAGTAGGTGGCTTCCCTGATCTATGATTTATCTAAAGGTAATAGAAGAGAATGGTCCAGTGGTTGGGCTCTGGACAGCTAGCTGATGAGCTGTTATCACCGACAACTTGTCAACCATGCCACCCTAGAAAGTTCATTAGCTACCCAATTTTCATTAGAATTGCCGATGAGTGAGTCAGTGCAAAATGTGTGAAGATGCTTGGACTAAAAATCCCCCCAAATCAGAGGGTGGGTTGATAAGTCGTATACTTATCATCCTACTTTATTGATCGGATTAATATAAATTATGGTGGCGAGAACTCGAGAACAAGTCCACATTTTAGTAGACACTTGGACTGATTAAGTCGGAAGACCTGAAGAGTCTAAGCGTTCAGGTCCCTAACGTATTTTTCCAGTTTTTGGCCCGACAGTGTTTATCAGGGGGCATGAGTTCTTGCCGTCCTTGAGAGGTGTCATTATACTAACTGGAATGCAGGGTGTGGAAACCCTAGTTCCTGCAAGCCGTGAGAGGCGGCATTATACTTAAACGGAACTTGTGGCGTTGGAGTCTGAGTTTATGTTGTCCTTGAGAGGCAGCTTTATATTAACTAGAACATGGGGCATGGAAGCCTTAGTTCCCACCGGTCATGAGAGGTGGCATTATACTTAAACGGAACTTGGGGTGTGGGGGCTCGAGTTCCTGCCGTCCTTGAGAGGCGACATTATGAGGGAACGTCAGTGTAGGGGCCCGATTTTCCCACAGCCTTAAGTGGCAACTTACCGGCCTTAAGAGGCAGCAATGTAAGGGAATGTGAGTGCAGGGGATTGATATCCCATAAGCCTTAAGAGGCAGCTTGCCAACCTTAAGAGGCGGTAATGTAAGGGAATGTGAGTGCAGGGGCCCGATTTCCCATAAGCCTTAAGAGGTGGCATTGTAAGGAAACGTGAGTGCAGGGGCTTGTTTCCCATAAGCTTTAAGAAGCGGCTTGCTAGCCTTAAGAGGTGGCACTATAAGGGAACGTGAGTGTAGAGGCTCGATTTCCCATTAGCCTTAAGAGGCAACTTGTCGCCTTAAGAGGCGGCAATGCCAAAGGAATGTGAGGCGCGTCCGCCTAAGTTCCTGTCGTCCTTAGGAGGCAGCCTTTGGAGGGGGCGAAGGCATATCGATGCTTGGACTGTGCCGGTCTTAAGAGGCGGCTACCCAGGAATTGGTGTGACGTAAGTGCCACCTTCCGCAAGTGGTGGCCAGTCATTGCAGGAATTGAGTTTTGTCTTGGGTGTTTCAAGATTGGCATTTATTGCCGTTATGATAAGGCGAAGGCCTTAAATGTCGTGGCCAACGTTGATGGGATTGCCCACTCTACGTGCAAGGGGTATTTAATGCCTGCTGACCTTAGTAGGTGGCTTTGTAGTTATTGGAACGTGGGGGGATGCTTTAGTCCCTGCCAATCCTAGGGGGTGGCTCTTGGGCATGCTCGCCTCGTCTTGTGCAGGAGTGGTAATCGATGGACCTTGGAGGGATTAAGGTTTGCTTTGACCTCGACGAGCTCGGTAGCGTCGTTGGAGGAGCAGTATAGCCATGGCTAAAGAGTTTGGCTACGGTCTCGAAGTCGGTGGCAGATTAGTAGGGTTTCCCCCTTGTTAGATCACGTTGACTTGGTTTTTTCTTCTTCCCCCATTTTTGTGGCTTGGAGGGGGGGGCTAGGCTTCCTAAACTGCCCCAGCTTGTCCCTTGGGAATTCGTGCCAAGGTCGCCTGATCCCTGTGCTTTATTCCTACTTCTCGAAGGGAGTGGAAAAACATGAATTAGAAGTGTGAGGAAGGCATTAGGCGGAGGGTGTGGGTTGACGGGTGGCCGGTGGTGCTGTCAAATGCTACCGTTAACCTGGCCACTATAAGTGTGGCTGTCTGGTTGAGGTGCTTGTCCTTGTTGCAGATGGACAAGGGAAGGTTGGTTTCTCCGTTTGGCATTACTTTATGATCGCCAAAAGCCCACGGTCAGAGTGGTTGGTGGGGAGTGACGTTCCTTTAAAAAGCTTAGCTTGAGCGATGTCTTTATGAACATGACGTTTACATTGCTGGCTTCATCCGCTAAGATCCTGGGCCGTAGTTGCCCTGCCAGTAGGAGTGCCACCAGAAGCGAGTTCGTATGCTTTACCGGATTAGGTAGAGGGTCTAATAGCCTAGACGCAGCTTGCTTGACAGTGCTCCTTTGACCCCACTGAAGAGTGGGGAGGGCGCATGGAAGTGTCGACTCAGAAAGAGTGGCTTGCTAATGTCGACGTTGACCCCAAAGATTAGCTCGACCTCTGTGCCAATGGGTTCGCGTGACGAGAGGTGAGCATCTTGGGGTAATGTGGATATTACCATTAGGACTTGATGGTGGTATTTTGCCGGGGGTTGCCAGGGTAACACTGCCTTCTTGATCAGGGGAGGTGTCGATTTGTCTGGCTTCAGTCTTATGATGAAGATTGTATCAATTCCTCGGAGTCGTTGGAGCTCCTCCTTATGGTAACCTTTTAGGCCCTCCATGGGTCTCTTGCCGCAATCTTGGTCCCCATTTCGTCGTATGAAGCGGGCCGGGTTTTCGTGCCGGATTTGGGACTTGATCGGTCGTGTTGATTCTGGCATTCTTTGGTGGTGTGTTCTCGAGCCTCGTGGTACTTGCAGTAGGGCTCGGAGTTAGCCTTCCTCTTGGTGGATTTTGAGGGTAGCAGGTCCTCGCTGTGGACCAGACCTCTGCGAACATGTCGCCTGGTTCACGGATAGGGGAGTGTATTCCTCGAAGGACTCCCGTCTTGCCTGGTAGGATCCATAGTCACGGTTCTTGGTGGGTTGATCGCTCCTTTGGTCGTGGAGGGGGGCTACCTTTATGGATGGACGTTGGAGCAAGTTCGCCTGGGGCCCTTACTTTCCTTTAGGGGGCCGCCACCACCTCCTCTGTGAATGGGTAAGTGGTATGAGCATGGGCGTGCAACTTCATTGCTTGTGTGACTTGATGGATGACCTTCGGGATGGGATTCCCGTGGCTAGTGGACGGAGGTTGAGCACCCGACTGCTCCCTTGGCTAGAACGGGTACGGAGCCTTTAGCGAGCTTGGGGGGGGGGGGGGGGGGGGCTTTGCCTCGCAAGCTACTAAGCTCGCACTTTAGCTTTTCGAGTTGTTTGCGTAGGCGGGCATTTTCTTTTTCCACCGTGTGTCACCACCTCAGCCGCTCATCGTAGGGGCTTGAGTTCTGGGGCTTCTTTGGCTGAGTCTTGCCGAACTTGTGGATGCACTTGGTCTCGAGGAGTTTGCTGACGAAAGATTGTTGTTTTGCCTTCAAGGTCGCTAACCCAGCTTCGTAGTCCCCTTCCCTCGCTTGAACCTTGAGGGAGTCTTGCTCAGGGGCCTTGAGTAGTTGGTCGGGTTGTATCGACTTCCCTTTATTGGGATCGACGTGCTGAGGGTGTCATTTAGACACAGAGACGTTGGACTCCGACTAGGCCTTTTCAAGAGGACCGCAAGTGGAGCCATGAGTGGTTGGGGCCATTGCTAAGATTTTTGATCAGGGAGGCTGAGGTAGGGCACTTGTGGAAGTGTTGTCCTCCAACAACTAGATACATGGAAGAGCATGGTATCTTTATTGACGTTTCCCATAGACGACACCATTTGATGGACCGAGGGGGCTGCCATCGGGGCCACCGATGGCCATTAAAGAATGTATTGATGTAGAAAACATAACATAGCATAAACAAGTAATCTCAAGCAATCCATCACAAGGAAAATGAGGAGATTAGTGACCCAGTTTCACCGCAAGGGGTGTACGTTTGTGGGAAGGGCAAGGCTCTCGAAAAATCCATTAGAAGTGATGGTGGTACAATCTTTCGGAACTTCTCTCTCGGATTGTCTGTGCCCCTCTCTCGAGAGTCTTTCCTCACTATTTATAACATCGGAAAAGTCCTATCCCAGTAGGATCTTTTCCATGATCTTCGGTGCATCTTTTGTCAGGCCGTTCGTCTGTTGTTAGACTATGGGTAGTCATATTTGTACTATTGTCGTTCTAACCTTGGATGCATCGACTCTTCTAGTAGGCTGGATCTGCCCGAATGTAAGTGTTTCCGGGTGCGATTGGTCGTAGGCAGGTTGGGTAGGACCAGACTTGCTTGCTTACCCTGTAACCGGGTAGCCAGATCCTTTATTGGATTTATGGATGTAGTTTTGGATCCGATGGCGCTTTTTGCCTCTCATCAATTATCGAGTGTTGGTAATCTTTCTGGTAGACTTATTTATTTTTATGTTTATTTGTAAGGGTTTGTTGTACACATTTTTGTTTGTTGTCCTGTTGTATTACAATTTGTCCCTTATCTGTCTCTATATAAAGAAAGGTAGGGCCCTCAAGAACATTTTGGAGCCTTTCATTTATTCCTATTTGGTATCATAGTTGTGATCCTAGACTGGTGCCCTAGATATGCCACCAAAATAAGCCTCCGACCCACAACCTAAACCCTTTTCCTAACCACAGCCAAGGAGGACCTCCATCGGTGGCTTGCCGGCATCACCACCTTTGCCTAGTCGCGTCGAGCCACTAGGCGACGCAAGGGAGAGTTCGTAGGTCTTCGTAGGCTGTGGGAGCCTCCAGGGGCAGAGCTTCTCCTTCCTCGCCACCACAGTCGTCGTGATTGCTCAAGAGGGTGGGCCGTGTGACCCTTGGTGGTTGTTGCAGCACCGGTACTCGGCATGAGCACCGTTGTAGGGGCCACCAAAGGCTATTGCATGGGGATCCTCTTGAGGCCGCCGCGAGGTCGGTGCTCAGCCTTGCTTGAGGAGCTTGCAGGGGTGGCAGCGTCATCTGGAAGGGGTGAAGCTGCCTGAGCACAGTCGCAGTGATTGTCGGAGGAGCCTGTAGGGGCGGCGACACCATCTGGAAGGGGCGGAGCCGCCTCTTGCTCCTGTTTCAATTGGCAGAGATCAACTTGGGTGATTCCCCTCCCTCTGTTTGAACCTCTTGTAGGGTCTAAGTAGGGAGAGGCGACCTATTCTCATCAGATCTCTCCTTAAGAAGGGTTGCTTTGCCATTCTTGGGTCCATTCATGGTATGAAAACTCAGTTTCAGGTCATGTTTTGGTAACTTCAGATTTGATTTGCATCTAGATTGACCCCGTCTTCATTTAATGGGTGACTGGGGATTGCAAGATGGCTTCCTCAAGTTCTACTATGTCCGGGTCATCTGAAATCACGTCAGACAATTCCACGGACACCAGGGAATACAAAAGTCCGTTTTTCGGTCCAATAGTCAAATTGCATGAGACCAACTATCCACGATGGTCCTGTTAAAAAAAAAACTATCCACGGTGGTCCTAAATGTTCTTGATGACCGTTAGGAGTCGTGGCAAAGAGCACATATTGAGTCAGCCTGAGCCCACTGAGAAGATAGGAGTTAATGCTACTTGGGATCGTGATAATGCGATAGTTTGCGCCTAGTTGATGAACTCTGTCATACCCAGGATAGGAGATGAAATAATGTACTACCCTATCACTAAAAAGATGTGGGATTCCTTGTGTGAGACATTCACATGAGAAGAATTCCTCCCGAGTCTTCTAGATATATCATGAGTTTTTCATCTTCGTCAGGATGGGAAGACTTTGCCCTAGTACTACTCTCAGGTGAAGGGATTCTTGGAGAGACATAATACCTACAGACTTGGCTGCACTTGCTCCTCTTGGCGTGCTTTCAAGAAGGAGCTTGCGGTCTCTTTGTTTCTCTCTGGCTTGGGACCAGAGTATGTAGCTGTATGAGATCAGATCTTGACGATGACTGACTTGCCCACCCTTGAGGAGACTTATAGAGACTTAGCAGGATCACTGTTCCTGCTACCTCTACTGAGACCACAGGCTAGACCACTGCCTTAGCAAACTTCTCATGGTCTCGAGAGAGGGACGCCATCTATGCGTGGTCATGGTCTTGGATGGGGATTTGGAGGCCGTGCCTGACCTCTATGCACCTATTGTTGCCAACTGGGCCATATTGAGGGCATGTGCTGGCAAAAGCACAGGAGGCCAGTTACTACTCACTGGGGGATAGAGGCTACCTCTTCTACATCTAAGACAGTTACTAGGGTAGAGTTTGAGGAGTTACTCCAGAAGATCAGTCATCTTTCCCAGTCTTCCCCTATAGAGACAGTTGTGGCTGCCTCTACCTCAGGTATTGTTCAGGCTTATTCATTGTTTGTTCTTAGACTCAGTGACTGGTTGGTGGATTTAGGAGCCTTGCAACATCTATGTGGTACCTCGGATGCCTTTTTCAACTTGATGCCTACCCCTTCAGGTAGGACAGTACAAGGTAGCAGATGACAAGCTATCACAGGTCACCAAAAAGGGTTGAGTAACCCTTTCTTCTACATTACAGCTACCACATGTTCTCTATGTTCCTGATTTTCCACTTAGTCTCCTTTCTGTTAGCTGTATTATTAGAGAACTCAATTGTTGGGCTATATTTGATGCGAAGGCTTGTGTCTTATAGGATCGACTCACGAGGAGGATGATTGGTGGACGTGAGGAAGGAGGGGTCTCTCATTCAGTGGTATCTTCGCCTTGGCCACCTTCTTGTGGAGAGACTTAGACATGTTCTACCACATATACCTGCTAGCACCACTATTACTTGCGATGCCTATCAGCTGGGCAAACACCACCGTGCTAGCTTTCCCTTTCCAATCGTGTTGGGTTTGATGCTTTGTTTGATTTGATTTATACGGATGTGTGGGATCCAAGTTGGGTTCCTGACTATCTTGGACATTGTTATTTTCTTGATTTTTCTCGTGTTACTTAGTTCTTGATGAAAAATCTATTATTATTGAGAAGTTTGTTATTGAAATAAAGACCCAAGTTTTTGTTACTACTAAAATGTTTCGTTTTGATAATGCACTTGAGTTTTGTAGTTCCCGCTTGCTGCAATTTTTTAGTAGTAATGGGATTCACCAGACTACTTATGCTCATACCTCTTAGTAAAATGGAGTTGCTGTAAGGAAGCACAGGCACCTCTTGGATGTTGCATACACCCTACTTATTCATCACTCTGTGCCTTCTTTATATTGGGGGGATGCTATTCTTACAGCTTGCTTTCTCATAAATAGGATGGCAAACTTTTCCATAAATGAGCAAATTTCATGGTAGGTTTTGTATGCTGGTTGTCCTTTATTTTTGGTTATCCCTTGTGTTTTTCGGTGCATTGCATTTGTACATGATTCGACATCTGGACAGGAGAAACTAGCACCATGAGTAGTTAAATGTGTTTTCTTGGGTTATTCCAGAACACAAAAAGGGTACGATGTTTTAATCCACTTCATTTTCGCTACTATGTTTTTGTCGATGTGACTTTTCATGAGTCTGTATCGTATTTTTCCACTACTAGTTCCGACTTGTTTCCCGCTACTGATGACGTACTTATGCCATTCCACCTATTCCTTTTGGTGCTATGCCTATGGATGATAGTCCTCCTACCATTGAGAAGGACCGATTTCATGACCCAATTGTTACATATCAGAGGCTACATACTAGATTCCAGATGCTCCCTCTTCCCATGCCTTTAGCCTCTCCCCAGGTGAGCACACAATTTTTAGACACTGACGCTTTGGTGCCTAGTGATGATGTAGGGATAATTGATGCTCTCGAGAACTCACTGGTGGATAGTGACCTTCCGATTTCCATTTGGAAGGCTCCCCGATCTTGTGCCAAGTATAATGTTGCGGGATATCTACACACTGTTGATCTTGGTACTACCTTTTTTGGGTTTACTAGAGCCTTGAGTACTACTGTCGTGTCCACATCCTACCAGGAAGCTATGCTTCATCTGAAGTTGCATCAGGCCATGGAGGAGATGGCTGCACTCTGGAGCAGGGGCATGTGGGATCTTGCACCACTTCTGCCAGGGGCCAGTCTTGTTGGGTGCAGATGGATGTTTGCACTCAAGTTCCATCCAAATGGGAGCATCGCCAGATATAAAGCATGCTTGGTAGTAAAGGAGTTCACCTAAACTTATGGGTTGGACTTCTTTTATACGTTTTCTCCGGTGGCTAGACTCTCGACAGTTCAGATACTTGTTTCTGTTGCAGTACATTATGATTGGCCACTTTATCAACTTGATGTAAAAAATGCATTTCTTTATGGTGACTTACAGGAGGTTTATTGCAGGAACCTCCTGGCTCTGAGGTGCTGGGGGTGTGTATATGCAGGCTGAGAAAGGTTATTTATGGGCTCAAGTAGAGTTCATGAGCATTGTTCCAGAAACTGTCTCAGGTAGTGGAGTTTGATGGCTTTCAGAGGTCTACTGCAGATCATTCACTTTTTGTTAGGAAGACTGGAAAATGTGTGGTGGTGCTCCTTGTATATGTGGATGACTTGATTGTTACAGGAGATGATGCAGATGGTGTTAGATAGATCAAAAGAGAGATTAGCCAGTTAGTTTGTGATGAAAGACTTGGGTCCATTATGATACTTTCTTGGGAAAAAAGTTTCTCGTAGCAAGCATGGCATAGTTCTATCATAAAGAAAGTATGCACTTGACGTTCTATAGGAGACTGGGAATCTCAGTGATTTAAATGCCAATCGCATGCCATCGGCAAGGTTGTTTCCGGAGCGGGACCGTGTCGACATAGAAATAATGTCGGTTTACAGGTGTGCCATCGGCATGCCGACAATTTCGCCGGCATGTCGACATTTGCCGATGGTTTAGGCGGCATGCCTATCAATGCTGCTGGAGTTTGGATTTCGAAATGGTGGTGCTGGGCGCGAAGCTGGAAATTTGAAAGGGGGTGTTGTTGGGCGGGAAATTGAAAGGGTGCTGCTGGAGTTTGAATTTTGAAAGGGTGGTGTTGGGTGCGAAGCTGGAAAAGGGGACACACACACACACATAGAGGTGGGAAACTGAAAGGGTGCTGTTGAAGTTTGAAGGGCTACACACACACACACTTTTACTGTCATTTATTTATTTCAGTCGCACATGGTCATTTTACTGGCGTAATTATTAATGGCAAGATATACGCATACGTACGATTTTCGGCTTTAATGTCTCTTTTTTAGTCGTATATGGCCATTAATATGTTCTTAACATATCAACATTTAAGTTTCTTGCAATTGATGTCGTTTTAACCCACTTTTGTCATTTTGTTGGCATGCATCGGCATGCCCTCGACGTGCCTCTGAAATGATATTTTTCGGGCCATCGAAATCGTCAAAATCTGCCATCAAGAAACGGGCATTTCCACGGCATGCCCTCAGCAAGCCCACGAAATGCACACTTACAATTTCATCTGCACGGCTTCGAAATCGGCATTTTGAAGCTTGACTAGGATGCTTGCGGCAAAGCTAGGTAATATACATATGGACCCAAAGGCTCACCTTTATGATGGTAAGGCACCTTCTGTGGATAATAGTCGGTATCAATAGCTTGTGGGGAGGTTATCGTATCTCACTATTATCAGGTTAGACATCACTTTTGCAGTTGGGAGGCTAAGTTTATGGCTAAGCCTACAAGGCAGCATTGGGATGCTGCTATGATGTTTCTGAGATACATCAAGAAGGCACTAGGTCGTGGTCTTCTGTTTACTCAGGGCACTTCCATTCAGTAGTGGCATATTCAGACATAGATGTTGGTTGTTTGGAGGATGGGAAGTCTACCACGAGATTCTACATCTATGTGGCTGGCAATTTAGTTACTTGGAAAAGCTAGAAGCAAGCTACTGTTTCCAGGTCTAGTGCAGAGTTAGAATACAGGACTATGGGATAGATAGCTGTTGAACTTATGTGGGTGAAGTCACTTCTGGGGGATTTACACATACAACTTACTGGTCCTATGGAGATGGGATGTGATAACATCGTTGCTACGTTTATTGCTAACAATCCAGTGTTTCATGAGAGGACCAAACATGTTAAGGTGGACTGCCACCACATTAGAGATCTTATTTAGAAATGCGTTCTTTATATAACCCTAGTTGCTACAGATGATCAGACAGTGAACATTTTTATCAAGCCACTTCCCAAGTTTACTTTTGATTCTTGTTGTTACAAGTTGAGCATGATAGATATATATATTCTAGCTTGAGGGGGAGTGTAAACTTATTTATTTTTAGGTTGATTTGTAAGCGTGTGTTGTACACCTTTCCGTTCGTTGTCAGGTTGTATTACAATTTGTCCCTTACCTCTCTATATAAAGAGATGTAGGGCTCTCGATAACATTTTAAAGCCTTTCATTTATTCTTACTTTCCTCCCCCCCCCCCCCGCCAAAAAAAACAAAGGTCAGTTAGTTGCATGCTGAGGAGGTGCATGGATAGAAAACTACTGCACCTATTGAAATATGCACTTTGATGAAAAATGTATTGAAATTGCTTGTAAAAAAGTGAGTTTTTATGTAAGAATCAGGTTGTGAAAATCGGTAGCTGATAGTTGTCGTGGTTACAAACTAGAGTATATGACACGCAAGGAAGTCATTGGGGATTGATTTTTTCCCCATGCTTTTTAATGTTTAAATTCTGAAATCTTTTGTTTCTACGGGCATTTCAATAAATATAATGAAACTATAAGACACTTTCATGGGTACAACTCAGCCACATAATATTTGAAATATAGAAATAAAAATGAATGTACATCCATGCTGGAAAGAAAGAAATGTCACAAAAATATTCATGTAAAAATTGATCAAAATTGGCAAACCATACAACTAATTGGCTTGATTGGGTTGGCCAAGTATTGGCTCATTATCTAAACTTGACAGGGTTTGTTATATTATGTTGTGAGGGTATTTTTGTTATTTTTATATGTGTTTGAGGTTTTGTAATTTTTTTTCTTTCATCTCTCTTTATAAAAGGAGGTGTAGGGTTTTCTTTCGAAATAAGACTTTTCACTTTCTTCAACTTGTTATCGGAGCCAAGTTGAGGGCCCCACCGAAGAAACCCTAACCTCCATCGTTAGCCCCTCCTCTCCTCTATCGCTGTCGTTGGCAGCATCGCCTGCAGCAATTGCTGGCAGCAGCGTCGTAGCCTCCCCAGGCCATCGCCGGGCCACCACCTAGGCCATCGCGCGCCACCCTTCTTCATGCTCTCTCTCGTTGCTTGCATGTTTGGCAGCAGGGAGAGGGCACATAAATGCCTTGGTTTGATTGGAGGACCTTTGGAGCGTAGTTGGAGTGTTAAAGGCAAGGGTCTTTTGGGAAGGCGATTTGATGGTATTTTCAGATATTCTCTATTAGATTTGGGGTGTGTTCCCCAGTTTTGATGATCTTGTGTGGTGTGTATTTCCCTTTGGAGTGTTAATGGATTTTTGGATCGTGTGTGTGTGGATTACAGGGTGTGTATTCCCATTCTAATTTAGCTCTGGGGTGTGTATTCCCTCTGTGATATCTAATTTGTGCTATACATGTTATTGAAGAAGTTTTAGGGTGTGTATTCCCCTGTGAAGCATCAAAATCAAATCTGTAGGTACTTAAGAAGGAAAATCCAGATTTAGATAGTGTAATTTTGTGGACATGGCAACTTCTTCGCAGTCAGAGGTTGTACTGTGAATCACCGTGGGTGGTTCTTCTCCAACCACTGGTGTGACGTGGTTGATTGACTCGGGTGCCTCCAATTATTTATTTGGTAATCTGCAATGTTTTGGGTTGGTTCAATCTGTTTCTCAGGGTCGCACTGTATAGGTGGCTGATGGGTGACATGCTCTTATTGATGGTCAAGGGGCAGTTAATGTTACCCATCTATGCAGCTCAACCATGCCTTGTTTATTCCGGATTTGTCCATAAATTTGCTCTTTGTTAGTGAAATTATTAAGCAAATGAATTATCGTGTCATCTTTGATGAGCTTGGATGCATTTTCCAAGATCCAATAATATGGAAGACTTTTGGTAGTGGATATGAAGAAGATATTTACCGACTTGTTCAGGGTCTCATGGCTACAGCTTGTTAGATTAGTTCCACTTCAAGTAGTGGTCTATAGTGGCATAGACGGTTGGGTCATCCATCTTTGGATAAATTACGTAGATTTATTCCACATGTGTTCTCAACTACACAGCTTTTCTGTGTTGTATGCCAACTTGGGAAGCATCATAGATCTTCCTTTCCAGATGCTACTAGACCACGTATGACTTCATGTTTTTAGTTGGTGCATCTTGATGCTTGGAGTCCCAGTAGGACTCCTGATAGACAAGGACATCGTTATTATTTGATTGTAGTTGATGATTTTTTTCGATTGTCTTGGTTATTTCTTATGAAGAACAAGTCGGAAGTGGGTCCCCTTATTGAGAAGTTTGTGTTGATGATAATGAATTAGTTTGATGTTTGCATTAAGATAGTCAGATCTAATAATCCATTAAAGTTTTGTACCTGTCGGCTAGCAGATTTCTATGGTTTGCATGGTATCATTCATCAAACTTCCTGTCCCCACACCTCTCAACAGAATGGGGATGTAGAGAGGAAACACAGATACATTCTTGTTATGGCAAGAAGTGTCCTTATCCAGAATAGTGTGCCACGTAACTACTGGGGAGATGCAGTTCTCATAGCCTACTATCTCATTAATAGACTACCCTCCTTAAGGATCCATTAGCAGGTACCATAATAGGTGTTATATTCAGATGCAGAGTTGTTTGATATTCCACCAAGGACATTTGGGTGCATGGCTTTTGTTCATTTTCTTGGACCTGGTCGAGATAAATTAGCACCTAGAGCAATCAAATGTGTGTTTCTCGGCTACTCATGTGCTCAGGAGGGGTATTGGTGTTTAAATCCTCTATGCCAGAAGCATTACATTAGTGCAGATGTTACATTTCATGAAGCTGTACCTTATTTTTCTATTGCTGCCAGGCAGGTGCAGAGTGTGCGAGAGTAAGCTCTTATGCCAATTGCTTCTGTACCATTTGGTGTATTCTCAGTTCTCCTCCTGCTACTAGGTCATCTAACAACGCATATAGGCCAGTACCAGCAGATGAAAGAGCATTCAAGGGTCACACTTATTAGTTACTAGTTGTTTACAGGGCAAAGCCTCTTATTCCATAATCTCTTCCGGTTAATGTTGAGAACCTGGAGGTTACTTTCACTTAGGAGATTCCTATAGGTACAGATACTCGCACAGAGGAGGTTCCTTTAGATACAGGGTGAACAGATGTGGAGGTTGAGATCACTGGTAGTGCTCCTGTAGATGTTTCTCTAAGTCTTGTTTCCATGAGTACTGATGATGACATGTCTATTGCTACTTGGAAGGCCTCTCGATCATGTGCCCATTACCATGTGGTTGGGAGTGTAGTGTCTACTTACTTTCTTAGTGCCACGTTTCATGCATTTACAGTTACTGTGTCTACTTCTGAGATATCTACATCTTATCAGCAGACACTTTTGAGGACACATTGGAAGGTTGCATTGGAGGAGATGGCTGCTCTTCGTGACAGGGGCACCTTAGAGCTCACTTCCTTACCCTCTGGTGTGCATCTTGTTGGAGTTAAGTGGGTCTTTGCCTTTAAATACAACCCTGATGGATTTAGTTCTAGGCATAATGCTCGTCTTGCGGCCAAAAGATTCATTCAAATTTATGGAGTGGATTTCTTTGACACCTTTTCACCAGTTGCTCACTTCTCCATTGTCCGTATTCTTATGTCTGTAGCAAACACATTATAGATGCTCGCTTCATCAACTGGACATCAAGAATGCTTTTCTTTATGGCGACCTTAAGGAGGAGATATACATGTAGCAGTCTCTAGGTTTCGAGGTTCAGGGGGAGCGCGTGTGCAAACTACGTAAGGCAATTTATGGCCTTAAGCAAAGTCCTAGAGCATGGTTCTAGAGCCTATCGGAAACACTATCAGTGATTGAATTACTGAGGTCTTCTAACCATTCTTTATTTGTGAGGAAGACTAGTAGGGGTGTTGTGGCCTTATTTGTATATGTAGATGATCTTATTATCATAGGTGATGACGTTGCTTGTATATCCCAGGTCAAGAAGTATCTGGTACTTCTTAGGTATTGTGATTGGCACGAGCAAGCGGGGGATTGTTATCTCCTAAAGGAAGTATGCATTGGATATTCTTTAGGAGGCTAGCATGCTTGGGTCTAAGGGAGCAAACATCCGTATGGATCTAAAGGTTCACCTATTTGATGGGTCTGCTCGACTGATGGATAAGAAGGGGTGTTGGTAGCTTGTAGGGAATCTCTATCTGATTATCACCAGGCCAAATATTAGCTGTGCAGTGGGCAAGTTGAATCAGTTTCTAGATAGGGCTATAGATGAGCATTGGCCTGTGGTAATGCAGGCGTTGCGATATATCATGGAAGCTCCAAGTTGAGACCTTTTGTTTCAGAGAGGAGCTCCTATGACTGTTGTTGGATACTCTAATGCAGACTATGCGATTGATATTGGAGATAAGAGGTCTACCATAGGTTTCTGTACATTTGTTGCAGGAAATTTGGTGACATGGAGGAGTAAAAAGCAGAGCATGGTGTCATGTTCTAGTGCCGAATCAGAGTACCGTGTTATGGCACATACAACTGTTGAGATGATATGGATACAGTCATTACTGATGGACCTTATGTTGCTATTGATGAGTCTATGGAGATGTACTGTGATAACAGAGCTATCACATATATAACGAATAACCCTATATTTCATGAACGAGTAAAGTATGTGGAGGTAGACTGTCACTATATTAGAAGCCTGATTCAGCAAGGTCTACTTTGCACCTCTTGTTTAGCTTTTTCAGAGTAGACTGTAGATATGTTTATGAAGCCCTTATCATGTCTTTTGTTTGAGAAGTGTAGAAATAAGTTGAGTATGACTGATATATATGTTCTAACTTGAGAAGTGTTACATATGTTCTGAGGGTATTTTTTTTATATTTGTTTGGAGTCTTGTAATTTTTTTCCCTTCACCTCTCTCTATAAAAGAATGTGTGGAACTTTCTTTTGAAATAAGATTTTTCATTTCCTTCAACTGGGTTAGGTGGTCGACTGAGATTACTTAGCTGAGTAAGATGATGTTTACAAGCCTGTGAAAGAGTAAAGATGTATTATGGAGACATGACTTTTCGATATGATTGTGTTCTTTGACCATTGGAAAGCATCTATATTATGATGTTGCCGTCATTCTTCTCTCTCTCTCTCAATGGAGACAACCCCACGAACGTTAAATTTAAGAGTTGTAAAAAAGGTTTTTCCAGAAGGTATAATGTTTCTCTTTTCCTTGGTTTTTTCTTGGACTTTTCAACAGAAAAATGGTTATTTTTATTGTTTAATCTATCTTTACCATTTTCTAATAGCACCTTCACTGGTAGATCCAAATTATCATCGTTGATAGCGTGGTTTTAATTGGATGATAATAGCTTTTGCTTTGTTTGGCTGGTTGTTAAAAAAAGGTCAGTAGAAGTTTTTCATTGTTGCAGGGTTTTGCAGAGCTTGAATATGGGATGCTTCGGTATATGGGAGCTATAGATGACAGTACTCTGATTGTAACATCTGGTAAGTTCTATTTTTCATATAAGCAAGCACAGTATTATATGCATAAATAACTGTGAAGTACATTCATTGGCTAATTCCTGTCGCACAAATATAAAATTGTCGGTTCGTCTAAGGAAAAACCTTTTTATGTGCTCTTACTATATTTATTGTATTCTCGTAATAGGACAATATCAAGTAAACATTTTGAGATGTGCATGTTATTTAAAACACTTTTAACCATTTCATATTTCTTACAATTTTTTCCAAATGGAATATGCAGTTGAATATCCACTAGAAAGAACAACTCAATGATGCTAAAGAATATTCTTTTAAGGAAAAGGGATGACCATTCAAGATAGAGGTCATCGGAGAATTCGTTAATAAGGTTGTGATTGCCCCATTATAAATGCAAAAGCCCCACTTCATAATCGATGTTTGAGGACCCACAAGGAATCTGGTTTTGCTAGGATATTTTCTAGGTAACATTCTCTGGTATAATAGTCCATTAGATTTTCATAGCAAATGCTTAATTTTTCTTTGATCCGAAAAAATCCCACTCCTGAGTTGACCAACCATCATGGAAGCTGCACCAAACAGCGTTCTTGACCTCATGATTTGTCTAGTCAATCCCTGATCTGGCTTGAAGTGAAGATGAGAAAGTACACCTGAAAAATAAATGGTTGGTATATTTAATGCCTGCCCACAAGTAGTCATAGTGGGATATCCTGGATACATCCAGATCTGAATTCCTTGGTAGGTGGCCCTCTGGTTCCTAGTCAGCCATGCAAAAATCCTCACCATTTGAGAGCCAACGAAAATGTTGAGTTATATTTAGTGTTGTTTTGTCCATTCATGTTATTGGTCCTTTGTATAAGGATCTTTTGTAATTCTCCCTTAGATGTTTCTCTGTATAATGATTCCTAGGGTTTTCTAATAAACAGATTTACTTTTTTCAATCACAATGTATTAGAGCGGTGTTCCTATGCTGGCGTTCTGATATCTCACCAAATATCGATTTCTATGCATTTGATCTTCATCTAGAAGATCACTAGTGATTGTACCGTGCCATCATCTCCTTCCCTGGATCACCATCGGGTTGCGCAACCCTCAGCATTGCCAGGAGAGCCCAGTGGTGGTCTGGGATCATGTTGCCTAGGTCTGGTGGCGCTAGATGTGGTCTGATCCAGATCTGGCGACGCAAACCCAGATTGGACCAGATCTGATTTTGCGAATCCAGATCTAATTCCCTTTGCTAGATCTGGACTGGGGCTTGTTTACGATCTTCAGATCTAATCTGGGCCCTGTTCAACCAGCCTGGATCTGTTCTTTGACTCCCTTATTGCTGCAGTATCAGATCTGATCCCTTTCCTTGATCAGATCTGATTGCATCTCTGTTCCACTTGTTCTTCCAACCAATATGCAGAGGTGATGGGCTTTTTATGAGTCTTTTATTTCGACTGATTTGTTGCCTGTATCTTTACAAATCAGGTCTCTATGGCTGCTCAGAAAGATGTTCTTAGTGACCCATTGGTGAAGCTATCTACCATGATGCAAGGAACATCTATAAAATTGGACGGTACCAAGCTTCTCTTATGGTCCACCTCTTTTTCCTGGGTTGTAGGATCTCACAGAAAGAAGTATATACTTCTTAAGGATGAGCCTGTAGATAATAAGATAAATTATTGCGAAGCCGACAATGATTGGGTTGCCACATGAATGTTGAATAATATGAAGGAGCTTATAACCAAACATGTTATGAACTATTCTTTTCCAAAATTGATGTGGGAACCTTGCATGAAATTTATTTTCAAAAGAGCAATATAGCTCGTTTATATTGAGTTATTGAGGACATTCACACCTTTAGAAAGGGATCTATGCCCCTGGTAGGATGTTATGGCTCCATGAAGAACCTATGGAATGAACAGGATACCTATCAGCCTCTTTCATCAAATGTCTTTGTCATGGTCAAGTTGAGAGAGGCCATTTAATCTGTTCAGTTCTTAGTGGCACTTGGTTTGGAGTATAAGGCGGTGAAAGATCAATTGACGACACTAGAACAAATTCCTACGCTTGCACAAATGTACATATGCCTCTCTAGACTTGAGATTTCTGATCCTGCGCCTCTTTGACTCCTTTGCTATGGCTTTTGTTGGTGGCCGTGGTCATGGTGGCTCCTTTGGTAGGGGAGAGCACACATTTCAAGGGTCAATGGTGGATGTGGATGTCTGCGATGGTTTATTTTGTGAACATTGCCATCACACTAATCATATAGCTGAAAGATGCTGGACAAAACATGGCTAGCCACAGGGGCAATTTTCACGAGCTAATTAGGTATCCTTGGGCTTTGAGGATGCCACTTTCCGGGAGGATGAGACACATGTCTCTTAGGTTACTATCTCTAGGGAGGAGCATGACAAGTTGATAACATCCCAGTCTACCTCATCTACTGGAGTTTCAATGGTTGGAATAGCAGGTACTCACGCTCTTTCAGTTAAATCTTATGACACTTAGGTGCCTCTTCTCACGTTATTGGAAATGTTTCTTTGTTCGATTCTTTACAATCTCTTTTCAACCCATTCAATGTGAGAGTTGTTGATGGTGTTTTATCCCCAGTTACTAGTGTTGAAGATACCTCCTATCATGAGTTCATTATCTCTAATTGATATATTGCATGCTCCTAATTTCCCTCGAATCGTTTGTTTGATAGTTAGATTATCAAAGCGTTAAATTGTCAAGCAGTGTTTTATGACCACTTCCTACATGATCTATAAACGATGAGGTAGATTGGTAAGGGATTTAAGCGTGATGGCCTCTATTACCTGAGTCTGCCTACCCACTAGCTATCTACTTTGCAGTGCTTTCTACTATTGCTCTTCAGTAGCATCTTCGATTGGGTCACATGAGTATCATTGTTCTTTGTTGTCAGTTTCCTGACCTAGATTTTCCTGAGTCCTTTCAGTATGATGCTTGTCAACTTGGAAATCACCATAAAGTGTCTTTTGCTTCTGGTTCAAATAAGAGATTTGATTCTCCTTTTGCTTTAGTTCATGTTTTGTGGGGCCTTGTTGGGTTAAAGAGTCTTATAGGTTTTCAGTATTTTCTTATTTTGGTTGATGATTATACTCGTGTTACTTGGGTTTATATGTTAAAAGAAAAATCCCAAACTCCTATTGTTGGAGAATGTGTATGGTTGATTTAGTGCTACATTGTGAGATTTGAATTGTGTTGTGTGTGGTGGCCTATAAATAGGCATGTACTCCCATATTTCTTTAAGAAGAAGCAATATAGATCCGAGCTCTGTCGGGGCCTTCTCCCTTGGTTTTCTTCTCACTCTTCGTAAGTGGGGTTTCCACGTAAACCCAAGTGTTATTTTATTGTTTATTCTTCTAATATTATGCTTCTGCTTATTATGAAATTCAACTTGGTATCAGAGCATGTTGCTATTGGGTTTTATCTTTTGTTCGTATTCGATTTTATTTGTTATTAGGGTTCTTTTTGTGCCTTTGATCTTGTGAGAGAAGAAAACTCTCATAGATCTGAGATCTAAGCCCAAGTTCTAGCTTTGGTGATATGGGATCGTGCATCGTGACGGACGTTGCTAAGAGGTCGAGGGAGATTGCCATGGACATGTCGAGCAAGGCAAATCGGGATCCCGAACCCCATCATGCAGATCGGCAGCTAAGGGGCAACATTCCGCGAGGGGAAGAGCAGGCTGGAGTCGATGGGGGCGACGGAGTCCGCATCGACCATGATGGTGTCGCTGTTGCTGCCACTAGTGCTAATGTGACCCCCCCACTGATCGTTGGAGGCCGAGGCAGTGATCAGAAGGAAGGCGGTGGCAGCCATGGCACTGGCGGCGGAGCTTGAGGTGACAGAGGATTCGGTCGTCGTGAGGAGAGAGCTCATGTTGGAGGCGTTGGAGTGGGACGTCCTTGTCGTGAGCTGATGCACTACCTTCAATACTTGGTGCGCTGAATGCACGACGACCTCAGCAACAAGGAGATGGACCTGGTTGAGTACACGCTCGACCACATCGGATAGGCATGCTTCGTGAGCATGGTGGATTTGAGGGCCTCCACAGTGGCGATGGCTTGACGATGGAGGAGGCTCTCGTGGCTATAGAGATGGCATGCCAGAGGTAGCAGCAGTGGTTGTGCTGCTGTTATTCTCATGAATCCTAAAGGGGAGGAGAAATAATCTTTGGGTAGGTTACCTTTTTGCCCTTTGGATTTCTTTTTATATGTTTTGTGACTTCTTTTTATTACCAAGGAGGAGGGACAGAAAAGAGGTGGGAGAGCACCAAAAAAAAACAAAAGAAAGGAAGGATAGGAGTGAAAAAAAGGAAAGAAAAGGAAGGATGAAAAATAAAAAGAGAAAAAGGAAGATTTTTAGGGAATAAAAAAGCAGAAAAAATTAAAACAAAGGGGAGAGAAAAGTTAAAAAAAAAGAAAGAAAAAAAAGAAAAAATCAAATAAAAAAAGGAGGTTGAATTGAAGAGAAGAGGTGAAGCTCTTCTCTAGTATTGTCTTGATCATTGTTTATTCTTGATTGTATGCCTTCTTAGTGTTATTCTTCTCCCATATGAGTATGGGAGAATGGGGGAGCGTTGAGCCTGTTGTCGCCCTCGTTTGGGAGTCCCTTTTGTTTCACTTCTTGAGGTACGATGGCATCCTCCAGTAGTTGAGGTGACATCGGTTATCGCTACGGATGATAAGAATTACAGATCATCACGTGGGAAACAAAACTCTAGGAGGTCTAGAGTTTTTAGGTCTCCAGAAAGGGAGATTCATTTTCGAGGTCTTTAGAGGAAGGGCCCAGCCAGTTTCTATGTGAGAGATCCAGCTTCGAGGTCTTCAGAGGAAGAACCATTTCAGGGATACTGAATGAGGAGCTACCAACATCTGTTGAGGTCTCCAGAGGAGAGGCCCTTGTTAGAGTCAGCTACAGTAGTTCGTCTGGCAGTTCTAGATATCACCGATGCCTCGTCATCAGCACACTCGTGTACAAGCAAGAACCAATTTAGAGAGTGGTGTATTGTTATGTAGACTGGGTTTCCTTGTACAACCTGAGCATTCCATGCTCCAGCGTAAAGGGGAGTGTTGGAGAATGTGTGGTTGGTTTAGAGCCACATCGTGAGATGTTGACTTTATTTTGTGTGGTGGTCCATAAATAAACATGTACTCTCATATTTCTTTAAGAAGAAACAATATAGATTCGAGCCCTATCGGGACCTTCTCTTGTGATTTTCTCCTCGCTCTTCGTGAGTGGGGTTTCCACATAAGCCCAAGTATTATTTTATTATTTTTGCTTCTGATATTATGCTTTCGCTTATTAATAAATTCAACTCTTGTATTTATCAAAATTTTTTAAGGAAATAAACACTCAATTTTCTACTATTATACGTGTGCTTTGAATTGATAATGTCCTTGAGTTTGTTAATCATGCTTCAGTAGACTTCTTTACTTTCTTAAGGGTTATCCGTCAAACTTTTTGTGTTCACACCTTCCAACGAAATGGGGTAGCTAAACGCAAATTACAACATTTGTTTAATGTTTCTTAGATTATGATGTTCTAGATGAATGCCCCTTCTCACTAGTGGGTTGATGCTATTCTTACTATGACATTTCTCATTAATGGGGTGTTTTCTGATATGATGGGAAAAATACTCTACTTTGAGTTATTTCTTGGAAAGGAGTTGTTCTCTTTTCTAGTTGTCTTTGGTTGTGTGTGCTTTATCCATCTGTTCAAAGTGTGTAAGTTGTCACTTCGGTTAGTTAAGTGCGTCTTTATGGGATACTCAGGAACTTAAAAAGAATATCGTTGTTATGACTCCCTGGCATACATATTTTATGCCAGTGTAGATATTACCTTTTTTGAGGATGTTCCCTACTTTACTTCCAAGGAGAAGTATCTACGTCCTCATCATGCCCAAGAAGTTCCTTTACCGGTGCCCATTGAGTCGCGAAATACCTCCACACTATCATCATTCGAGTCATCTCAACCTTTGCTATTACCACCACCTTATACCCCTCTACGCACTTCCTAACATAGACTATGCCCTCCTCGTTTACCTCAGGAGGAACCTCTATCCACCATTCTTGCTCCTTAATCTTCCATTGACTCGACGTTGTGTGATGGAGACCAGGTAATGCCTTCCATAACTATCTGATTTGGGCATCCTTATTGCTCATAGAAAGGCGTTGCGATCTTGTGTTAAATGTTCTATTTCTCATTATATGTCTTTGAAAAGCTATCTAGTACTCTCAATAATTTTCTTTTGCTGTTGATAGTCACTAGGTTCCCAAGAGTCACACTAAAGCATTCCAACATCCATCTTGGAAAGCGGTGATGGAAGAAGAGATTCTAGTTACAAACCATGATTGTATCAACTCTTTCATTTCTTCTATGCCTTTCTTGTCACTACTAGCCAATAGAATATCGACATAAATAATAAGTATAACTGAACCTGTCTTTCCATGCATTGTACAAACAGAATGATCAGTTGAGAATCTAGCAAAACCATACTCCTTGACAACCTTGCTAAATCTCTCAAACTAGGCTCCAGGATTTTCTTTTAGTTCATAAATAGCTTTCTTTAGTTTGCACACTTTCTGACACTCTCGCTTGTTGGGGAAACTTGGTGGTTGTTGCATGTAAACTTCCTCCTCTAAATCTTCATAAAGGAATGCATTCTTTATATTGAGCTGGTGAACAATCCAGCTTTTGTTGACCGTGAGAGAGTAGTATTTGGACAGTTGAGGCGAGCCACGGGAGAGAATGTCTCAAAATAATCAACCCTAAAGGATTGAGTATAGCCCTTAGCAACAAAGTGGGCTTTATACCTTTCCACAGTACCATCTGGATGAGATTTCAGAGTGAAGACCCATCTACACCGTACAACTCTAGCACCTGGGGGTAGATTAACCAATTCCCACATGCCATGGGACTGCAAAGCCACCATTTCTTCCTCCATAGCCAAGGTGTAGGATGGATCTTAGAATGCCTCTCAATGGTCCCGTGGTATCTGGTGACTATCAAAAGCCAAAGAAAATTGTTATCCAACTACAGGTAAACTGTCAAGTGATATAAAATGTGATACAAAATATTTTGTGGAAGACCTTGGATCCTTTGTTTGTGCAATAGGAAGGTCCAGAGTAGTACTCTTAGTAGCAGTAGGTACCTGGTCCTCAGATGAGTCATCAGCAGATGTTGGAGACTGAAAAGAAATGGTAGACAAAGGTTCATCCACCTGAGGTATATCCTGAGGCTTGTGTTGGAAATGCTTAGGAAAAGTGGTTGTATTAGGTACCTCTGGATGACATGAGAAAGGACTAGGATCAAGCTGAGTGGTTTGCTCTATAGGTGGCTCAGAGGGCTGTGGTAGTTCAAAGGGCATAAGAAGAGGAACTTCCTGAGAGTGAAAAGATGTAGACTGCTCCCCCTGCTTGTGGTAGTAAGGAATCTCCTCAGAGAAAGTGACATCAGAGGAGACATAAAACTTTCGTAACATAGGATCATAGCATCTGTATCTTTCTGGGTTCTGTAATAACCTAGAAAGATACATTTCACAGAGCGAGGAGAAATCTTATCCACCTTGTATAAGTGGACAAAACACACAGTCAAAAACAACCAGAGTGATGGAAAACATGTCCTTACAACAACAAAGAGTAAGGGGTTTTACCTCCTAAATAGAGGAGGAAACATGATTTACTAAGTATGTTGCCGTTAAGCAACATTTGCCTAAAAATGAACATTTATCTGAAACATAATAGTACGGGTCACATCTAACAAATGACTAAACTTATGTTCAGCTACCCAATTTTGTTGGGAGGTATAAATGCAAGAAGTTCGGTGAATAATATCGAAAGACTGAAAAACTAGTGTAACCTTGGCATTCACAAACTTCAATCCACTATCACTCCGGAAAATTTTTATAACAGGGAAAATTGAGTCTTTATTTCTTGAATAAAATTTTTAATAAGATTAAAGACCTTACATTACTCTTTTATCATAAAAACCCAAGACATCCTGGCACAATCATCCACAAGAACAAGAAAGTACTGAAATCCTTTCTTTGGACCTTACATGGGTCCCAAACATCAGCATGAATTAAAGCAAATACATATTCTATCCGTTTATTGTTAGAAAAGAACTATGGTGTTTGCTTAGTTAGCATGCTTCACATTGAAAAGCCTCAGTAAATGACAACTCCGGAAATTGACGGTGAAGGACAGGTAGGCTAAGGTGACCAAGGCGAATATGCCATTGAAGAGCAATAGTGGCAAAAACAACATTAGTAGCAGGTGAAGGTGGAACATGGAGATAGTAGGGGCCATTCTGCTCAAGTTCACCAATCTGCCTCTTCGTCTGTAGGTCCTGCAAGAAAAGATATTAGTCATAAAACATGGCTTTGCACTATAAATCCTTTGTAATTTGACTGAAAAATATTAAATTAAGAGTACATTTGGGAGCATGCATAACATTAGATAACGACAAAGTAGAGGAAATAGAGATTTTGCCAAGATCAGTAATTGGTGACAAACCCCTATCAGCTACCTTTACCTGGAAAGGGGTGCAAGATCTCGTAGGGAGGAAAGCGAGGTATCACCAGTTATGTGAGAGGAGGCACTTGAATTCGTAAGCCAAGGGGAGGCTTGGGATCTAATTGACATGGCTGAGGTACCTGCCGATCTTTGGACTAAGACTCCCGCTAAGGTAGAGGCTTGAGAGGTAATGAAGCACTTAGTCTGCTCTTGAAACAGAAATCTGACGGGAAATAGAAATCTGATTGTCATCCTTATGCACCTGAGAAGTATCCTCTATAGAAACCTTATGGGCATGTGAGTCCATACCTTGTGGATATCCGTGCTTTACCCAGCATTGTTCCACAGTGTGTTCATTTCTGTGATAGTACTCAAAAGGAATTCCGACCTCAACCATGATCACCACGTGCACCACCATGAGCACGACCACCTTTGCCACTAGAATGTCCCCTACCATGACTAACAACAGCCATAGTAGAGGCATCAGAAGTAGGTACGGGATCAGAGGTGTCAAGTCTGGAGAGATGAGCGTAGATTTGGGCAGGTGTAGGGATCTCATCCATGGTCATAAACTAATCCTTCACTGCCTTGTACTCAGGACCAATCCTAGAGAGAAGTTGAATGGAGCAAATAACCTCTCTCTACTTGGTTATAACCAGTACATCTATAGAAATAGGTGCACATCTTGCTCGTCCCACATATTTTCATGGTGCCGTAGTACTTAGACAGGGGCATGGTACCTTTTCGAAGAATATGAACGTCCTCTACCACACGGTATAATATGGTAATGTTGCTCTTGTAGGAGTGAATCTTATGCAATACCTCCCACATCTTCGTTGAAGCATAAGCCGTGACTTGTTTGGCAATAGTCTGGGCCATGCTATTTAGGAGGCACATTGCAACCCAATCATTATCAACCTCCCAATACGTCGCTTTCACAGCAGGCATGTCATCTTTCAGGATATACTTTTTCTTGTGGGATCCGACAAACCGAGAGGAGGTGGACCAACGTAGGAAGTTGGATCCATTTAACTCAATAGATGTCCCCTGCATGTGAGTAGGAACGCTTGAGGGTAGATGACTTCCCCCATAAGTCACTTACAGAGTCCTTTTGGTCCCTCTTAATATTTGGAGTCAAGATCCACGAAAAATTGGAGTTTCGGAGACTAGAAATCAGATCATATGGTCTGAAAATTGCAATTTCAGACCTGAGTTAACTTCAAATCAAGCATATGGGTCACCAACAAGTATTGATTTCAGATCATATATTTGGTAGCACCAAGAAACAATATTTTTGCATATGTTAGGGCATAGATCAGGCCCTGGTGGTGCCTTCCAACATGTAGAACTCTTCTAGAATGGTCTTTTAGAGGTAGATCATGGACAGATACTTCTTCTTAGCCTTGGATCTTGGTCAGCAACGCTGCTATGGGGCAAAAAACCTTCGTAGCTCCACCAATGGATTGCCCCGCCACCGTAGGTGGCACTGCATAGGGATAAGGCAGTGGCACTAGTGAATGTGGGGGCCTGAGCGGCGCTGCTCAAATGCGCAGATCACTGGTGGAATGAAGAGGTCTGGGCGACGGCACAGGGAGGTCACCGGACCCCCTCAACCCCTCCTATCAGCAGTGTGGTGAGGGATCTCCATTGGTGGCGGCGCCAAGGAGATCGGATCTCGCAGGCCCACGTTGGAGGCCTTTTGTAGGCCTGCACTGGCTTGTGCTGTCGATGGGAGACTGCTGGATACAATGGCAGCGCTTGGAGTGTGGGTCTTAGGGTTTTGGTGGAGGTGTAGGGAGGTTAGGGTTGGTGGGATACCATACCATCGGTCTAGGACTGCTGCTATGATATCATGTTGGGAGAAAATGTCATTAGATTAAAATAGGAGAGCCCTGGTGCCTTTATATAGAGAGGCATCAAAGGATGAAATTACATAGACACCCTTACATGTAAAAATAAACTACAAAAAAAATAAACATAACTCAACAACCACATTTACTATGAGTCACTTCTATCCCAAGGAATTATCGCAAAGGTCCCAAAACTTTCACCACAAGCTGATTTGCCAAAGTTTGTTTAATCTTAGCTACTTCTACCTCATCATCACCGATAGCTATCAAATCATCCACGTACACTAGAAGAACCACTATCCCTCTCTTTATTTGCTTAACAAATAATGAATGATCTGTAGATGACTTGAGGAATCCCACTGATTCTACCACCTGAGAGAGCTTTTGGAACAGCGCTCTAGGGCTTTGCTTAAGGCCATAGATTACCTTATGCAACTTGCACGCACATCCCCCTTCACCTCGGAGTCAGGAGGCTGCTGCATGTATACCTCCTGTAAATCACCACAGAGGAAGACATTCTTTACATCAAATTGATGTAGAGGCCAATCTGTATGTACTGCAATAGAGATCAAAATGTGGACTATAGATAAACATGCCACGAGGGAGGTGTTGAAGAAGTTTATCCCATAAGTCTATGTGAAGCCCTTTGCTACCAAATGGGTCTTGTATCTTTCAATTGACTCGTATGGATTGTATTCGAGTGTGAACACCCAACGACAACCCACAACAGTAGCATCGGCTGGTAGGGAAGTAAGCTCCCATGTCCCTCTAGCTCATAGTGCGACCATCTCTTCCTCCATGGTCTGATGCCACTTGCGATGAATCATGACTTGCTGATATGTAGTAGGTATCTTAGAGGTGGCTAGTGCATGATGAAAACTCCCAAAAGAGTTCCCAAGGTCATCAGTAGCAAGATTGCCGGCAACATTATATCTAGCACAAGTCTGAGATGCCTTTCGAGTAGCAATTGAAAGGTCAGAATCTGTTGTAATATCTCCTGAAGAATCATCTGTAGAAGAAAGCTTCCCTGCCTGTCTTGTACAGTTACCACTGGACAATATATCATCAGTATCTAAACCCTTAGAGCTCCCCTGAACTGGGGAGGAAGGTGTTAGTGAGGGGGGGGGGTATCTGTCGTGTAGGATGCAACCTCCTGTAAGTAATAATAGGATCATTAAATATTTGTGTAGTAGTGGTGGTAGTAAGAGGCATAGTAGTAGGGAGCTCCTCAATGGCAATAGGGGGAACATGCATAGGAGTCATCTCCATAGGTAGTTCATGCCCTGTACTGGAAAAATAGGCTATAGACTCATGGAAAGTAACACCAGCTGACACAAAATGAAGAGAGGACACTGGATCAAAACATCGATATCCCTTTTGAGTCCTCGAATACCCCAAGAAAATACACTTGACCACCCTGGGTGCTAGTTCATCTCTTCCCAGAGTAAAATCATGAACAAAGGTAACACAACCAAAGACTCTAGGAGTGACAGGAAACATCTCGTTCTAGATATAAAAGTTGCCACAGAATCTGCTTATGAATAGAAGAGTTGAGCATTCTATTAATTAGAAAACAAGCAGTTAGAACATTACCCTAGTGTTGTAAAAATCAACCTACTTGGCCGAGTTATCGGCTGGGTAATCCTATGCAATGCTCTACCGACTGAATAACCTATAGTTGGGCCTATAGTTGGCAACACCGACTACTTGGTCGAGTAGTCGGTGTAGTCGACCTAGTAGGTCAATTTTTGTATAGAGGGAAACATAAGTATGTAGGTATATTATTATTTTTTAGGTCAAATAAAACCCTACTCGACCCCCTTCCCCACCACTCCCCTAAAATCATTTATTTTCACTCGAGACTGCGCTTCGACCGAGCAAAAATCCTCCATCGCCGAAGCATGTATTGTAATATATTTGATTTAAGCATATATTATTCTTGGTTTATGTTGCTCTGATGTTGGTAATGTATTTGTAATAGTTTATACCTTGATTTAATTATTAAATTTGTAATGAATTTGATATTGTTTGTACTTTGTAGCTTATTTTATAACCTTGAACTTGAATATATTTACTTTTATGTAATGATATATTTTACTTTTTGATATGTCTATACATTACATACATACATATATATATTTAAATATTTGGAAAATGCTCGACCGAGAACTCCCCGACTACTCCCCCGCATACCGTACTCTTTAGTCAGTGGCCGAACTGACTAAATATCGACTACCGACTTTTATAATACTGCTTCACCCTAATAAAATGAGAGCAGAATGATGTATCAGTAAAGTACGAGCAACATCAAGTAAATGGCGATGCTTCCTCTCTCCAACGCCATTCTGCTGAGAGTAGGCATAGGTGGTGTATTGAACAATCCCATAAGATGGATAGAATAAGTGTAGGTGCTGTTAATACCCTTGTTTTGATATAACAAAATTATGTTTTTATTGTGGATCATTACAGGTTAAGTTAATTATAGCATGGATGCATCCTCATCAACATTTCTCAAATACATCAAGGAAGAAAAGGACTTGAAGACTTTTTAAATTTTATTGAGTTTAGAATTATATACGGAACCTCAATAAGAAAAACAAATGTAAGTTTTCGATTCTCGCAAAAATCATTTTTCCTTAAACCCTTGTCAATTCTACTGTTGATCGACCAACTAATTATCTTAATCGATCAAATACCTCTAACGATCATATTTCTTTTTGATCCATCAACCTATTTTATTTAATCAATCAAATTTATTCCAATAGTTGATTTTTTTTGAAATCTTAGACTCGATTAAATTACCTCTTTAATTGATCAACATTGAATCGATCAATAATTTTATTTAATTGACCAAAATTCCAGAATTATCGAAAGTACCTATAAATAGGATCGACGACCTCCCTCTAAAAAATACACCTCAAGAGCTTTCAAAGAGAAAAACACCTACTCTCATGCTTTTGTGTTTCTGTGCCTACAACTACTGTAATTCAAAGCACGCTCCATTGCGATTCAAGAAAGCTTGGTTTGTTCTTTAAATATTGCTGAGGTTTCATACGAATATTATTATATTCTTTTATTCTGTTATTCTTGATCTAGGAATCCAAGTTGTATAGGAAGTCTTGTTGTTCTCTTGGTCAGGTGTAAAAGATGTTTATAAGAGGTGCCACCCTCGTTCAAGTGGTGCATGATAGTGGATTAGATTAGCGTTTACTAGTTAAGAAAAATTTAAGTTGGAGGCTTAGGTAGTGGTTTTCACTTGGAAGGGTTTCCACTCTAAAATCAGGTGCTATTTTTCTTGTTTGTGCTAATACTTTTTGATATGTGGTGAATGATTTTTTAAGTTGCTTTTTAAATAGATATTACACAATTCACCCCCTCATGTATACTTAATCCATTAGTATTCGCTTGTACTCACATCTGGTATCAGAGGTAAGTTATACTCCAGCTAGGATGTTGAAATCCTCTGAGGTATATGTTGAGGGTCAATCTGCGGTTAGACCACTCCTATTCGATGGCACCAATTATGGTTACTGGAAGACCAGAATGCAAATATTTCTGGAATCAATGGATTACGAAGTATGGGATGTGATAGCATCCAAATACACCAGACCAGAAAAGGAGTAGCCATCACTACCGATCAGGAGAAGATGGCCACACATAACGCCAAGGCCATGAATGCTATATTCTGTGGTCTATCTAAGGAGGAATTCAACAGGGTCTGCTTGCAAAACCGCATACGAGATTTGGAACATTCTTAAAGTCACCCACGAAGGGACTTCTAAAGTGAAGGAGACTCGAGTCAATCTTCTTACCTAGAAATATGAGCTTTTCCATTTTAAAAAGGGGGAAACCACATACAAGATTCACTGGCATCATTAATTTGCTGAGAAAGCTGGATCAGACAGTCACGAATGAGGCGTTGGTTTGCAAGATACTCAGATTCCTCACAAGTGACTGGGAAATAAAAATAACAATTTAGGAATCGATGGATCTCTCAGTGCTTCATTTGGATGATCTCATAGGTAGTCTAATGGCCTATGAAGTTCAACTTCAGCACAGGATGGAGCACAAAGGTGAAGGAAAGAAAAAGAAAGATCTTGCTCTCAAAGTAGACATCGACACTAAAGAGCCATAAATAGAAGACGAAGAGAATATAGCTCTTCTCTTTAGAAAATTCAAGAGGTTCTTAAAGAATAAAGAGCTGGAAGAAGAAGAGCCTCAAGGAAACCAAGTCATTTGCTACAATCGCAAGAAGAAAGGGCACATGAGAAATGAATGCCCTCAACTTAAGAAGGAGAATGGCAAAAAGACTCGGAGACTTTCCAAACGTGAAGTAAAGAATAAGGTTTTACATGTATTATGGGGTGATAGCAATACAAGCTTAGAAGAAGAGAGTGAAGACACTTCAAGTGAAGCACTATATGGTTTTATAGCGATCGAAGATGAGGTATCGTCTTTTACTTTTGACGAATTATTAAAAGCATTTTATGAGTTGCATGTTTTAGCTAAAGCACTTAGAATAACTAATAAGAAATTAACAAAAGATCTAGATGAAGAAACTGACTTAAGAAATAGTGCTGAATCTCTAAATCAATAATTATCTCAAGAAATCACTACCCTTAATGCTCATGTTGACATACTTTACATAGAATTAGGAAAATTAAAACAAAAGTCTGTTGCTTTTGTAAATGACTGAGCTAAGTTACCAAAGGAAGAACAAATCTAAAAAAGTATTAGGTACACGGGCACACCAACCCAAACCGCTACAAAATTTGGGTTAGAATATATTCCTAGTAATGATCATGAAGCATCCACCTCATAAACCAACACACAAATTCCCTTTAGTCCTAAGGCCAAGAATAGGTCCATGCTTAAACAGGCACCTGCTAACAAAACTAAATTCAAACGAACATGGGTACCAAAAAGAGATTTGTAATATTGTTTTGTAGGAAACTCTTAAGGATTAATAAAGTACTTAGACTGAATCTACCATAAAAAAGATGGACACCTTGTAGTAGTAAGGAAACACATTGGACCTCACAGGCGAAAACCAACGACAGGTCTAAGGAAAAGGAAGATGGGTTATGGACAACGGTTGTTTGGAGCACATGACAGGAGAAGACATGTTCACCAACCTCAACCGTAAGGAAGGTGGTTCAGTCACCTTTGGCGACAACCACAAAGGTCATATCACTGGTATTGGTCAAATTGGTAATTGTAAAACTTACTTTGATAATATTCTTGTTAGTGGCCTAAAACATAACTCATTGTAAGTCAGATATGTGATAAAGGCTATAAAGTTACTTTCACTTCTAAAGGTTTTAAAATTAAGGATAAAAATTCTAAGGAAATCCTTTTGATCAGAGACATATCAAAAAGACATTTACACTACTTGACAAATGCAACCATCTTAATTGCTTGGTTGTATAAAATGATGAGTTAATATTGTGTCATCGTCGACTTAGTCATGGTCACATGAGAAGTGTAAACAAGTTTGCGAAACATGACTTAGTATGTGGGTTGCCTAAGATTTCCTTCAGAAAGAAGAATCTCTATCCTTCCTATGCACTAGGAAAACTGCATAAAACTTCTTTCAAACCTAAAAACATGGTCAGTACTTCTAAGCTACTTGAGTTGATCCACTTAGATCTTTTCGGACCAACAAAGTCTGAAAGTCTAAATGGGTGTAAATACTATCTCATCTTAGTGGATGACTTTTCCAGATTTACTTGGGTATTATTTTTAAGATCTAAAGATTATACTTTCGAGGAATTTAGAAAATTAGTCAAAAGAATCCAAATCGAATCTGGCCTATCACTAGGATTAAGATGATCATGGAGGAGAATTTGAAAATAAAAAATTCTTTGATTTCTGCTCTACTTTTGGGATAAAACAAGAATTTGTTCTTCCTAGAGCAGCTCCTTAGAACAATGTTGTAGAAAGAAAGAATAGAACCCTACAAGTGTGTACCCGCACTATGCTGTGCGAGTCAAAGCTACCTTGGTATATTTGGACTGAGGTTGTAAACACTGCTTATTATATCCAAAATTGGGCCTCTATTAGACCTATTCTTGAGAAAACACCCTTTGGAGTTTACTTTGATAGAACTCTCAAGATCTCTTGCTTTGAAGTGTTTGGTTGTAAGTGTTTCATATTGAATAGAAAGGAAAACTTGGATAAGTTTGATGCAAAAAGTGAGAATGGAATCTTTCTAGGATATTCCTTTAGAAGTAAAGCCTACAGAGTCTTTAATAAGAAGAAATTGGTAGTTGAAGAGACTCTGCATGTGTCTTTTGATGAAATAGATCAGTTAGAAAATGCATCAACCAAAGATGATCAACTTCTAGATGATCCTTCTAATATATCTGAAGATACGATCTCTAGTGAACTTCCTAAAGACTTAACCTACACCAAAGATCATCCTAAAGATTTCATGATTGGTGAAGTCTCAAAGGGAATTCAACCCAGATCATTCTTTAATAGTCTTGCACTTAGCATGTTTGTATCCTAACTAGAACCAAAATCCATGAACGAAGCATTCACCGATGATTGTTGGATTGTAACTGTGTAAGAAGAGTTGAATCAATTTGAAAGAAATGATGTTTGGAAATTAATTCCTAAGTCACAATCTCAATTTATCATTGGAAAAAAATGGGTCTTTTGAAATAAGCTTGATGAATTAGGAATGGTTATAAGAAGTAAAGCTAGACTTGTGGCTCAAGGCTACAATTGGGAGGAAGGAATAGACTTTAAAGAAACTTATGTTCCCATAGCTAGATTAGAATCCATTAAAATGTTATTAGCTTTTGCTGCTCATATGTGATTTAAAATATTCCAAATGGACGTCAAAAGTACATTTCTAAATGGGTTTGTAAAAGAAGTCTTTGCGAAACAACCTTCTGGCTTTGAAAGTACTAATAATCTTGATCATGTTTCTAAACTTAATAAAACTTTATATGGACTCAAACAAACTCCTCGAGATTGGTATGAAAGGCTAAGAAACTATTTGATAGAAAATGATTTCAAAATTGGTTTAATTGATCCAACTTTATTTATTAAAAGAAAAGATAATCAACTAATGTTAATTCAAATTTATGTTGATGACATAATATTTGGTGCTGCTAATGATCTTCTATGCTAAGAGTTTGCGAGAGTCATGCAGCAGGATCAATTCGAGATGAGCCTGATGGGAGAATTAAAGTTCTTTCTAGGGTTGCAGATTGATCAGCTGGAAGATGGGATCTTCATCTTACAGACGAAGTACACAAAAGAAATTCTGAAGAAATTCCCAGTGGATAAGAAAAAAGGAAAAACACATACCAATGGCTACCACTACTCAACTCAAAGAAGATGAGTCAAGTAAATGTGTAGATAAAAAATTATACAGAAGCATGATAGGATTTTTGCTTTATTTGATTGCTAGTAGAGCGGACATATTTTTTAGTACTTCTCTGTGTACTAGGTTTCAAGTAAACCCTAAAGTATCTCACCTAAATGCCTTAAAAAGGATATTTAGGTACTTAGCACTATTGATCTTGGTTTGTTCTACCTCAAATCAGCCAAATTTGACTTACTTTCCTATTGTCATGTTGATTAAGCTGGAAGTTAGACTGATCACAAGAGTACTAGTGGAACGTGTTAATTTTATAAAATTTCCTAGCATCTTGGGTCAACAAGAAACAAAACAGTGTTTCTTTATCCACAATTGAAGTTGAGTACATTTCTGCATCTTTAGCGTGTTCACAAATCTTGTGGATGAAACAAACACAGAGATTTTGGACTAAACTTTGAAAACACTAGGATTCTTTGTGATAATACTGGTGCAATAAACTTGTCCATAAACCCCATTCAACACTTTAAAACAAAACATATAGATATCAGACATCACTTTCTTAGAGATTATTTCCTAAAAAAGGAAATAATCTTAGAATTCATTCAAACAGATAAACAATTAGCTGATATCTTTATAAAACCTCTAGTAAACAAAAGATTCATACTGGTGAGAAGTGACTTAGGCTTAACAAGACTTGCTAAGCTTTGATTGCTTATTGCTTTGTCTTGATAGCCATTGGTCGATCAAACAAATTCTATTGATCGATCAATTGTTGATCGGTTAAAAGTTTATTCTGATCGATCAATCTTTGTATCTTTTGGGCGAGAAATTTCCCTCGAAAATTTTCAACTTTTGGTCAAACAAATGTTGGTTTTGATCGATCAAAGTTTTAGGCACGAATTTTCCCAAGAATGATGATAGATCACCAGAGAGACATGACTGATGACGATGGAGCACGACACTCAGGTTTCTACATACCTGAGTAGGTAGGGTCAATTTTTGGATCAGCTTGGAGAGCAGATCCACTCGCTTATTGCCTGTGACCATAGACCCCCTCGAGGTCGATGTTCATCAGCAGCAGCTCCTCTGAGTACTTCAGCACTATCCTCCTCCAGACAGACAACCTATTGGTTCTCTAGTCCAACAGCCATCCGTGGATCTACAGGCCTTCATAACTCACCAGTTTCAGGATGTAGGCAACACTTCTACTGCAAGACCTAGCACCAGCACGTCTCCATTATCTCTGGATGATTTTAATATCGATGTGGAGTTTTCATTGGATATCGAGACCATCCTTAGTTTTGTTTAAATTTCATTTGTTATGTTAGCTTATATAACACTATTTCTGTCTTTTGAGTGTGAACTTCATATCTATCTTTCTTTGTAGTACTTTTATTATTATGTGAGTACTGCGGTATCTTTATTTTAGATATCGTGTTTTTAAAATAGTGTTGCCTATCCTACTTATTGAAGTTGAGATATGTTTATCTACATAACTTGTAATTCTATTGCATAGCAACATGTCATGAATTGCATAAGTACTTCAATAAGGGGAGCATCATCTAATTGTTAATTAAATTGCTTCAGTCTTTTTGTTAATAACAAAGGGGGAGAAAAATTTGATCATGCATCATACATAATTAATTATTAGTTTGTTATCATAAAAAATGGGGAGAATGTTAATACCCTTGTTTTGATATAATAAACTTATGTTTTTATTTTGGACTATTCATTATAGGTTAAGTCAAAATTATAGCATGGATGCATCCTCATCAACATTTTTCAAATACATCAAGAAAAGGACTTGAAGACTTTTTAAAGTTTGAGCCGAGAATTATGTATGTAGCCTCAATAAGAAAAATAAATGTAAGCTTTCGATTTTCGCAAAAATTGTTTTCCCGTAAACCCTTGTTAATTCTATTGTTGATCGATCAACATATCTTTTGATCGATCAAACCTTGATTGGCCAACTAATTGTTATAATTGATCAAATACCTCTAACGGTCATATTCCGTTTTGATCGATCAACTTATTTTATTCAATCGATCAAATTTATTTTAACAGTCGAATTTCTTTTAAAATCTTAGTGTCGATCAAATTACTTCTTTAATCAATCAACATTGAATCGATCAATAATTTTATTTAATTGACCAAAAATAGTTTTGATCGACCAAACTTTATTTTGATCGATCAAATCCATGTTTCTAGAATTGTCGAAAAGCACCTATAAATAGGACTGATGACCCCCCTCTCAAAAACACACCCAAGACTGGTACTTTTAAAGAGAAAAAAACATCTACTCGCTCTCTCTCTCTCGTGCTTTCGCGCTTCTGCACTTACAACTACTGCGATTCAAAGCATGCTCCATTACGATCCGAGAAAGCTCGGTTTGTTCTTTAAATATTGCTGAGGTTCCATAGGAATATTATTATATTCTTTTATTCTGTTCTTAATTTAGGAATTCAAGTTGTATTGGAAGTCTCATTCTTTTCTTGGTCAGGTGTAAGAGAAGACGTTGGTAAGAGGTTGTGTCGCCCTTGTTCAAGTGGTACGTGGTAGTGGATTAGATTAGCGTCTTCGACTAGTCGAGAAAATCTTAAGCTGGGAGGCTTAGATAGTGATTTTCACTTGGAAGAGTTTCCACTCTAAAATCAGGTGTCATTTTTCTGGTTTGTGTTAATACTTTTTGAGTTGTGGTGAATGATTTTTTAAGCTTTTTTTAAATAGATATTGCACTATTCACCCTCCTTTAGTTTGTACTTGATCAATTAGGCTTTGCTCGCACTTACAAGTGCTGGGTGTACAACTCTAAAGCATTTTCAAATTGAATAATTTGATAATAGTACAAAATTAGGTCTTTATTTCTTCCACAAAGTTCTTAATACCAACTCCAACATCAGATTTATTTTGTAACAAAAACACCCAAGAAACTCAGGAATGATCATCAACAATAACTAAGAAAAAATGGTGACCCAGCCAATTGGGAATTTGACTGGGTCCCTACACATCTATATGAAGTAACTGAAAAGACGAAGTAGACTCAACACTCTGTGAAGAAGGAAAATTGGCACGACGATGCTTGCCAAGCTGACAAGCATCGTAGGTAATGACGGTTGTGGGAGATATGTGAGGTATAACATGCCTGAGTCTATCTAACGAGAGATGGCCTAGATGGAGGTGCCACTGGAAGGAGACCTAGTGGCAAGGGCAACCTTCCCCTGACCAACAACAGTAGAAATAGTTTGACCCAGGCGGTATACCTTCCCTTCTTCACGTCTTCTACCAATCGTCCTCTTCGTGAGCTTTTCCCGCAAGGCATAAGATTAGGCAACAAAAATGGCTTTGCAATTCATTTCCTTAGCAATGCGACTTACAGATAGCAAATTCATAGGAAAATCAGGCATAAAAAGAACATTAGATAACTGTAATGTAGATGACAATGGTATTTCCCCTTGTCCTGCAACTTGGGAATGTCTCCCACCTGCAACCTGTACCGTAGGACATGGAGTGACTGGGGTAATATGTGGGAATGATCTTTGATCTCTACACAATTGTCGTGATGTGCCAGAATCAACCAATCATTCACCTGATCTTTGAAATTGAGAAGAGGTGCAAACCAATTCTATACCTGAGGAGGAAGAAACATGAGCAATGGTCTCTGAAGTAGGTGGAACACTATGAGACTGTGATAGCTGTGACAATTTTTGTAGTAGATCATTAAACTCAGCATGGGAAATTATATTCGAAGCATCTGCAGCATCACTGCCTGGTTGGCAAAAGCAAGTCTGCTATGCTTGGTCCAACATCTATCCTCAGAATGACTTAGATTCCCACAGTGGGTGCAAGTAGTGCGAGAATGACCTCCAGATCCACAGCCACGTCCTCGTCCACGAGTAGAGGGAGTACCTCTACCATGCCCTAGAACAGTAGCAGGGGCAAAGGTTCACTCAGTAGTGTCAGTTGTGGGTAGTGATGTAAAAATTAGCCTACTCAGCTGAGTAATCCTAGGCGGTACCCTCTCGATTGAATAGTGCATAGTCGGCGACACCTACTTGGCCAAGTAGTCGGTGTAGTCGGCCAAGTATTAGGTCAATTTTTGCATAGAGGAAAAAATGTATATAGGTATATATATTTTTAGGTCAAATAAAACTCTACTTGACCCTTCTGCCCTGACTACTCTCCTAACACCGTTTATTTTCACGCGAGGTTCCTCTTCGACCAAGCAAAAACCCTCCATTGCTCAAGCACTTGATCGCCCAAAATGCTGCTGTGACCTTCGCTCAGGCTACTGCCCCTGCTGCAACCCTACTCATCACCTGCTGCCCTTGCTGCGGCCTTCACCTAGCCTGCTGCGACCTCCGCCTAAGCTGCTGCATCTCCTAAGCCCCAAGGGCCAGTAGGTGACGGGTGCTCCTTGTTGTGCTGCCCAAGCTGGTGTGATGAGCATCCTTGCTGCGATGAGAGAGCTTATTATTATTTTTGAAACAGAAAGGTTAGTTATCGAATCGTCGATAGCAATCCGAGAGAGCTTTTATTTATAGAGAGCTTGTTATTACTGTTGGTATTGTAGTTATTGTTGCTCCTCTAACCTCTCTCTCTTGTTAGTTCCTTGGTTTAGGGTTTACGGTTTCTTATGTCGCCCAAGCTATTGTTGCATCTTAGTTCCTTGGTTTATGCCTCGTTGCTCTTGGTTTATATTCGTGGTATAAACCTTTGGTTTATTAACTTGGTTTATGTTGCTATTGTTGCATGCTGCGTGCTTTAATTTGTAACGTATTTGATTCAAGCGTATATTAATTCTTGGTTTGTATTGCTTTGCCCTTAATAATATATTTGTAATGGTTTATACCTTGGTTTAATTTCTTAAATTTGTCATGAATTTGATATTAATTTTTGATGTTTGCATTTTTTTTAAGGTGAATTATGTCAATTTGTGCAATTATGGGTTCAAATCCTAGATCTAGTGGTGAATCATGCTCGGATATGTTTTACATCCCCTCAGGATGAAGTGATCTTGGATGGAAGTATGGCTACCTCCCAAACAAGGAGGATCCTAATACTGTTGTAGACTTTGTAAGAAGATGATGAAGGGTGGGATCCATAGATTCAAGCAACATTCGGCTTATATCCGTAGTAATACGGCACCTTGCTTAAAAGTTGATGAGACAAAGAAGCTCATCAAGGAGTACATGGATTCCATCTCAAAGAAGAAGGCTACTAAGGCAAAAGCACTTGAAGAGCTTAGCGATGAGGTTGACATCACACCACCAACTAGATGCGATCCAAGCATAGCTGAATCGGGTAGGAAAGGAAGGAGGCACAGAGCATCTGATCCCATTGAAGAAGTGCAAGTTGTTATGAAGAATAGCTTGTTATAGAGTACAATTAAGGATGCTTTTACAAAGGATCGAAGGGATTAGGTTTGCGAGTATATATGTGATTGGGTCTACATCAACATGATTCCTTTTAATGTAGTCATCGAGAATGATTCTTGGAATTGGATAGTTGAGGCTATTAGGAGATATGCTCCAGGGATGAAGCCTCTAACACGTTATGAGATCAATGTCTCGTTTCTCAAGAGGGCAGTAGAGAACACTCAGAAGAACTTAGAGAATCACAGGGAGATGTGGAAAATCATAGGTTGTTCCATCATGACAGATGCATGGACTGATAGGTATGGAAGGAGTATTATGAACTTGTGTGTTCATTACTCCTTTGGTGTTAGTTTTCTGAGGATAGTTGACACTTATAATGATTCTCACATTGTTGATCACATATACAACTTGGTTGTTACATGCATTGAGGAGGTTGGAGAGGAAAATGTTCAAATTGTCACTGACAATGGTTCAAACAACATGGCTGCTGCAATCTTGTTGAAGATAGTGTCCATAAATTCTTTGGGCCTTGTGTGCTGCCCACACCATTGATTTGGTGTTGGAAGAGATTGGAAAAGAGCCTAAGATAAGAAATGGAATTGCAAGAACAAGGAAGCTCACTGAATTCATATATATATAGTCATGGTTAGGTTCTAAGCATGTTTGTGTTGCTTCACACAATAGAAAGATATCATAAGGCTTGGGCAAACAAGATTTGCCACTGCATTTCTTACATTGCGAAATATCTTGGAGAAGGAAAAATTGAGATTGATGTTCTCTTCTGATGAATGACAAAAGATGCAAATGGCTAAAGCATTAAGACGGGGTGAATGCAACTTTAGTAGTTTTGAGTATAGTTTTTTGGAACCAAATTACAATAGCAACGATCTTTGTACCTTTGGTTCGATTGCTGCAATTGGTCAATTTAAATAAGAAACCATCTATGGGTTTTGTGTATGGAGGCTGAGAAGAGGCAAAAGAGGAGGTGAAGGGATGCTTTAGCAGTAAAGATGAAGAGCTATCTTGTAAACCATTCTTGGATGCAATAGAGAAGAAAGGATGACTTGATACACCTCTTCACATGGCTACATATGTCCTCAACCCATATTACTTCTACAAAAATTGTACAATGTTGGAAAAGAATGTAGTGGTAAAATCAGGATTGATAGATTGCATTGAGCAATTTTATCTAGATTTAGAGGTGTAAGATATCATCACAATGAAGGAATTGATTGACTATAAGCTTAACCATGGAATATTTGACAAGCCATTACCTGTGAGGTAAAGATCGATCAATGATGAACATTTTGATCTAGGTAATTCTATATTTCAAATCTAAGGTTTGTTTTTAATTGGATTATTGAGTTTACATTAATTGATTAATACTATTCATTCAATAGCTAATTGGTGGTCTTTGTATGGAAGTGAAGGACCTAATTTGCAAGCAATGGCAATGAAAATCCTGAACTTAACCTCTACATCATCTGGATGTGAGAGGAATTGGAGTGCATTCAAAAGGGTAATGGCCTGACTAATGGCTTGTTATGTATAAGACTTTTCACCTTCCATACCTTATATATATTTTTTATTGATTTGCAGATTCATTCGAAATATAAAGTTAAGTTGACAAGTAAGAGGTTGAACAACTTAGTCTATGTGCACTTTAATGCTAAATTAAAGGAACGTCAACAAAGGGAATAAGAAAGGATCCCCTTCAAAAGATCTTGTACATGCAATGGCATGGGTTCTTGATTTGGAAGTTGGAGAAGAGGATGTTTTCCCAGGTTCAAGGCTCACTTGGGAGGCTGTTGCAGAGGCATGTGGTGTTGAAGATATTCTGCAACTAAGAAGAGGCAATCGATTTCGCAAAAGCAAA
Source organism: Thalassia testudinum (assembly GCA_037157565.1). Taxonomy (NCBI): domain Eukaryota; kingdom Viridiplantae; phylum Streptophyta; class Magnoliopsida; order Alismatales; family Hydrocharitaceae; genus Thalassia; species Thalassia testudinum. The sequence continues at coordinate 30,671,491 of JAZHRO010000015.1, forward strand.
GGAGCTTTGAGCTTAGCACCACTTGACTTTGGGGAGGAAGCTGGTTTTGAAGAAATAGATGAAGATGAAGATGATGTTCTCTTGTTTTGGAGAGAGGAAGATGAATATTGACTTTAGATGTTTACTTCATATGTTTTCTGTTGTTTTGATGATTAGACACTTCGAACTTGTGCCTTTATTTTAAACTTGTGTTTTTATTTTGTTGGAATTATTGTTTGTAGCTTATTTTATAAGCTTGAGCTTGAAAATGGTTTACTTTATGTAATAATATATTTTACTTCTCGATGTGTGTGTGTATAATATTTAAATATTTAAAAAATGCCTGATCGAGTACTCCCTGGCCACTCCCTTGCATATCGTATACTCCTTAGTTAGTGGCTTGACTGACTGAATACTGACTACCAACTTTTACAAAACTGGGTGTGGGAAGCTGCATTGTAATATGATCGAGGCGATTATATGTCCTTCGAGGATGGAAGCTTAGACATGGTCAAAATCTGAGAACGAGTAGCACTGTAATCTGGACTAAGTCTTAGACAAGAATAGAGATACCGCTCTCTCCTGTAATCTCTATGGGAAGAACAAGTACAGATATAGAGGTAGGCATTATGCTTCTCCAAAAGGCCCTTCATGGCCGAGTAGTACTGAGCAAAAGTATTCCCTTCTTGGTGCATCTAAAATAAGTCATGATAGATTTGGAATACACGCACAGAATTTTTTGCCTTGGAGTTTGTCTTGTGAAGACTCTCTCACATTGCCTTCGTAGTGGAATAATATATGATCTCAATCCTATTCTAGGTATAACGCAATTCATAATCCAAGCCATAACAATTACGTTATCCTTCACCCGTACATTTGTCGTAGGTGCATGCTCTGGTTGAGTCAATATATAGTCCTTCCTGGCCTTTTACCGTCATAAAAAATATTTGCGACCATCATGGATAATTAGTCTCATTTAATTTGATCATCAGACCAAAGAATGGGCTCTTATAAGCCCCTGTCTCCATCGATGTATCCAATGTCGATCCAGAGGATGAGGAAGAAGCCATTTGACTAGAGGAAGCCATCACACAACCACATGGCAACACAAAACCAACTTCTACAACAAAATCAAACCATAAGAATGTAGATCGGGTTTGAAAACACTATCTCAAATCAAAGAGGAGATCTGGATGTAGAACTAACACCCCAGATCACATTACCAGGCCTTGGAGTAGACACAATAGCCCATGGTGGTGTGCCTCACTGTTGCAGATCCCTCGACGATGCAACAAACCCTACGACAACGTCGATAAGGGGCTGGCGATGTTGCAACAGGCGGTGCAATAGTTGGCGTTGCCGTAGCGCCTCACACAATGCTGCAGTGCGGTGGTAGATTGCCGAGGGAGAGGTACAACACTCCTAGGTTGTGTAGGTGAGCCCTTTCGACTGGGAGGAGGCATAGTGGTGGCCTACCAGCTAGCCTGGTGGTTGGGGGTAGGAAGAAGCCTAAGAGAGGCTTTTAGGGTTTTTTTGTGTGGAAGAAGAGAAAGAGATGAGAATCAAGGTGGGTATTAGCCCCCGGTTAAGGACCATCCTTTGATATAAAGTTGAAAAGAATGAAACATCTTATTTTATTCTTAAGTCCTACCTCTTTTTATATATATAGAGAGGTGGGTGTAAAATTATATAACCCCATAATAAAAGAAAGAAAAATATAATAAACACACTATAGGAATAATAGAGAGCACTCAACAAAAAGCATTAAGATACATGTATCAGTGTACATTTCTTGTATCGGTGCAAGTGTGATACACGTTTTGGTCTTTCACGAAAATTACTTGTCAAATCAAATCACTTGTGCAAATAAAGAAAACATTGGTGCAAATAAAAATGTGCAAAGTAAAATCAACGATTTTGATTTTCATTAAAAATCATTGGTGCAAAACAAAAGCAATAAACACCTATATTGGTTTTGAAGTTAGGGAGAGACTAGCTCACTTATACTGGTACAAATCATAGTGTATTAATGCAATAACATTTTTCAAATTTTAATGAATTTTTAAGCCTAACTTCTGTTCATTTTAGTCCTAATGACTAATATGAGAATTACTCTCTTGAAAGAGATCTTTAACATATGATGAGATTTTCCAATGCATCATTTTGTGATTAACGATTATCAAAGGGAATGTGAAGTGTTAAAACCTATTTATTTGGAAGTTAATTTTATGATTTATTTTGTTAAGGAGAGGCTTTACATAGAATCTAAAAAGTAAACAAAGGCAACTTAAAGAGCACAAGTTTGTTTGAATCACTTGAATCTCTTGCTCCTCATGACTAGACTCTTCTTCGAATGCAAGTAGTTGTCGTTTTCTCATGCAATGGTTTTTTAAGAATCAACTCTTCATCCTTGCATTTTCTAAGTAGTTTAGGATATTGTCTTGCGATCACAACTTGGTATACAAATCGTTAATTGCATCGGGATTTTGTTAACGCCAAAATTGGACATGTGGAACATTTGTTCCAACATCTTTTTTTTTTGGTGTTGACAAATCCTAGGTACAACCATACTGGTAGATTAATTTTGAGGGGATATTGAAGAATTAAGTCCAATTTTGAGGTAGCTAGCTCCTCTTAATGTGAGAAATATATCTCCCCTTTAACATGTGCTATCCTTTAAAGTTAATCTATTTGCCTCTAGCTATGTCTCCCCTTTTTTGTCAACAAGCAAATAGAAGATACGAAAATGATAAACAATATAGAATCACAAGGATAAACAAAGGAGATTTTCAAAGGATATTCGAGCTTGCATTTAATATAACATGACTTGTTAAAGGAGTACACTATCCATGACAAGATTACAAAAGTTAAAGATAGCAAGTAGATAGTCAAAATACATCAATCAATACGTATCATGCAATTCACATCATTCAATACACTAGGCCAACATTGTAGACAAACTAAACCAAGAAAAATAAGCTACACCTACAATAGTCAGTGCCCTCATAGACTAAACCAAGCAAAGACTACATCTTCAAGCACGTGGCTTCTTATTGCGGCGAGAGCAACAAAGTGGAATGGAAGGCTCTACATAATCATCATCAGCTCCCTCGTTAATGTAAATGTAATCTACATCATCTTTTCCACTTTAAGTAGCCTTATCTTGATCATCTTGTTGGTCTTTCCATGGCTTCATCTCGATCATTGTCTTTTTGAGCTTCATGGTCAGTTGAGTTTGGCTCATTCGACTTTTGGAAGCTCTTCTTGCGGAGTTCAGAGAATTTGTGAGGAGCAAGCGGTTGGCTTCTCCTTGAATAATGCCTTGGTGGAGGTGGATGCTCAAAGGAAGGTTGTTTAGGTGGTGGAGCAAAGGAAGATTGACTAAAGGAAACTTCGAGATCATAAAATTTTCTGTCAAGATGGCGAATACCATAGGTAACATTGGAAGCTAAGTGACCAATATGATTAAGTTGATAAGAAGAGTTAAGGCATGGGTTCTTCTCTTTGAGTGGAGATATCAACCTATGGACCCTCGGCTTGAGGATACAGAGAAGTCCTAGGAACAAAGGCTGAGCTAGATGACCCTTCACAAACAATTTTTGGGGGTTCCTCTTGAGTAGTAACCACAACTTATCTTGAGGTTGGTCATCATCATCACCTTCAAATTGCTCGTCTTGTTCATTAAACATGTTGAGTGAATGGTGGCGAGGAGGTGTCGTTGGAGAGTGGCTGCGGTGGTTGGTTGACCATGTCTTGGTTGACGGTGGCGGCAGAGGGGGTTCTCCTTGGTTGATGGAAGGGAGGGAGGTAGGGTCTTTGGTTGGTGGTGTGTGGAGGGGGGGACCACGATGGGAGGTTTTTGGTGAGAAGTGGGACCGGTGGTGGTGGTGGTGGTGATTATGTTGAGAAAGAGGGTAAAGTAGATTATTTGAGTGAATAGAGAGGTAGAAAAATTATTTTTATAGAGATTGGTTTGACCAAATAAGGTAGGTGTAAATAAGGATCGAGATTAAGGATTAGGAGGTGATTACAAATCAAATCAAGGTGATTTGATTCGCAATACACAAATCTTGGTGATTTGATTTCTAACCAGATTTGGTCGATCAAAATATATTTTTGGTTGGCCAAATTCAAATTTGGTCAATCAGAATGAGAATTTGATTGATAAATTTGAATTTCAAGTGGAGGAAAATTTTCCGCTCAGAAATTGATTAATTAATGTCAAGGTTGGTTGATCAACTTTTGAAAGTTTTGGAGGGAATTTTCCTACCCAAGACTTTTAAGATTTGATTGATCAAAAATTTGATCGATTAACAGGCAACAAAGCAAGGGAATGAAAGCAAAGTTCATTCAGTCATGTTAAATGCATTCTCTTATTGTTATAATTCTTTCTTATGCTAGGGATTTTATTAAGATGTCAGCTAGTTGTTTTTATGTTTGAATGAACTCTAGGGTTATTTTCTTGTTGAAGTAATGTTTGATATCAATATGTTTTGTTCTAGAGTGTTGGATAGGATTTTTGGATAAATTTATAACGCTAGTGTTGCCACATAAAATCCTAGTGTTTCAAAGCTAAGTTCAAAATCTTTAAGTGTTTGCTTCATCTACAAAATCTGCAAATACACTAGAGAAGTGGCAATGTATTCTGCTTCAGTTGTGGATAGTGAAACACTATTTTGTTTCTTGCTAATCCAAGAGACCAGTGAATTTTCGAGAAACTGACAAATTCCACTAGAACTCTTGCGATCTGTCTTACTAGCTGCATAATCACTATCACAATAAGAGAGTAAGTCAAGTGTGGCTGACTTAGGATAAAACAGACCAAGATCTATTGTGTGTTGAAGGTATTTAAGCATACATTTTAAGGCATTGTGGTGTGATTCCTTAGGGTTAACTTGAAACCTAACACGTAGGCAAGTGCTAAACAAAATATCTGATCTACTAGCAGTTAAGTAAAATAAAGAGCCTATTATGTTTCTATATAGTTTTTGGTTTATAGGCTTGATTCATTTTCCTTAGGTTGTGTAGTGGTAGCCATTTGTGTCTTTTTCTTTGGTGTTATCCATTCCTAACTTCTTTATGATCTCCTTCGTATATTTGTTTTGTGAAATGAAGTTGCCATCTTTAAGCTGATCGATCTACAACCCTAGGAAGAACTTTAATTACCCTATCAGGCTCATCTCGAATTGATCTGCATAACCTTTGCAAACTCTTAGCATAGAAAATTGTTAATAGCACTAAAGATTATGTCATCAACATAGATTTGAATTAGGATATGTTGATTATCTTTTTTCTTAGTGAAGAGGGTTGGATCAACTAGTCTAATTTTAAATTCATTTTTTAGTAGATAATTTTTTAATCTTTCATACCAATCTCAAGGAGCTTGTTTTAGTCCATATAAAGCTTTATTTAGCTTGAAAACATGATCAGGTGTATCTGAACTTTCAAAGCCAAGTGGTTTCTTATGAATCCATTGAGAAATGTGCTTTTGACGTCCATCTGGAATAACTTGAATTCCATATGGACAACAAAGGCTAGTAACATCCTAATGGATTCTAATTTGGTCACATGTGCATAGGTCTTAACAAAATCAATTCCTTCTTGATTATAACCTTGGGTCACAAGTCTAGCTTTATTTCTTACCACTTTACTTGATTCATTAAGTTTACTTCTAAAAATCCACTTTGTTCCAATTAATGATTGACATTCGGATTTAGGCACTAATTCCCAAACATTGTTTTGTTCAAATTGATTCAGTTCTCCTTGCATTGCAACAATTCAACAATAATAAGTGAATGTTTCTTTTATAGTTGTAGGTTCCAACTGGGATACAATACTAAGTGCAAGGTTATTTAGAGATCTAGTTTGAACTCCTTTTGAGATTTCACCAATAACAAGATCTTTAGGATAGTCTTTGGTAAAGGTTAGATCTCTAGGTAGATCATTGGTGATAGTTTCTCAGGGATATTTGAGGGATCTTCTAGTGTTTGATTATCATCTTTGGTTGAAGCCTTTTCTTTTTGATCTGATTCATCAAAGGAAACATGCAAAGTCTCTTCAACCACTAAGTTCTTATTATATACTCTGTAGCTTTACTTCTAGAAGAGTATCGTAAGAAAATTCTTTCATCACTTTTTGCATCAAACTTATCTAATTTTTTTTGTATTCAATATGAAACATTTGCAACCAAACATCTTAAAGTAGGAAATCTTACGTGTCCTATCATAGTAAAGTTCAAAGGGAGTTTTCTTTAAGGATTGGTCTGATGGAGGCTCTATTTTTAATGAAATAAGCAATGTTTACTGTCTCAGCCCAAAAATATTGAGGTAGCTTTGACTCGCAAAGCTTAGTGCGGGCACACTCTTGTAAAGTTTCATTCTTTCTTTCTACAGCACCATTTTGAAGAGCTGCTCTTAGAAAGGTAAATTCTTATTTTATCCCATAAGTTGAGCAGAAATCTAGGAAGTTTTGATTCTCAAATTCTCCTCTATGATCACTCCTTATCCTAGTGATGGAGAGGCCTATCTCAGTTTAGATTCTTTTGGCTAACTTTCTAAATTTCTCAAAAGTAGAATCTTTGGATCTTAAGAATAATACCTAAGTGAATCGGGCAAAGTTATCAATAATGACAAGACAGTATCTACACCCACGTAGGCTTTCAGACTTGGTTGGACCAAAGAGGTCTAGGAGAATCAACTTAAGTGGCTTTAAGGTGCTAACCATGTTTTTAAGTTTGAAGGTAGTCTTATGAAATTTGTCTAATTCACAAGAATTGCAAAGATTTTTCTTTTAGGCAATCCTCATATTAAGTCATGTTTCACAAGCTTGTGAACATGACCCAGTTGACAATTCAACAATATTGACTCATTATCCAATGCAATCAAATAGTTTAGGTTGTTGCAATTGTTAAAGTCAATAGTGTAAATATCTTTTGATCTTTGAGGTGAAGTTTACTTTATAACATTTATTACAAATTTGACTAACATTAAGCAGGTTATGTTTCAATCCTTTTAGTAGATGAACATTATCAAAGGAGGTTTTAGAGTTACCAATTTAGTCAGTACCAATAATATGGTCCTTGTAGTTTTTACCAAATGTGACTGAACCACCTTCCTTGCGGTCGAGGTTGAGGAACAAGTCTTCTCCTGTCATGTGTTTTGAGCAATCGCTGTCTATAACCCATTTTCCTTTGCTTTGGACCTGTAATTGGTTTATGCCTGTGAGGTCTATAGTTTCTCCTTACGACTATAAGATGTTCATCTTTTCCTTGATAGATCTAATCTGAATACTTTATTAGTACTTCATTTGGGTGTCCTACAAAACAGGATTGCAAATTTTTTTTCGTACCCATTCTCTTTTGGGTCTAGATTTGTTAGCTGATGGTTAGGCATGAACTTATTCTTGACCTTAGGGCTAGAATGACTTTGTGTGTTGGTTTGTGAAGTAGATGCTTCATAATCATTATTGGGAACATAACCTAACCTAAATCTAGTTGTGGTTTGGGTATGTGTTCCTAAGACATTTACCAGAGTAATAGACTTTTGTTTCAATTTCCTTAACTCTACTTGAAGTGAATCTACCTGTGTTTTTAGTGAAGTGATCTCTTGTGAGAGTTGATGGTTTTTTGAGGCAAATCTATGTTTCAATTCTATTTCTTCATCTGAGTCCTTAGCTTTTTGTTGGCTACTTTAAGTACTCTGACTAAGTCATGCAACTCATAGAAAGCTTCTAAAAGTTCATCAAATGAAAAAGAAGATACCTCATCTTCAATCGTCATGAGTATGCTGAGGGCTTCCTCACTTGATGTGTCTTCTTCAGTTGAGCTCGAGCCACTATCATCCCAAGTGACTTGAAGAGCTTTCTTCTTTCCTTTTCGCCTGGGTTGTTTCCTAACCTTCTTCCTTTCAACTTCTTTTTTTATTTGAGGGCATTCTTTTCTCACATGCCCCTTCTTCTTGCAATTGTAGTAGATGACTTGTTTTTTCTTAGGGTTCGTCTTTCTTCTTCCAACTCTTTTTGTTTTTTAGAAACTTTTTGAACTTTCTTGAAAGCAGAGCTATGTCACCATCATCTTCATCGGATTTTTCTGAGTTGGTGTCGACCTTCAGAGCAATATCCTTCTTTCCTTCACCATCATGTTCTTTCATATGCTTTAGCTGAACCTCATAGGCCATTAGGCTACTTATGAGATCATTTAACTGAAACATAGAGTGATTCTTGTATTCCTGGATTGCTGTTGTCTTCGTTTCCCAGTTGTTGGTGAGAAATCGGAGAATCTTTCGAACCAGGGCTCCATTTGTAATATCTTGGTCCATGTTCTTCAAGGAGTTGATGATGTCAGTGAATCTCGTGTACATCTCCTTGATAGTTCTCCCTTCATGTGAAAGGGCTCAAACTTCTACGTGAGAACATTGATTCGAGTCTTACTTTTGAAGCACCCTCATGGGTAACTTTAAGAGTATTCTAGATCTCGCATGCTGTTTTGCAAGCTGACACACGGTTGAATTCTTCCTTGGACAGACTGCAAAAAATGGCATGCATGGCTTTGGCATTGTTAGTAGCCATCTTCTTTTGATCTGAGGCGATAACGATGCCTTCTTTCTTTTTTGGTTGTGTATTTGGAAGCTATCACATCCTAGACCTTGTAATCCAGACTCAAGAAATATCTGCATTCTGATCTTCTAGTATCCATAATTGGTGTCATTAAAGAGAGGTGGTCTAGCAGCAGATTGCCCCTTAGCATATATCTCAGAGGATTTTGTCATCCTTGTTAGAGTGAACGAGGCTTTAATACTAGATGTGAGTGCATGCGTAGCTTGTAGAAACTAAGTATACACTAGAGGGGGGTGAGTAGTGTATTATTGATATCGATTGTAGAATTTTAAAATAACATTCACCACAAATCATAAGTAAATATAAATCAATCACAAAGATAGATGGCACCGGGATTTGTGTGAAAATCCTTCCAGGTAAAAATCACTACCTGTCTCTCAGCTTAGTATTATTTTGACTAGTCGACACTAGTCAATTCCATTAACGCACTACTTGAACAAGGGTGGCACAACTTCTTACAAAACTTCTTTTATACACCTAATCATGAGAAGAAAAGCAACGGGACTCCCAAATAACTTGGGTCCCAAATCAAAATAACAGGAATAAAATATAACATAAATCCTATGGAACCTCAGAAATAAAGACAAACTGAGCTTTTAGAGATGGCAAAGGTGCGTGCTTTAGATCACAATTATTGCAGGTGCAGAGGCGCAAAAGCACTAGAGAGAATATGAGAGAATTGCTTTTTGAAAGCTCTCTAGGTGTGTTTTGGAATGGGGGGTCGAGGGTTCTATTTATAGGTGTTTTTCGAAATGATTTAGAAAGTCTAGAAATTCAGCTTTAGTCGATTAAAAATAAGAGTTGGTAAATCAAAATGAACTTTGGTCGATTAAGTTAAAGTTTTGATTGATTAATTTAGGACATTGATGGGCTTGGGGTGTAGAATTAGAATTTGACCGTTAGAGGCCTTTGATCGATTAATCAAATTGAGCTGGTCGATTAATATGGGTTTGGTCGATCAATGTTAAAAGTTGGTCGATCAACAATTTCTAAAAACTTAGGGTTTCAGGTAGATTTGAAAGTTAACGGAGTTTCAAGACGCATCGGTTGTTATCTTTGAGGTTCCTTATAATATTTTAGATTCAATAAAAATAAAGTCTTTAAGTACATCGTGAGATTGAGTTCTTTTATGGCATGGTCATTTCTTGATTCCGACTTCAAGTGTCCTAAAATGATTAGTAATATAATTTTGTTACATCAAAATAAGGATATCAACATCATCTTCCTTACAGCAGCTACTATTTTTGCTTAGGATCATCTTTTACTGCTTGCTCGTCCACCAGAAGATGTCTTCATTGGGGGCAGTCATTTTGTCAACTGTGATAAGTTGGGCATGATTGTCATCCATGCTCTAACTTTGGAGGGGAGTGTTAAATTATTAGAAAAGTACTAGGTGTTAGGATTAGTTAATTATGAGCCATATTATGGTTTGGTTTGAGTCCATTTAGTTAAGTTGAGAGTCCTAGTTCTTTTCCTATTTCTATTAATTATTTTTATTCCTATTGGATTTCTTATGTAATCTTTCTAATCCAATTCTCTATACAAAGGGGGTTAAGGTTTCTTATTTTAATATAAAAAATAAGATTCTATTTTCTTCGATAAGGATTAATGGATAAGAATTAGGATGAATGGATAAGGATAAGGATGGGGATGAGAACGAGGATAAGGATGAATAGATAAAAGATAGATTCATCCTTTATAGATGAAAATATATGAGCATACGAATTGGATAAGGATGAGATTAAATAAGAATGAAGTTGAGATTGGATAAGAATTGGATAAAAGACAAGATTTGGATAGGGATAAGTATGGAGAACAAATAGTGATGGAATCAAGTACAAATAGAGGCTAGGAGAGGAGACTTTGTTGTTACTATTGTTGTTATTCTATCCAATTGGAGACTTGCTACTGCACATAGGCTCATGAAGAGTGACCTAGGAACCTTCAAAGAAGGTCCTTTTGAATAGTGGAGGGTCTTAACACCATTGCTTGCAAGAAATTTAGGTAAAAGAAGGTAGGGACTCTTTCCATCTCTTGTTTTATCAGTTAGATAATCCCATTGATAAAAGATAGATGGACATGGTGTTAGACCTAATCATATTAGTATGTCAGGGTTTGTGATGCATATGGTAAGTAGACCTACCTTAATATGGTAAACAAAGTATTTAAAGCATAACTAAGGGGTAATATATCATGATTGACCCAACTTCGGTGTATAGGGTAAATGGTGGAATTGGGATGGTTTAGGCAGAGGTCGATAGCTTGCACCTTCTAGGGTTGGGCTTGAAATTGGGATAGTTCTTGATTATGGTGGTTGGTCACAACTAGGATACATAGTAGGGAGTACTAAGGTAGTATGTACTTAGGCAAGCACTCGGAAGTGAGAATGGCTTTGGGTACCTTAAAGGAGAATTGATGTGGAGCACTTGAGTAGGAATGTCTGAATATATGTTATTCTTGGTGAATAGATTTCTAGAATAGCGGTGAGTATATTGCTCCTAGCAGTAGCTAGACATTCTAGGTGTTTATCTGCTCTTGTCACTAAGGACCTTAAAAGAAAATGGCCTATACTTGAGCGATCTTGTGTGAGATAACTTTCCAGGTATCTCGAGTATTAGGAAGATGGTAGCTCCATCAAAGCTTGATTCCTCTGATAATAGTCAACAATGCTCACTCAGAGAGGGAAGTGGGAAACCTTACTCACAAGCCATGCATATATATTGTTTCTTTAGTCAAGGAGAGACCTCTTGTACATTGAGTTAGGAGGGAAGGATTTAAGGAGATCACCTCAGGCCTTGAGGGAAGATTCTAAAAACATTAATGTGATTCTAGAGGTGAGAAGGGGAACGTGGTAACATGAAAGCCTTATAATGGATAATTGGATGAGAACAAATGGTAATGTAGTAATCATGGAACAAGGGGAAGCATAAGGGGGTAGAAAGAACTAACTTGCTCCCTGACGCTACCTTGTCTTTTGATAATATTGTAGAATTATGTCCTTATTGAGTTGCTTGGCTCATCCCTGCCTTGTGACCTAATTTTAGGAAACAATGGCAGGAGTACCAATATTTAAAGAGCCAAACAACATTAGATCTTATTGCATTGATATGGACAACTTCAAGGTAGGCTAGCAAAGGTGTAGTACTTTTGCATTGTAGTTGGTGTTATAAGTGTAATATTTTCCAACTTTTTTTTAAAACAAAAGAATATTTTGTAACTTGCCCCTCTTTTTGTGGTTTTCTCCGGCTCTTTTATTATTATATATCTCATGCAATGATCGTAAATGAGGCAATTGAAAATCCCCTTAATCATTGGTGAAAGATCTGATCCACATTGGTGAACCTAGAGCTTGTTGCTGATGAAAGGTATTGAGATGTCACATTTTTATGCCTAGTTTCAATTCATTATCCTATTGACTTGAACTCACGAGCCCTATTGAACCAAGTCCAAATTGAGCTCATTGTGATTGAGCTTTTTTGATAGCTCTTGATTCATTGAAATTTCAAAATAAAGAAGAGACTAATTGAACTATATTCTAAGCAAGTTAGTGGCAACTATTATAGAGTTATAATCCGCATTTAACTTATTTCTCATAAAAATAACTTAAATGTGGAGGGCAAAAGAGGGAATATTGGAATCCCATATGCCCTTAAAAATATAAAGAGTTCCACTTGGATAATGGGGATTCCAAGTAAAGATTCAACCTCATCACATCTAGTTAAAGGAATGTCTTCCCCTTGAGGTCTTTTTCAAGGCATAGGCTGACAAGGAGCTTACAACATGGAAAGAGAGGCATATCTAAGGTAGGTTGCATATTGGCAATAGACGAGGGTTAAGGGAAATCAATGATCCATTAGGCATTCTCTTGGGTTCAAGAAGTTTGATGAACGGAGCCCCTAAAAATGAAGAGTTGAAGTCTTAGCTTCAGGCAAGAATAGGGGGCATGATGCTTCCCATAAGAGGTATGCTTTTTAGTAGGTGTTGCTATCTTAAATAGTGCGAGGCAGTTAGTGAGGGAAAAATTGTCAAGTACCATGCAAAAGACGTGTCTCTGCTTGAGGGTCTAAAATCAAAGGTTCGTAGATTAGATGGGCCTCTAGTACATAGAATACAACGTAATTGTAAGAATAAAAGGTTTAAATTAAGGTTCTCTTTGAATAATTGTAAGGGAGATTACAATATAATTAATTTATTTCTAACTAGCTTAGATAGTAATCAAGCCATAAGAGAAAATTGGATCAAATTGAACAAAACTTGAAGTCTGGAATTAAGGTGTGTGAAAGTTCGGAATTGGAATTTGCTGAAAATTGAAAACTGTGGAGAATTAGGTGGTGCCATGTGGTAGTGTCATGTGGTAGGTCAGTTTGGCCACGTGGTAGTGCTACGTGGCAGGTGGTGTCCACCCTAAGGGGCGCGGACCCTAAGGGAAATTTTGGTTTTGTTTGGAGTCCAAGTTATGGTCTTTTTAGTACGGTATTTTTTTTTTTAGGAAGTAGTTAAGAGGATTTGATCTTTTCTATTTTTAGGAGATATGATTAAATTTATTTCCCGATTTAATGATTGGGTTTTGTTCTCTTTATAAAAGAGAACCTATGTAATTATTTAGAGATTAAGTTAATGCAATATTTGTTTCCAACATAACAACTCCCTCTCCCTTTCTTCTTCATCGCCAACTGCCATCTCTCTCTCTTCTGTTCAACTTGTGCAGCCCTGTTGGCAGCAACTTGCTGCTTCCATCTTTCCAATGTGGAAGGGCTTCCACGCTTTTTAGTGCATCAACCTTCTCATGGTATTAGAGGCTACGATCTAGGCTCTTCCCAGGGATTTTTCTGCGCGCATAGGAAGGAGAAGAGAAGAAAAGCCATGCTGTGCGTGGCTTTTTCCTGGTGGACAGCTGCCACGTTCGTGGCCTTTCCTCGTGTTAGTCCACACATAAGAAACGCTATGTTGTGCGTGATTCCCACGTGCATCAGAACCCCGTGTGTTGAGGTATCTCCGTTGACTTATGAGTTCTCTCGAAGAACTCCTTGAAGGACCTTGGTGCCTCACGCAAGGCCTAAGGAGACACACAGGGTACTCTAGCGGCTGACTTCCCTTACGTATCTAGTGCCTTACGTGAAGCGTACAAGTAGAGGAAGGCTTGCTTCTTGAGGGCGGAGATGGCCGAGTGTGAGAGCTAGATCAACATTGGGGACGACAAGGTTATAGTTCAAGGCACCACAATTAAACTTTAAGGTGCCTCGAATTATATCTTGTAGGCTCGAGCAATCAAGATCTTTGTAGGGAGACAAGACAAGTTGTATATCCTTCTTAGGGAGGAGTTCTAGTCTAAGGATGTGACGAAGAAGTGGGAGAAGAACTACTTAGTGATGAATTGGTTGATGAACTTAGTTGCTCCATCTATCGCCTCCAACATGCTCTATGAGAAGTCGACTCATGAGATGTGGGATTCCTTGGAGAAGAGATACTCCAAGAAGTCCAGCAATGCTTGCATCACTGACATTTACACTCGTATTTGGATGACTAGTCAGGGGGATCTTCCCCTTGACAAGTATTACTCAAAGATAGAGGCGTTCTTTGAAGAACTAGATGTCTACGAGCCTGTCTGCTGTGACAAGCGGGCCGTTTATGAGAAAGGTGGCAAGTTGCAAGATTCCTGTCGGGGTTGAATCCCTGATATCAACCGATGTGTGATCAGATCCTTGCACTAGACGAGGAGTTGGATCTTGAGACGATTTATAGTTGTCTTGAGAACCTTGGAGAACCAGATGCAGGTTCCAGTAGAGCGGTGGTGTCTGAAAACACCACTATGGCTACCTTTGAGGGAGGTATCGGACGTGGTCGAGGCTCAGGTCGAGTCTATTCACCATGTCAACATTGTGGATGCACCGACAAGACTATTGTTGGGACAAATTTGGAAGACTCACATGTGGGGCTTTTAGTACCACATGTGTGAAGTCTCTTACTCTTGCAAATCTTGAGAAGATCAAGGCCATATTCCTTAACGAGAAAGAGAAGACGGCGACCGTCACGACGGCTATTGAGGTTGCCCAACAGGTAATGACTTCGAAGGTCGCAAGAGGCTACACCGTACTCCTACCAAAGAGAAGATTGAAGATGTGAAGCTTGAGGGGGATGAAGAGTGGTGGTGGCTTTAGCCTCATCACAAAGTAGAGCAAGTCATCATCCTCCCGGCCTCGACTTTAGTGGGAGTGTGGAGAATCAGGTGGTGTCATGTGGCAGGTGGTGTCCACCCTAAGGAATGTTGCCACGTGGCAGGTGGAGTCCACCTTAAGGGACGTTGGCCCTAAGGGGAGTCTTGTTTTCGCTTGGAGTCTAAGTTATGTTTTTACTATGGCATTTTATCTTTTAGGAAGTAGTTAAGAGGATTTGATCTTTTTTATTTTTAGGAGATATGATTAAGTTTGTTTCCTATTTTAGAGATTGGGTTTTGTTCTCTTTATAAAAGAGAACCTATGTAATTGTTTCGAGATTGAGTTAATGCAATATTTTTTTTCCAACATAACAACTCTCTCTCTCTTCTTCACTGCTAGCTGCCATTTCTCTCTCTCTCTCTCTCCCTCTCTTGCTCAACGTGTGTAGCCTTCGTTGACAGCAACCTACTGCTGCCATCTCTTCTCACGTGGAAGAGCCTCCACGCTCGAATATTCATAAAAACAATAAACCCCTCTTTATATAAAGAGAGGGGATTACAAGGAATTCTTAATCCTACGTTGGAAATAAATCCATAGACAATTAAATTCTAATCAAAACAAATCCTTAAAAGTAGAAAGAAATAAATCAAAATAACTCTTGCTTAATTTTCTTAATTCTAGAATATCTTTAACACCCCCCAAGTTAAAGCATACAACGTTCCACTTGTAGGAGTAAAACAAAAGTAGGACTCCCTCTTTTAGATGTAATCTTTGGGTTGGAGCATGCAGGCAGGCAGTTGTCTCTCATCAGTGGAAAGCCTAACTTGCTTGGAGTTAGAAAAAAAACTAGTGAAGAGACCTTCCAGCAGAAGTAGCAGTAGTTGGCTCACACTAGTTGGAAAGGCTTCTCATAAAGGGAAAGGAAAAACAAAACTATGAATAGGCTTTCAAGTAGGAGAATGGTAGATGATCCTAAGTAGGCAGGTAGTCGTAGTTGCTCAGCGAAAAACCCTTCTCTAGAGAAGGTAAAACTAGGGTGGGGCATTCAATCAGGTAGAAGGAAGGAAAAGAGCACGATGCTGTTCCCCGGTTAATCATTGGAGCCATCGCCATCAACCATAGCTATTGGCTGTGTGGAGAATCCAACAGCAGCAGTAACAACGGTACCAACAATAGCTGTCGAAGTAATAGTTGGAGGAGTAAAAACAATAGGCACAACATCGATGATTGCAACGACAACAATAGCCATAGTAGTAGCAACCAATAGCAATAGCTGACAACGGCCATAGTCCAAGCAATAATAATATAATGGCAATTGCAATAGCAACAACACAACAATATCAGTAGCGTCATCGATAGCTATGTGCTATGCGCATAGGGAGGGCAGGTAGTGCACGTGAGCGTAGAGGTGAGAAGCCTTGTCGGTGTTGTAGGGGGTCAAGTCGGTGTCGTGAGAGATAAACAGAACCAAAATCGGTCAAGCTTGGTTACAGTGGTGCGACGTGAGAGGGGGGAGGCAATGATGGTGGCCTTGACAAGGGAGAGAGGGGTTAGTGGTGGCAAAATCGACGAGAGAGTAAGCGATGATGACGAACCTAAAACGAGAGAGAATTGACGGGAGGAAGAGAGAGATTGTGAGAGAGTAGGTAGGGGTAGTGGGCACTGTAGCTAGGGGGTGGCATGTGCCCTTATGTAGAAAGTGGTCAGCGGTACCTCTAGAGAAGAGAGAGAGAGAGTAGCCGAGGGTTTCGCTGCTTTGATACATTGTGAAAGTTTTGGAATTGAAATTTATTGAAAATTGGAAAGAAGAGAAGACTGACCCTTTACATAGAGAGGGTGATTACAAGAAAATCCTAATTCTAATCCTAATCCTACTTTGGAAATAGATCCATAACAAATTAAATCCTAATCAAAACAAATCCCTAAAAATAGAAAGAGAAATCAAAATAACTTTTACTATTTTTCGTGATTCTAGAATTTCTCTAACAAGGTGGATTTGCTTGTTTGCAATATCTTTGGGCCTTGCTCGTTTTTGTGTACCTTCAAGCCAATAACTAAAGTACCATACAAGTTCTCACTTGCCACAACCAATCATTCCTTTGTTTGCCTTCTTTGGTGGAAGTTGTACCCACCAACTCTTCGACTTGGTTGATCATTCAACAATGGAGAGTTTAAAATTCTTTGCATCTCAACCCATGTGAACCTGTTAATCTAAGTATTAAAGAAAATAATGCCTCTTATTGAAAAACCTTGACCTTATATAGAGAGTAGGGATACAAAAATTACGTAAAAATTCCAACTAGAATATAAAATTGACTTGGAATCTCAAACCTAATATAAATGACTCAAACATAATCTAAACGAACTCAAAATACTAACCTTAGCACTCTCCCTTAAGTTGGAACGTATATGATATTCGAGCACAACTTGCTATAAAGGACAAAACAAGACTCCCCTTCATGTAGGACATCTTCTAGTTGAAGTAGGCAGGTACCAAGATATGGACCCAAGCAAAAATAATAGTAGAACAGGAGACGATCCCAAGTAATGATAGTAGTAGTAGGAAAAAGTAACATAATCTCAAGTAGTTTAGGAGATGATCCTAAGTAGGTAGTAGTAATAGACAACTGGAAATTGTAGGAGATGAGGGCCTTGCTCAAATCCCCTTTTAGTTGTTAGGTTCATCTAAATTTCCAATAGGAGGAACATATGCTTAAGAATATGTAGAAGTTAAGGTAGAATTTGTGAGTACAAGATGTACCTATAGGATCTTATAGGCCTACATTAGAGGGGGCTGAATAGTGTACCAAGGTAAATATTATAAAATTAAAAATGCAATCCACAAAATAAGATAGATCACACCTCAATTTTACACTGGAAACCCTTTCGGGTAAAAACCATTATCTAAGCTTCCTAGCTTACGATTTTTTGACTAGTCGACGCTAGTCAATCCATTGATGCACCACTCAACGAGGGTGGTATAATCTTTTACAAAACCTTCTCTTTTACACTTGATAAGAGAACAACAATGGGACTCTTAACAATTTAGGTCCTAAATCAAAGTAGTAGGAATATCAAGTAAATATATAGAATATCCTATGGAACCTTAGAAGATATGCAAATTATGGATTTTGAAGCCTTACTGAGTCGCGCTTTAGAAAGTGTTGAGGATAAGCGCAAAGACATGAAAGCATGAGAGTATGAGCACCTTTTACTTTAGAGAAGCTCTGAGAGGTGTGTCTTGAAATGAGGGTCGGGGGATACTATTTATAGGTGTTTTCTGGCTTATTTGGAAAGTTTGTGAAAATGATGTTGGTTGATAAAAATAATTTTTGGTCAATCAAAATGAACTTTAGTCGATTAAAATCATATTTTGATCAATTTCATGTTAATTCAGTAAACCAAGAAATTGATTGACTTGGGTGATTTTGATCGATTAAAAAGATAGGTTTGGTCGATCAAAGTTAATTTATTGGTTTATCAATGGTACTGAAAACTTAGTTTTTAGCCTAAGTTATCTATCGAAGGCCAAAATGAAACGGTTAATATTTTTTATGGTCCGTGCATGTTTCTAGACTCAATAAAAGTAAAAGTAACTTTAGAAATATAATTGATTTCTTGAATCTAGTCTTAGTTCGTAATCATTTCATCAAGAATCCACCATAATATAACTTGAAATGATTAGTTCGCAATAAAATATATTTTGTTACATCAAAACAAGGGTATCATTGTTCTCTCCATTTTTGATGATAACAAAATTACAACTATATATGCATGAAATGAATGATGCATGCTACTTTAAATGCAAATAGAATATTTTCCGCCCTTTGTTATTAATAGAAAGCTTATTATACCAGTTGAGATACACTCTAGTTAGCTTTTTAGCCTTTTCTATATGTTGAACGCTCAAGTTATCTTTCATGTTTAATGTCTATTAAGGACTATTTGGTTATTTTATATTTTTGTTTGGTTCTCTTGTGTAATCTCCCAACACCTCTCTCTATATAAAGAGGTGTAGGGTTTTCTTTGAGAATAAGACTGGTTATTTCGTCCTACTTGATATCAAAACGGCAATCCTAGATCGGTACTCGGGTATCCCATCGAAACAGGCCTCCAAACTCGTCGCACCAAAAACCCTAATCAAGTGGTCCGTTGCCACCACTGGTTGTAGCGTCGGCAGGGTGCCACAACTGATGGCGGCACTTGCTACAGGAGTGTGTGGGAGGCTCAGTGGCGACGTAGTAGGGTGCCAAGTACCTGTAGTGAACGACAACGTGGTGGTGGTGCGAGCGGCAAGCAGTGGTAGCACATGCCAAGCAACGTGGCGGTAGAAGGGTGACGCTGTAGAGGTTGTCGCGCCTGTAGCAGCTTTAGCAGAGCGGCGCACAACAGTACTGCTGAGCGTGTTGCGGCGGTAGCCGGCGGCGGCAGGCAGCTCCACTAGTCGGCAGGAGCGTCGCTGGTGGGTCTAGAGTAGTCGACTCCGGCCAGGAATGTAGTAGACATCCTTTGAGGGTCGCTAGGGGTCTCTCTTGACCCTAACGTGCCCCTCCTACCATTTGGAGGGCTATCATCAGCATCTAGCGTGATTTTCGAGGAATGAATCACCCGCATTTCATGTTAGATCACTTGATCTGTGATCTAATCGTGATTCTGTAGATCTGAATAGTCTTTTTCAGATTTAATTTTGGCAACTTCTTGGCATATTTGAGGACCATGGCTCCGTCATCCGCAGTAACCTCGGAGACTACTTAGGAGAGTGGGAACTACAAAAACCCGTTCTTCATGCCTATCGTGAAGTTGGAAGAGACTAACGATGCTCATTGGTCTTAAATGTTCCTGATGACTGTGGAGGGTCACGACAACACCTTTTAGTTGAGCGAGAGCCTCAAAACAAGATTGGAAAGTACGCATCCTGGAAGGACAATGCATTGGTAAGGGCTTGGATCATGAATGTCGTTTCACCACTTATTGGAGACAACATCATAAGATTGTGAAGGAGATGTGGGATACGCTTCATGACATGTATTCCCATGAGAAGAATTCTAGCAAAGTCTATTAGATCTACAATCAGATGTTCACCCCTCAGATAGGAGGGACAATCCTTGACACAGTACTGTCACTTTAGGACTTCTGGAGAAGTACAATGCCTGCTGACCTATGTGCACTTATGGTACTCATATGAAGTATCGCAAGGAGACAGGAGTGCTATACCTTCTCTTTGGGTTAGGCCCAAAATACGATGTACGATCTTAGATTCTGACATTGTCGGAGCTTTCGACACTTGAGGACGATTACAGCAGGTTGAGCTGGATCATTGTAGCGGCTCCTGCTCCTGAGGTTACTGGGCAGATTTCTGCATTAGCTGCTGATGGAGGTCGAGGCATGAGAGGTGTATCCTCTACTCGTCGGTGTGGTTGTAGCAGAGGGCAGACAGGCGAACCACGACCCACATGCACCTTTTGTGGTAGAATTGGTCACATGGAGGCTTCATGCTGGTTTAAGCATGGGAGACCTGTTGCTAATCAGGTTCCTGCTTCTTCCGAGACAAAGTTTGTGATAATGCCTCGTGCTGAGTATGATGCTGAACAGAGGCTTGCTTAGATCACTCAGGAGATTCCATCTTCAAATACTGCTGCTATTGCCTCCTTAGGTATAGTCTGTTTTTGCTGTCTAATAGGTCACTTGGTAGATTCGGGTCCATTTCAGCACTTGAGTGGTGATCATAGTGGCTTTCAACGCATTCAGCTTGTACGTCCTGGTAGGACTGTTCAGGTAGTAGATGGGAGGCATGCCAGAGTTGATGGTCAGGGAGAGGTTCCTGTCACCCCCAATATAAGATTGCCAAATGTTCTTCCTGTCCCTGATCTCCCGATGAGCTTGTTGTTATCTGTTAGCCAGATTACAGAAAATCTCAATTGCAGGGTGACTTTTGATGATGTTGGTTGTGTTTCAGGACAAGCTCTTAGGGTGGATGATTGGTGGTGGACTGAAGAGGGGGATATGTATCACTAGTCTCAGACGTCATTTACTGCACGGTGTCAGAGAGGTGTGCTTTACTATTGGGAGTGCCTTACAGTGGCACAATCGCCTTGGTCATCCTTCACTAGACAGGATATGTCGTATCATACGTCATATTTCACCAGCCACCAGGATTCATTGTGATGCATGTCGGATAGGAAAGCACCACAGATCTACTTATCCTGCTAGTTCTACTGTTTCTGAGTCTTTGTTTGATTTGCTGCATTTGAAATTCTGGACTAGAGGGGGGGTGAATAATGCGGGATAAAAAAAAAGCGGAAATAAATAAATCAATGCCACAAAAGCATTCACCACAAGGATTTTTTGGTGGAAATCTAACTTAGGTAAAAACCACCACCTAAGCCTCTTGACTTAGGATTTCCCTGTTGATGGAGTAAACCAAATCCACTAACCGAACTACTTGAATGAAGGTAGTTCAACCTCAATGCAACTATGCTACTTTATCCCGAGGGTAGCGTACCTCAATCCCTCCTCTTCATGAGGAGTATTTTGTCTTTCGAAGGAGATGGGAATTCATCATGCGAATACCAACCATAAACAAAATGAAAATAGAAATGCCTATAGAGCCCAAATAGTAGAGGATAACTTAGCTACTATAGGCGAAAGGACTTCCATAATGCGGATGTAGATTGGTGTGTTCGTGTAGCGAGTTGGTGCTCTTGGATGCAAAGAGTAGAGCAGTGGCATCTTTTCTTCTCTTGATCTCTTGCTAGTTAGTCTAAAAATGTTGGAAGTATTCTCTCTTGTGTGTCTTCTATCAAGTGAAGGTCCTCTCATATATATAGAGGTCTTAGGTATGTTTAAGCAGGCTTAGAAGCCCCATTCTAGTTGTTAGGAACTAATTCTAAGAGATCAGTGCCGAAATTAGAATTATAAATGAGTCTGACACTAGAATTAAACGTCTAAGTTCAATGTCAGATGTCTAATGAAAGGTTTGGTCATCTAATTCTGTAGGGAGTGTTCCCTGGAATTAGTTGGATTTAAACAGGGATCTAGTGAGACGTCTAAGGTAGACTTTTAAGACATCTGGGATTATTTTTGGATGTCTAATTATAAGTGGATTTGTTCTTGGAAATGCCCAGATCTAAACAAGGTTCTAGTGCAATTTGATCAGACATCTTACCAGATGTCTAGTCATATTATTGGACGTCTGATGGCAAAGGTTCTTTGAGAGAATTGATTCTTGAAAAGCCAACGGTTATGGTCTAACAGGCATTGGGTTTGGGTCCAACGACTCTTTATTAGACGTCTGGTAATAAATGGTAGGTTGCGCTAGCTTGGCTTTCTAAGAAAAGCCAACGGTTCTCTTTCTAAGAAAAGCCTACGTGTTAAACATCTGGTCAACTTGGTCAGACGACTTAAAGTCTAATATCAGACATCTGATGTTAATATCGGACTTCTGATCAGTCTGTCTGAAATCTATTTTGGATTTCTAAGTTTACCTAAGTTTCCTAGTGATGCCCAGTGATGGAAGTACGTTCCTAGAACGAAGATAATGTACTATTGGGCCCTTTAACAAGATTCTAAAGAAGAAATAACGTGGAAAATACAGAATACTTTTTTGATTTCTATCCTATTTTGATTCTCTATGCTTCTTCAAGCTCTCGCTCTAAGTGAAGCTCTATCATTTCCATGCTCCTTAATGTTTTTGTCCAAGAGCTCCAATTTGTCACGGATGTGAGCTTAAGTTCCTTGCAGTTGCATTTATTCTGAAACTTAGACACTAAAATGCAAATGTCAAAATACGTGTGTTTTGTTATCATCAAAATTAATTGATGGAGGTACTTTTGCACTAACAATCTCCCCCTTTTTGATGATGAAAAAAATCATAAATGATGTTCAATAAAAATTTTTCTCCTTTTTGACTATCAAAAAGCTTGGTTTTTACCTTTAATCCTATATCTCCCCCTTACAACATGCTCTTCTAACTTTAGTTCCCCATTGTCGACGAAACAAAGTCTATTCTCCCCCTCCCTCAGCTTTTTCTTGACAATTCAAGATTATTTCAAGTGTTATGGGTGATCTCCCTCTTTTTAATTGAATTTAAGCATAGAGAAATGTTTATATATCTCCCCCTTTTTAGCATAATAATGCAAGGGTTGTGCTTGTCAAAAATAATCTATAATCTCCCCCTTGCTCATGGTTATATAGCAAACAACAAATTTTATTTCCCCCTATCTAGATGCTAACTTGAAAATCATCAAAATTAAGGAGAGGGTGTTTACCTCCAGTGGTATGGATTCCAACCACCATACTCATTTGGTTCATCAAGAATTCTCATACCTCCTCCATGGGCTCCATAAAGATAGTATTTTGGGTCAAATGGAGTGTTTTGGTAACCTGCAAGACACGAATCCACAAAGTGTTTTGGTACCCACATCTTTTTGGGTCCACCATGTTTAACTCTTTTCGACCTAGGTTGGGATCCATTTGTATTCTAACCATTTGACCTTTGTGCAAAATAATTTCTTGCGTCTCTTTTTAGAGACCACATTCATCTTAGTGTTTCTTTTATTTAATCTATTTAACAAATCATTTGAGATCTTTTTAAGGCATGCAAGATCCTTTTTTATAACATGCATTTTTCTTCTTAAACCTGAGATTTCTAATTTAAGGCTAATGCTTTCATCAAGCAACTTAGTATGTTTTGTAGCTAGGTTGTGATTTTCCAACGACAAGGTTTTTTGTTTTTAGAAAGTTAGAACTGAAACTGACTTTTAGATCCTTAATTTCAGTCTTTAACATTTTATCTTCATATTCTAAAACACTGAAACTTTTTTTCAAATTTTTGTTTTCTACTTTTAATGACTAACTCAGATCATAAAGTTCTTCTAATGCCTCTTGCAACTCATTAATAGTAAAAGGGTTTACCTCTTTTTGGTTGGAGTTGTCCTCATCGTCACTACTATCCGCGATTACCATGAAGCCAAGGCATGCGGTTTCACTGTTCTTCTCAGAATCTTCCTTTTCTTCCTCCTCCGAAGTTGTATCATCCCATGTGGCTTGAAACACCTTTTTGTGCTTCTTTTTCTTTTCCTTCCTTAGGAAAGGGCATTTGGATCGAAGGTGCCCTTTCTTGTTGCACTAATAGTAACGTATTGGGCTATCTTTCTCCTTTTCCTTCTTTGATATCTTGAAAAACTTGGAAAACTTCTTAGGCAATAATTGAATTTGTTTGTCATTGGAGCTTACCTCACCATTCGATGCGGCTTTGAAGGCTAGGCTCTTTTTCTTTGGCTCCGACGTCTCCTTCCTTCGCTTCAACTTGGTCTCATAGGCCATGAGATTTCCTAAGAGATTTTCCATGTTGATCTCCTCTATTTGTTTGGCCTCCTCAATGGCAGTGACTTTCTGTTTCGACTCTGGTCCAAGGGAACGTAAGAGCTTGGATTGAAGCTCTCCTTGTATAAAAGTCTTTCCTAAAGCTTTAAGGTTGTTCACAATTAATGTAAACCTAGTGTACATCTCATTTAAATTTTCATTAGCTTTCATAGAGAGACTCAAATTCTTGAGAAAGCAAATTTATCTTAGAGGATTTTACGTTTGATGTACCTTAATGTGTTACCTCTAGGGTGTGCCATATTTCATATGCGGTGGTGGCATATTATTAAATTCAGTTGAACTCTTCCGGACTCAACAAGTAATATAATGCATTCATTGTTTTTGTGTTGAGAGATAGCTCCCGAGTTGTTGAGAATATCCTCCAGTGGGCCTCTCCGGAACATCCAATGGGACTTTGCATCTCTTCTAAATGGTGAAGTCGTTTGTTAGAAGCCACATCTTCATGCGGAGCTTTCAATATGTGTAGTTGGTCATGTCAAAGAATGGTGGATGGGTTGTGGATTGCCCCTCAACGTGTCTCGTCGTGAACAACTTTCCCTCCATTTGATCCTCGCCAGGTGTTACTCCGAAGACGTGGGAACCTGCTTTGATACCAAATGAAATTTTGGACTAGAGGGGGCTGAATAGTGTGGGATAAAAAAATATATGTAGAAATAAATCAATTCCATAAAAGCATTCACCACAAGATCCACAATGATTTTTAGGTGGCAACCTAACCTAGGTAAAAACCACCACCTAAGCCTCTTGACTTACGATTTCGTGGTTGATGGAGTCGACCAAATCTACTAACAGAACTACTTGAACGAGGGTAGTTCAACCTCAATACAACCACACTACTTTATCTCGAGGGTAGCGTACCTTAAACCCTCTTCACAAGGAGTATTTTGTCTCTCGAAGGAGATGGGAATTCGTCACGCGAATATCCAACTACAAACAAAACGAAAATAGAAAAGCCTATAGAGCCCAAACGGTAAAGGGTAACTTAGCTACTATAGGCGAAAGGACTTAATGTGGATGTAGATTGACGTGATTGCGTAACAGGTTGTGCTCTTGGATGCAAAGAGTGGAGCAGTGGCACCTTTTCTCTTGATCTGTTGCTAGTTAGTCTAAAAATGGTGGAAGTATTTTCTTGTGTGTCTTCTATCAAGTGAAGGTCCTCTCATATATATAGAGGCCTTAGGTATGTTTAAGAAGGCTTTGAAGCCCTCTTCTAGTCATTAGGAACTAATTCTAGGAGATCAGTGCCGAAATCAGAATTATAAATGAGTCTGACACTAGAATCTGACATCTCAGACGTCTAACGAAAGGTCTAATTGTCTAATTTTGTAGGGAGTGTTTCCTGGAATTGGTTGGATCTAAATAGGGATATAGTGAGATGTCTAAGGTAGATTTTTAAGATGTCTGGGGTTATTTTTGGATGTCTAATTATAAGCGGGATTGTTCTTGGAAATGCCCAGATTCAAATAGGGTTCTAGTGTAACTTGATCAGACGTCTTACCGGACGTTTGGTCATACTATTGGATGTTTGATGGCAAAGGTTCTCTGAGAGAATTGACTTCCGAGAAGCCAACTGGTATGAAGGTCTGACAGACCTTGGGTTTGGTTCCAACGACTCTTTTTTAGATGTCTTGGTGGCTTTAAGGATGTCTGGTAATAAATGGTAGGCTGTGTCAGCTTGGCTCGCTAAGGCCAACAGTCCTCTTTTAGGATCTCTGGCAAAGTTCTTTGACGTCTTATTGGACGTCTAGACTATGGGCAGGACGTTTGAAGGTAACGGTCACAGACCGTTATTTCCAGCCTAAGTGTTCAAATGTCTGGCCAACTTGGTTAGACGACTTAAAGTTTAGTATCAGACATCTAATCAGTCTGTCTGAACCTATTTTGGATTTCTAAGTTTACTAAAGTGTCTTGGTGATGCCAAGTGATGGAAGAGTGTTCCTAGGAGAAAGGTAATGTACTATTAGGCCCTTTAACAAGATTCTAAAGAAGAAGAAATAACAAAGAAAATACAAAATACATTTTTGATCTCTATCCCATTCTTCTCTATGCTTCTTCAAGTTCTCGCTCCAAGCGAAGCTCCATTATCTTGATGCTCCTTGATGCTTTTGTCTAAGACAAGCTCCTCCAATCTGTCATGGATGTAAGGTTGACCTCGGATTTGCATTTATTCTGAAACTTAGACACTCAAATGTAAATGTCAAAATACGTGTGTTTTGTTATTATCAAAATTAATTGATCAAGGTGCCTTTACACCAATAACATTTAGATGTATAGGGTCTTAGTCGAATTTTAGATCGTTTTCGACATAGGTACTACTTGGTGATAGTGGATGATTATTCTAGTGTATCCTGGTTATTTTTGTTAAAGAATAAGTTAGACGTTGGGTCTGTAATTGAGAACTTTATCATTGAAATAAAGAATCAGTTTGCTTCCACTGTTAAAATTGTGCACACTGATAATGCATTAAAATTTTGTACTACTTGTATAAAGGCATTTTACAAATCTCATGGAGTGGTTTATCAGATCACATGTCCCCATACATCGCAGCAAAATGTTGTAGTAGAGTAGAAACACAGACATTTTGGATATGGCACAAACCCTATTGATATATCATGATGCGCCTTCACAATACCGAGGAGATGCGGTGTTGATCGCATGTTACTTGATTAACAGGATGCCTAGTTCTATTATATTTGAGTAGGTGCCTTGGCAAATATTGCATCCTAGATTTTCGGCTGTGTAGCTTTCGTGCATGTTACTGGACCAGGTAGAGATAAACTGCCCCCAGAGCAGTCAAGTGTCTTTCTGGCCTGTAGCCACACCTAGAAAGGCTACAGATGCACTATGTTAGTGTCAATTTTACTTTTCATAAGGCAATCCCATATTTTAAAGTTACTGGGAGAAAGTTGGCACTTGAGGCACAGAGGGCTCCTATGCCCATTCCGTTAGTTCAGTTTGGTGACTTTCATGTTATTCAGATGATGTCACCAAATACTACAAATACTAGTAATGCCTGCTTCAAAGATCCTCCACTGGTCTTTAGGAAACCAGTTACATATTGGTAGCATACCCTCTCTTTTTTGCACCATCTTCCTCCCTATAGCAGGTATGTGTTGATATTACTGACCACTGTGTTTGGTGATGATTTTGTAGGTGTTATACCAGTTACTTCTGAGTCTCTTCCTAGTGATGAGGGAGTGTTATCATTTGAGCCACTTGTTGAGCCTGAGTCTATCTCTGCTGATATGGATATTTTAATTGCTATTTGAAAGGCTCCTACGGTTGTACGCATTATTATGTGGCAGGAGCAGTATCCTCTGATGGTCTAAGTCACCCATTTGCCTTGTTTACAGATACTCTCACTTCTACACAGATACCATCAGTAGGTATGCTTGATCTGAAATGGCATCAGGCAATGGAGGATGAGATGGCAGCACTTCAGTCTCGTCAGACATGGGAGTGTACTACATTACCACCTAGTGCATGCACAGTTGATTACTGATGGGCCTTTGCTGTGAAATATAATCCAGATAGATCTATTTCTCGGTACAAGGCTTGGCTTGTGGCAAAGGGATTCACCCAAACCTATGGAGTGGATTTCTTTGACACCTCTTCGGTGGCTTGACTTCCTACGGTTCGAATTCTCATTTTTGTAGCTGCGCATTTTGATTGGTCGTTGTATCAGCTAGATGTTACGAATGCCTTCTTATATGGTGATCTACAAGAAGAGTTGTATATGCAGCAGCCCTTGGGATTGAGGCTTAGGGGGAGTGTGTGTAAGTTGAGGAAAGCGATATATGGCCTTAAGCAGAGTCCGATGGCTTGGTTTCATAAGCTATCAGAGGTTGTTGAAGATATGGGACTTATTCGCTCTACTTCTGATCATTCCCTGTTTGTGAGGAAGACAGACAAGGGGATTGTGGCTCTTCTTGT
This sequence comes from Thalassia testudinum, assembly GCA_037157565.1. Taxonomy (NCBI): domain Eukaryota; kingdom Viridiplantae; phylum Streptophyta; class Magnoliopsida; order Alismatales; family Hydrocharitaceae; genus Thalassia; species Thalassia testudinum. The sequence goes on from JAZHRO010000015.1 coordinate 30,699,555, forward strand.
CTATGTAGATGACCTCATCAGCACTGGTGATAATAACATTGGGATAGGTGAGGTCAAGCAGAATCTGGCAGAAAAATTTGTTATGAAGGATCTGAGCTTACTGAGATACTTCTTAGGCATAGAAGTAGCAAGAGGAAAGAATGTGATTGTCCTTAGCCAAAGGAAATATGCTCTTAATTTTATTGTAGGAGACTGGGATGTTGGGATTTAAGTCTGTCAACATACCCATGGATCCGAAGATGCACTTATATGACTCTGAGTTTAAAACTGTAGAGAGCAGAGGCTACAGGCAGTTGATTGGGAAGCTGCTCTATCTTACTATTACACGTCCAGATATCTCGCTTGCAGTTGGCAAGCTTAGCCAGTTTATGGATAGACCGACCAGGCAGCACTGGGATGCTGCTTTGCAGGTGCTCAGGTACTTGAAACGAACACAAGGACGTGGACTACTATTCAGGAGAGGCAGTTCTATGAGTATAGTGGGATACTCTGATGTAGACTATGTTGGATGCCTTTTTGACAGGAAATCTACTACTAGATTTTGCACTTATGTGGCTGGTAACCTGGTAACGTGAAGTAAGAAGCAGAGCATGGTGTCTCGCTTGAGTGCAGAGTCAGAGTATAAAGCCATGGCATAGATGGTGGTTGGACTTGTGTGGATCAGATCTGTCTTACTTGACTTACATGTCAAGGATGAGGAGCCCATGGAGATGAGATGTGACAACAGAGCGGCTACCTACATCGCAAACAATCCTATGTTTCATGAGCGTACGAAACATGTAGAGATTGACTGTCATTATACTAGAGATCTGATTCAGAGGGGACTTCTCTTCACCACATCAGTTGCCTTTGAGAACTAGACTGCAGATATGTTTACCAAGCCTCTTGCTAGATCTGCTTTCGAGGATTGCTGTGACAAGCTGGGCATGATAGATATCTATGCTCCAGCTTGTGGGTAAGTGTTGAGCTCTCCAGTTATCTTTCATGTTTTGTCTATTAGGAACTATTTGATTAGTTTATATTTTTGTCTGGTTCTCTTTGTGTAATTCTCCCAACACCTTTCTCTATATAGAGAGGTGTAGAGTTTTCTTTGGGAATATGACTGGTTATTTCATCCTACTCCGTATTATTTATTTATTTTATGCCTCAAACGTTCTTGATGATTGTTGAAGGCCATGACAAGAAGCATCTCTTGAGCCAAAGCCTCAGAAGAAGATCGGGAAGTATGCCTCGTGGAAGGACAACGCTATGGTGAGAGCGCGGATCATGAATGCTGTCTCGCCACATATTAGAGATGGTATAATGCATTACAGGACTGCCAAAGAGTTGTAGGATACGTTACCTGACACGTACTCCCATGAGAAGAATTTCAGCAAGGTTTACCAGATTTATAATGAGATGTTTTCTCTTAGATAGGAGGGACAACCCTTGACGTAGTATTACGGTACGTTGAAAGGGCTTCTTGAGAAGTACAATATGTGCAGGCCTATGTGCACGTGTGGTACTCAGCAGGGTTACTGCAAGGAGATAGTAGTCCTGCACTTCCTTTATGGGTTAGGCCCATAATATGACTTTGCATACTCTCAGATCCTGACATTGTTGGAGCTTCCTTCCCTTAGGGAGACTTATAGTTGACTTAGTTGGATTACAATGGCTACTACTTCTGAGATCACTGGACAGACCTCCGTGTTGGCTATTGGTGGAGGCTGAGGCACGAGGGGTTTTCCATCTACTCGTGGGCGTGAACGTGGCAGAGGACAGACAGGCAAACCACCTCTACGTGCACTTGTTGTGGTAGCATTGGTCATGTAGAGGCTTGTTGTTGGTTTGAGCGTGGAAGACCTCCCGTTGCCAATTAGGTTGTTGGTACTTCTGAGACAGTTTGACGTAGTGTCACGAGCTGAGTATGATGCTGTGATGCAGAGGCTTGCTCAGATTACTCAAGAGACCTCATCTTCCTCTTCAGACATTGCTGCCATTGCCTCCAAAGGTACATGGTGTGTCTTTGCTATTTATGACAGGTCTACTTGGATGGTAGATTCTGGTGTGTGTTAGCACCTGAGTAGTGATCTTAGTAGCTTTCAGCACTTTTAGTATGTGCATCCTAGTAGGATAGTTCAGGTAGCAGATAGGAGGCATACCCGAGTTGATGGTTAGGGGGAGGTGCCAGTTACCCCTAATATGAAATTGGCGAATGTTCTATTTGTTCCAGATTTCCTTATAAGCTTGTTATCTGTTAGCAAAATTATGAAGGATCTTAATTGCAGGGTGATTTTTGATGATGTTGGTTGTGTGTTTTAGGACAAGCTCACAGGAAGGATGATTGGTGGCGGACATGAAGAGGAGGGTATTATCGGCAGTCTCAGACGCTAGTTGTTGCACATTGCCAGGGGGATGTGTGTTTCACTGCAGGGAGTGCCTTACAGTGGCATAATCGCCTTGTTCATCCATCTCTTGACAGGTTTCATCTTATCATTCTGCATAGTTCACCAGCCACCGAGATTCACTGTGATGCGTGCCAGATGGGAAAGCACCATAGATCTAGTTATCCTGCTAGTTCTATTGCTGAGCCCATCTTTGATTTGCTGCATTTAGATGCATGGGACCCTAGCCGTATTCCATGACAACTTACATTAGTATCAACATAAACCTGACAGGTTGAGGTGGTGGTGGGGTGTGTGTTTGATGCCATGCATGTTGTAACTTGAAACTTGTATACATGAGTAGGCTCTGACTCCTGCCTGATATTGGTCTTTGTAGTGGTGGCATCCTCACTGTGAGTAATGGGAATCTGCTCTAAAGAAATTGGTGGCATTGACATTGGAGACAGATCTCCCTCGAACAATAGATGACCATCAATGGAAAAATATGGAACAAGCTCATGAAATGTGACATCAACACTCACATAATGCTTCTTGCCCCGTGGATTATAGCATTTGTATCCTTCTGAGTACTATTGTATACCACAAAGGCACATTTCATCACCCTTGGGGCAAGTTTATCCCTGCCAGGTCATAAAATATGGATAAAGGCTACACAGTCAAATGCTTGTGGTGGCACATGAAACAATTCCTTGTCTAGATGGACACGCCATGGAACCTGCTCCTGAATGGTTGAGTTAGGCAATCTATTAATCAAGTAACAAGCATTTAACACTGCATCTCCTCAGTAAACCTGTGGCACATTATGAAGAATAAGTAACATCCTAGCCATATCCAACACACAACGGCATTTCCTCTCTACCATTCCATTCTGCTATAATGTATGGGGGCAGGAGGTCTAATGAATTATCCCTAAGGACTTGTAAAAAGATGCTAACTTTGCTGTGCTAAATCCTAATGCATTGTTAGAGCACACAATCTTCACAATAGTAGAGAACATCCTTTATTTGCTCTCAAGAACATACCCAACTTTAGACTTATTCTTTAATAAAAATAACCATGACATGATTTTTTTCCTTTTTTGCAGACATGTAAAAGAAACATCAGGCGACCAGGAACGATGGGAGGGAGGGAGAGCCATCGAAAGAGAGGGAGGGAGTGCCACCAGGAAGGAAGGAGATTGTTCGAGGAAGGGGGAGGGGGCAAAGCTTGGTGAGGTAGATGGGTGGACCGTGGTTGTCAGGAGAGGAAGGTAGTGTCGGCCCCAGGGTAGTGGTCTCGGTGTTGAGGAGCGTGGAGGCGATGTGAGGGAGGAGCGATGCTTTAGGTGCCTTGGTCATAGGCACTGGGCTCGGGATTGCTGCGAGACATGGATGTGTGGTGGGTTCGGCCATCGAAGCATGCTCTGCGGCCGTGGTAGAGGTTATGGAACTCTGCCTTCACCACCGACCAGGAGGGTGCCACAGGCTGAGGTTGATGCGCCGTGGTTTGAGGGGGTGATTGCTTTGCGAGCAGCAATCGAGGAGGGCCTGGTGGGAAAGGTGTTGAAGGGTCGGGTGCGCCATGAGGAGGTCATCGTGGCTCTGGGTTGCGGCTCCAAGGAGAAGAGGGTGGTCTTGGCTCTCGATGAGAGGAAGTTCTTGGCCCTTGGACTTCCCTTGTTTGAGAAAGAAAAGCTTTGTTTCGAGGAGATTCAAATGGAAACGGGGAGATTGAGGTGGCAAAAGCCTTGTCTTCACAATGGGGCTTCTCTGGAGCATCTACCGGAGAGGCCACTTTACGAGATGATCGTTATAGGTGTCCCATGGTGGTTGAGGTGGAGGCAGTGGTGGCATCGTTTGCTCGACTCAGGGAGTGGAGTGCGGAGCTCACCGCATGTCCTTTGGTGGCGGTTGTTGAGCCAATGGTAGGCCTCCCCCTAATGGAGAAAGTTCTACTTCGACATGGGGGCTCTTGATGGGTGGTGAGGTGCATACCTCGAGGAGAAACCTCGTATGATGGTGTGGCTGGAGCCTCATCGATGTAGGTAGCGTCGCGAAGTCCGATGTAGGCTGGGAGGACACAGCGGAAGGAGAAACGTAAGGATGCTGACATGGATCCATTACCTGAGACGTCCGCACCAATCATGGACACGGTGGCATTGATGGCGGAGGCATGCGCGGAGGCTTCGGCGTAGATTGTGAATTAGGGAATGGAAGGGACAGATTTCGGTGGGGAATCTGCACTCGCTGACATCATTGAATAGTTGGATGGGTTTAAAACGTGTGCTGTGCACTTCGTGTAATGATCCGGATTCGATAGTGATGTGGGCGCGGATCCAGTTAACATCGGGGATCCGAGTTTGGTGAAAGAGTCAACCTCGCCCTCTTATACGGATGGAAAGGTGAAAAGTGGGGGGACTGTTGATGTGGTCTCCTTGGACCCATCACCAGTGGGAGCACATCGACCCACGTGCGTGGAGGCATAGGTGACCGCGTAGCCCAATGGCAAACGTCTAGAAGGGGTTGACCCTCGGCGACCACCGCGGTAGGATGAAGGTGGGACAACGACCTCTCCACCCACTATGACTAGCTAGAAGAGGACGCGGTGATGTCTCGTGTGGTGAATCAGACTGGCGACCGAGTGGAGGTCAGCTTGATGGGATGGCGGCCGTGCGTTGTGAATGGAGGCTAGGGTGATGGCCTCCGGTACAACTGGAACTGGCTGTGGGACCTAGGTGGTGGTTGATGGTAGTGGAGGGTTGCCACCGTCTCTGCGTCAGATGTCTGATGTGTTGGACCGGACTAATGAGGTGTGTCGGATAGTGGAGGCGTCGAGCTTTCGTTCGACTGCGATGGAGGTCACCATGAGCTCCCAATGAATGGTATACTTTCTTTGAACGTTAGGGGCCTCTATGACCGACTGAGGAGGTTGGCGTTGGGGAGTTACATCTGTCAGGGGAGGGTGAACGTGGTGCTTCTCCAGGAGACGAAGTTACTTGCATGTGATGGGAGGCTGTGGAGAGAGATCAGGGGTTCGTGGATGGAAAGATTTCAAGCTCTAGATGTGGTTAGCCATGCAGGGGGGCAGTTGCTAGGGTGGCGGGAGGACATCTTCACCATGGAGGACTGCTTCAGAGGAAGTCATGTCATTTCTGCTAAGCTAGTGAGCCGAGTAGACGGGGCCAGAATGATTGTTACAGGTGTTCACGGTCTGTCGGATGCTCAGGTGAGGGGAGTAATGTGGAAGGAGCTTGCGATGGTGGCAATGGAGTGCCATGGCTAATTGGAGGAGATTTTAATATCACTTTGCAGATTGATGACAGACCTGGTGGGCGGGGGAGATAGGTTCTCGGGTCAGCACTTTGTGGAGTTTGTGGCCCTACATGGACTTCTCGACCTGATCCCGACGTATTGCACGTATACTTGGAGGAGCACCAACTGTCAGAAGTCCATGATTGATAGGTTCCTGTCCAATGTGGAGATGGCAGAGGTGTTCCCGCTGGCAGACATTCTCCTATGGTGGGGCCCTTCTCGGACCATATGCCTTTTATGTGGAGGTCCAATGTAGGGATTTACTTTGGCACATACTTCAAATTTGACAGATTTTGGCTGGAGGAGGGGTTCAGGGCCATGGTGGAGAAGTGGAACTCGATGGAGGTGGTGGGGTCAGCTGTATTTTGACTGGCAAAGAAGCTGGTCGGTCTGTGGGAGCACTTAAGGGTTTTTAGGAGGGAACTCTGGGAGTCCAGGTGCGGTAGGATGGCGGAGGCACTGGCGGAAATCTTCAGGATTAATAAGCAGGAGGATCGTGATTCTGTCTGTGGATGATAGAGAACGTAGGATGAGGATGTCACATGTGGGTGCAGGACACGAAGACATAGGTGGAGTGGAAGACGAGATCGAGATAGAAATAGTTGAGAGAGGGCGACTCCAACACCAGGTTCATTCACCAAGTGGCCTCGACCAGGAGAAGGAACTGGATTAAGAAGTTGCTGGTGGATGGGTAGAAATTCTTGGGAAGGGAGGAGGTTGGACGGGCAACGATAGATTATTTCAAGGAATTCATGGGGAGACACAAAAGGGGGTGCTGAAGGTGGAGGGGGAGGGGGTAGGATGTGTAGAGCATTACGGTGGACCAGGTGTTGGGCCTCATATTTGCCTTCACAGGGGACAGGGTGAGGGAGGCAGTGCGGGGTCTCAAATGCGGAGGGATGCCTTGGTCAAGATGGATTCCCGGTCTTCTATTTCAACGAATTCTGGTCTATGGTCGAGATTGAGGTGATGTAGATGATGAGTTTGCAACTTGGAATAGGGGTTTGAGAAGCTGAACAAGTTCTACCTTTTCTTGTTGCCTAAGGAGGGTGCGGAGGCAATTGAGTACTTCTGACTAATTTCCTTATCGAACGTTGTGTATCTTATTGTCACGAAGGTCTAGGTTAACAGACTTTGTGGCCTTCTGAGTGATCTGATTTCACCCACACAGACGGCCTTCATTCCGGGGAAAGGAATTCTGGATGGTTTTGTTGTCGCTACGGAGGCTCTAGTTACTTGGAGGAGGGAGAAGAAGGCTTTTTTTGTGGAAGGGTGAGAAGATCACGGGGTTGATGAGAGATTTCTTCTGGTCTAATATGGGGATGGCAGGAAAAGGGATGAGGTTGGTGGCTTGGGAGGTCTGTTGACTGATACAGGAGGGGGGGTTGGGGGTTAGGGATGGGGAGAAGGTTAACTTGAGCCTCCTCACGAAGTGGATCACTAGGTTGGTGGGGCGAGAGTAAGGTCTTCTTGGTGATGTCTTGCGGCAGTGTTATGGTTCCTTCCTTTCGTGGGGACCTTTGGAGACTCTTCCTCCTGGGGCTTCTCCTGTCCTCAGAGGCTTGGGAGCAATGACACTGAAGGTGCGTTCCTTCTCTCCTATCTTGGGGGAGGGGGACACATTCCGTTTTTGGTTGGATGACTGGTAAGGGGTTGGAACTAGTCTTTGTGATAGATACCCTTGCCTCTTTGTGAGAGTTGTGGACCCGGTAGCTACAGTGGAGAGCTGTTGGGACGAAGCTTGGTGTCTGACCTTTCGGGGGGGGCTCTCGAACCAAAGGTGTGTAGAGTTTCAGTAGTTGCTTCAGGAGCTAGAGAGCTGGGCACCAGAGGGAGGTGACAAGAAGAAAGGGAGTTTACTGTTGCGAAAGCATTTTGCAGGTTGGGTATTGTCTTGCAGAATTTGAATATCGATCTCTTGAGGGACTGTAGACTGCTCTGGTTGGTGGATTACCGGTTGAAAGTCAAGATCCTTGCTTGGCTATTGAGGGGGAAAATCGTGATGAAGGTGTGGAGGGCGAGGTGGGCCCAAACAGATGATGTGAGATGCTCTCTTTGTGAAGGGGCAGATGAGGATGTTCAGTACCTCTTTTTCCAGTGTCCTTTCGTTGCACAGGTCTAGCGGAAAATGGGAATCGACTGGATTGCTCCTCAGGACATGGTTAGCTTATGATCTTCGTTCCGGAGTGGAAATGCTTTTGGTGGAGATAAACTCTTAGATTCAAGAAGGATAAGGCCAAGGTATTGGCGATGTTGTGGGGTGTTTGGTTGGGAAGGAATGGGGTGGTGTTTAAGAGCGAGACCCTATATAGAGAATTTTATTTCCTCCATTTCTTCCCAGGTGGTGTTTTAGGAGTCTACTATGTAATCTGTGATGTAACCTCTTTAATGTTCTGATGGAATGAATTTAGGTGGTTATTACATGGATAATTGCCCTTTTGCTTTAAAAAAAAATCATGACGTCCTGGAAAATCATCCACAATAAGCAATTGGAAACGGTGACCCAGTCTATCAGATACTCAGACCCTAGACATTCATATGCAATAAATAAAAAATAGCAGTAGAATTATGAGAGGAACTAGCAAAAAAACTGGCTCTGTAATGCTTTTCTAGCTGACAAGCATCACACAATCTCTGTAGTAGACGAAATGTGAGGGATGACGCGTTGTAGCCTGTCCAATGAAGGATGTCGAAGTCGACGATGCCATTGAAGAGTTGTATTGGGACTAAAAGCAACCTTGCCCTGACACTGTTGCAAAGGGAGTCTGGATCAGGTGATATACACCCTTCTCATGTTCGCCACCAATTGTCCTTTCCGTGTGTTTGTCGTGAAAGATACAACCCAACTCATTAAAGATGGCACGACAATGTCTTTTTTAATTCTGCTAACAGACAAAAGACTAATAGAGAAGTCAGGAACAAAAAGAATGTCAGGTAACTTCAGTGGAGTCACTACCCCATCTCCTCTGCCATCGACTCTGGAATTCTGCCATTAGCCACCTGAATAGTTTTTCCAGGAGGAACTGTCTTAATATGTCTGAAACAAGTCTAATCACCATTGAGATGATGGGATGCTCCTGAATCTACTAGCCACAGTACCATTAGAAATACCACCACCATAAGTGGAGGTAGAAGCTATACTTGAGGAGGCCGATGCAGCAATATTAATTGTGGTGGCAGGCTCTAGAGTCAACTAGGGGAGATGCTGAGCTACTGCATCATAGTCAACACGTGACACTGTGTCTCTTCCCTCTTCAAAAGAGATAGCTTGGTTGGCTATAGGGGGTCTATCATGCTTTGACTGATAGGTAGCCTCCAAATGTCCAACCTTGTCACAGTAAGTATATATGGTTTGAGGTCTGCCAGACATGGCCTGACCACATCCTCTACCCCTAGTAGAGGGGGAGCCACGTCCACCACATCCTTCAGTGGCTACCAAGGTCAAAGTTTGTCCAACATCAGACATGGATGGTTTGGCAACCACCTTGCTTACCCGACCATATGCTTCCTCAAGTGATGGGAGCTCAACAAGAGTCAGAATCTGGGGCCTGGCAGCCTCATAATCTGGTCTAAGACTATCCAGGAATTGAAGGATCGCATACTCCTTCCTGTATGCCCTCTGAGTGTCACATGTGCATATTAGACGACAGGCATTGTACTTCTCTAGGAGCCCCTTCAAGGTAACATAGTACTGAGATAACGATTGACTTTCCTGCTTCAAGACACCAATCGCATGATGAATCTCAAAAACCTTACTGGAATTATTCTCGTATGAATAGGTGTCACGTAAAGGATCCCACATCTCCTTTGCCGTCTTGTAGTATAGGATGCCATCTTTATCTGGGGCTCCATCGCGTTCATGATCCATGCTTGGACCATCCCATTATCTTTCTTCCATGTGGTGTATTTTCCTATTTTATTTTGTGGCTCCATCTCCATCAGAGTATGCTCATTATCGTGTCCTACTATCATGAGGAATATTTGAGACTATTTTGTATAGTTGGTCTCATTCAACTTGGTGACAAGAACAAAGAAGGGATTCTTGTAACTCCCAATGTCCGTAGCAGTAACCGATGATACCTTCAAGGTACATGGAGATGCCATCATGCCTTACGACGGTCATACTACGCCACCATAGTAGATATGAAAACTACCTTTAGATCTAAAAAGTCTTGAGATCAAAGAAAAAATGACCTCTTGATCAAGAAATCTATGGTCTAGTGTTACATTATGTTATGAGGGTGTTCGTGTCATTTTCATTTTTATTTGGAGTCTTGTAATATTTTCCCCTCACCTCTCTCTATAAACGAGGTGTAGGGTTTTTATTTGCGAAATAAGACGTTTCATTTCGTTCAACTTGGTATTAGAGTCAAGTTGAGGGCTCCACCAAAGAATTCCTAACCCCCACCATCAGCCCCCCCTCCTATCACCGCCACCGCCACCACCTCTCGTAGCATCGCTTGCAACAACTGCCGCAGGCAGCCGCCCGTAGCACCGCTTCTCCAGACTAGCGCTGCCAACACCTAGGCATAAGAAGCCACTGCCGTCCCTGCTACATAGGTTGTATGCTGGTAGGCATCGCCCAGGCAGGCCATTGCTCGCCGACTAAGCCGCAATGACCGCCTCCAGTCCACTGCCCAGGCCACTGACTACCGCTTCTTTCCCCTTCGTGTTCTCTCTTGTTGCCTACATGTTTGGCAATAGGGAGAGAGCACATCAGTGCCTCTGTTTGATTGGAGAACTCTTGGAGAGTGGTTGATGGAGTTCTAGATCCAAGAATCCTCCGGAAAGTGGTTGGATGGTATTTTTCAGACTTTTCTATTAGATTTGGGGTGTATATTCCCCTATTTGATGATATCTTGGAGGGTGTATTCCCCTTTGATTCATTGAAGAAGTGTTCTACTGCATGTATGCAGGTTTAGGAGTGTGTATTCCCTAAGTTGTGGCTATGTTTCAGATCTGATTTTTGCATTAGTTTGCATGTTTATGACTGTTGAAGGTGCATTATGGTCTCATCTGAATCCAAAATAAATTCAGGGCAAGTTGGACAAGTAGGAGAAACGGGTGTGTACAAAAGTCTATTTTTGGCACCCGTGGTGAAGTTGGATGAGACCAACTACCCTCGTTGGTCTCAGACTTTTCTTGTGATAGTAGGACATGAGAAGCAACATGTGATCACTGAGATGCCACCGGAATAGAAGATAGGCAAGTATGCCACACGGAACAGGGATGACGTTGTGGTAAGAGCCTGGATACTAAATAGCGTCATTCCTCGGATTGGAGATGAAATTATATACTACAAGTCTACTAAAGAAATGTGGGATAGTCTGAAGATAGCATATTCACATGAATTCAATTCCACTTAGGTTTTTCAAATTCATTATGACTTGTGCCATTTGAAGTAGGAGAATATGACTCTTTCACAGTACTACTCCATTATGAAGGGTTTATTGGAGAAGTATATTGCTTGTTGACCCATGTGCACATCTACTACTTGTAGGGATTAAAGAAAGGAGTTTTTTGCTCATATGTTCCTTGCTGGTCTGAGCGATGTGTATGTGGCGACTAGATATTAGATTCTTACCTTGTAAGAGTTATCTCCTATTGAGGAGATTTATAAGAGATTGAACAGATTGTAGGTGTAGTCCACACGTGAGGTGATTTCTACTCCTACCTCCTCGGCACATGCAACTGTTCGTGCTCATGATAGATGGGGTCCTTTTTGTCGTAGAGGAAGACGATGTGGAGGTGGTACTCGTGGTAAGCGTACGTGCAGATACTGTGGGAGGATTGATCACGTTGAGGCCAAGTATTGGAATAAACTTGGGAGGCCGATTATCACCAGTGACTCCTGCTTTAGTGGTTGCTCTTGAGTCCTTTACACATGCAAAGGCAGATTATGATTCTGTGGTATAACACCTGACACAATTAACACATGATCAGGGTCAATCTTCAGGCACAGCTGCCTATGCTTTTGCTTCTTTAGGGGTGACTATTGTTTGGTAGAGTTTGGTGCATCAGATCATCTCACTGGAAATCCCCAGTGTTTTGGAGATAGCAGGGAGTTCCACAGGGACGTTTAGTCCAATTGGCAAATGGTAGGCATGGTCCTATTTGTGATAGGGGTGGAATGTCGATTATCCCTACTATGCATCTCTCAGATGTCTATTATGTACCTGATATGGCTATGTTGTTGCTTTCTATTAGTACTATTATAAAACAATTGAACTGTCGTACGATTTTTAATGATGGGTGTACTTTTCGGGATCGCATGACAGGAAGGACGATTAGTGGTGGATATGAGGAGGGGGGTGTCTACTGGCTAGCTCAGAGTTTAGTTGTTGCAACGTCTCAGATGAGTTCTGTTGGCAGTGCCTTGCAGTGGCTTAGACAACTAGGCCATCTTTCTTTGGACAAGCTACGTCGGCTCATTCCACATCCTCCACCTGCCACCAAGATCCAGTGTGATGCTTGCCAGTTGCGGAAGCATCATAGAGCCAGTTTTCCAGCTTCTATCGGTTCTAGTAGTTCTGCTTATTTTGAATTAGTACATTGTGATGTGTGCGGTCCAAGTCGTGTTGCAAACAGGCATGGCTATCGCTATTATTTGTTTTTTGTGAATGATTTTTCACGTTTGTCATGGATATTTTTGATGAGAAATAAATTTGGTTCTCTTATTATTCAATTTATTACCTTTGTGAAGAATTAGTTTGATGTGTATCAAGACTAATGCATTGGAATTTTGTACCAAGCAATTGGCCACTCTCTATGCTTCTCTTGATATTGTACACCAAACCTCTTGACCCCCATACATTACAGTAGAATGGAGTGGCTAAGCGAAAGCATAGGCACATTCTAGATACAGTTCGTGCCTTATTCAAAATAGTGTCCTACACTTTTACTTGGGGATGTAGTACTAACTGCATGTTATCTCATTAATAGGCTTCCCTCTTCTGTGCTTCATGAACAAGTACCATGGACATTGTCATCCAAATGTAGATCTATTTTTGGTGCCCCCTAAGACATTTGGTTGTGTTGCCTTTGTTCACTTACTTGGACTTGGACATGATAAACTTGCCCTAGAGTAGTTAAGTGTGTGTTTCTTGGCTACTGTCGAACCCAGAAGGGGTACAGATGCTTTGACCTTATACATTGGAAGCAGTATATCAATGCTGAGGTCACTTTCCATTAATCCATCCCTATTTTTCCACATCAGTTCGTTAGCTGCATGATGTGTAAATTACTGCACCTATGCATGTGCCTCCTGTGTCCATGGATGACTAGTAGTACTACTCCAGAGCAGCCTGCTAGTTTACTTAGAATTGTACCTCTAGATGAAAGAACATTTTTATGCACCCCCCTCCTCTATCCCACCTAAGCCAGCACAGTCCTCCCCTGATCAGGTACATATTGAGCCCACCGACAATACTTTTCTTGATGTTTCTTCAGGTTCGCTTATGATGATGATGTTTCAATTGTTATTTGGAAAGCACCTCGCTCTTGTGCTCAATATTGTGTGGATGGGAGTACAGTGTCTACTTATTCTTTGGGTGCTACATTTCATGCTTTTACTACTATGGTGTCTACCTTTGAGATTCCCACGTCTTATCAGTAGGTACTTGTGAATCCACATTGGAAGGATGCAATGGAAGAGGAAATGCCTGCTCTTTGTGATAATGGGCACCAAGGAGCTTGCTTCTTTACCTTTGGGAGTGTTGCGTTATTGTTGTATCCACATTGGAAGGATGCAATGGAAGAGGAAATGTCTGCTCTTCGTGATAATGGGCACCAGGGAGCATGCTTCTTTACCTCTGGGAGTGTTACGTTATTGTTGTATCGAAGAAATCCGTCGCAAAAAGAGTTGAGTTTTGAAAATTCGTCGTTGTAGCGTAATTTGTGAGAAAAATCCGTCAACGGATAATTTTAATTGATACTCAAGGAATTCCGGGTCGATCATAGGGAGGCAGATGTTTGATTAAAAAATCATGTTTGATTTGTTGTCACGAAGGAGATTAGCTGGTCAAATTAAATCTAAACTAGCTATCTACTTAAAGAATAATTAATAGAAGAGAGGGAGAATAATACAAATAAAGATAAAATAGAGATAAAATAAACATATATTTCATAACCACAGAGTAATGTTCATTACAACTAATCACTACACTAAAAAGCTGGAAATATTACAACTAGAAAGCGGTAAATCTACTATAGAAAGTAGTAAAGAGAATGGAGGTGAGAAATTATCCCTCCTCGACGGCTGCTTGGAGGATGAGCCACGTTGATGGAGCACCCGGAAGAATGTGGTGAGATGTGGGATGAAGGAGAACGACGATGGACGACAGAGAATTGGGCAGGGCAACGTCGTAGCGGGATTTGCTTCTCGAACAACGGTGAGAGACAACTGCGGGATGCTCCACAGAGGTGAGGTGACAAAATTCTAATTTTAACTCTAATGTAGCATCCCGGGTTTGGGACCAGCTCGTAGAGCCTTTGAGGGGGTGAGAGAATAGAGGAAGGGATGAAGAAGTGGAGGTCGTAGGCCTATTTATAGGTGAATGGAGGGGCAATTAGGTCATTTCATCTCAAAATATTAATGTTAGGGTCTTTAGTGATGGATTTATTCGTTACTAAAGCTTGAACGTGGGCTTACGTATGGGCACCCACCGTGCCTCCTCTCCCCGCACGCTCAATGCATGCGCATGTTCGTGAAATATCAGTCGTCCGATTGCGAGATTGGATGGCTTAGAAGCCATCACGCCTCATCGCACCTTTAGCGCGTGCCTATGCGTAAGATTGGGCGTCAACGGTGCGTTGAATTGCATGTATGTGCCTCGAGCCCATCCATCGCGCCACATCACGCTCCATCTGGTCGCTTACCCTTCATCCAACGGCCGAAATCAACCGCGCCTTGCTCCACTGAATTGAGGCGTGCGGTGAGCTTCGAACCCATGCCCTCATCTCGTGTGTGAAGCGCTCAACCAACGCGCCAAGGCCGAGACTTTGTCACGTTTCCAACCAAGGCGTGCACGCTCGTCGCTGTTGGATCTTGATCCAATGGTCCAGATCTAGCGAACGCTTGAGAGAGTGACGACGGGCATTTAAAGGTTGGTTTGGGCAGTTAGGATGGTGCCATGTGGCACCATCTTGGCCGTTCATCTTCATGTGCTCGTAGGTGGTGCTACGGATTTCGGATTGGACCGATTTTCTCATTGTTTGGCTGCGATCTTTGATCTGAATCCATCTGTGCAGTCAGATTTGTCGTCTGAAGAATGGATTTACACCACCTGGCTCCTTGACCTCTAATCTTTATCGAACTGCATCTGATGCTACGGAGGTCCGATTTGGGTGATCTTGAAGTTGAACTCCAATCGTCGCCCTGATCAGATCCGTACGGTTGGATCTTCAATCCAAGGCCCCGATATGATATTACCCTATTACCTGACCAAAAAAAGAGAAAATTAACCTAAACTTTATACAATCTAAACTAAATGCAAGATAATGCATGTTATGCAATATTTATAGTGTATGATGCGACTATACACCTAAGAACATGCATTAATAGATGGTTTATGTGATATAAATTTGTTTACATCGCACCCCCATGCCTATCTTTTTCTAATCTCTAGCAAAACTGCATGCTATTTATAAGAGAATTAGAATCAACTTTCTTGGGCAAAAATTATTTTTCAACTCTTAGGAATTTCAACTAAAACCTGAATTATAGAGACAATGCCCGAGTGTTTGCTAAAATGTAGACCGCTTCAAGCCCTCGCCTTGCTCAAAGAAGGATCTTTTTCTTTTTCTTCTTTTCTAACTTTTTTGAATTTTTGAGTTTATGGTTTTGGAGTAGCTTTCTACGGCCACTCAGCCCGCCTAAGACTCGATGAGAACCCTAAGTTCTGAGCATCTTTTCATGTGAAGTGTTAGACTCACTGATCAGCAATTAGAATAGGCTTTGGGTTTCTACGCCCCTAGGTGACTTTAAAAAGGAATTTTACCTAAAGGTGTATCTATTTGACCGGTAGCTTTCTCCCTATTTGTATTTTTATTGGGTCAACATAAAGGCGGATCTGGTGTATATCTCCTCGGCTTATTCCACTCCACTTCTTCCTAAGTGTTTAGGAATTATACGTGCATTTTTGTGAGCTGGGTTCTGAACAACCAAGCAATAGGCTGTTGCCCACGATAACGTGTCAGCCATATTCGTGCGGTGAAGTGTGGATTATTTTTTTTTTTTCATTTTTTTCTTTTTTCTTTTTCTTTTTCTCTTTTTTTGGATATTTTTCTTTTTTATTTTTATAAGTAGGTGGCTTCCTTGATCTAAGATTTACCTAAAGACAGCAAGAAGACAATGGTCGTGTGACTAGGCTCTGGACAACTGACCAATGAGCTGTTACGATAACTTGCCAGCCATACCACCCTAGAAGGTTCATTAGCTACCCACTTTCCGTTAAAACTGTCGAAAAGCGAGTCAGTGCAAATATTGGGTAGATGCTTAGAGTTTAAAGTTCCATCAAATTAGAGGACGGGTTGATAAGTCGTGTACTTATCATCCCAACCTATTAACCAATTAAAAATTGAATTTACAATGGCGAGGACTCGATAAACAGGTCCACATTTTAGTGGACACTCGAGCTAATTAAGCTCGAGGACCTAAAGGGTCTAAGTGTTAAGGTCATATCGTATCATTCCTATGGTTGACAAATTTCTAAAGCCAAGTTCTCTTTTTCTAATTCAATTTTTTTTCTCAAAAATAAAGAGAAAATAAAAAGAATCTACGGAGCTAACAAGATAATTCATATAATAATATCCACTCCCCATGTCTATCTAATGGAATATCCTCATTGTATTAAAAAGACAAAACAGAGTGGAGTAGAGAAGAAATCACTTGAATTTCGTGATTAACAGGTCAGCTTCGAGATGAAAAAGAAACTGTATACGTGTTGAATTTAGTACCTTCAGTTAGGCACATTATACAAAGAAGAAATAAAGAATTTATAGGTGCATGTCAGAATCAAGATAAAAGGATTCACCTCAGGACCTGCCAGATGTCCACAGATGTGGACCAAATTGTGGTGCAGACCAATACCCCATGGTCGAGTATATCTAAGGTTCTAGATAAAAATTACCCAGAACCTGAGATCAATATGCAAGTGGGGCCGGGCCTGCGATTTGTGAGGATACAACCTAAGTCCAAAAAGTCGGATAACAGAGAAATCAAGCTCAAAAGGATAATCAATGAATTTATGCTTGGGTTAGATATCCTCTGAGTCAAAAATGTCATAAGAGTCCTGTTAGAAGGTTGGTGGTTTCAGACAAATTGGAATCCTTAGACTCGATCTTCTGCTTCCTCCGGAATTAGCTTCTCATATCATCATTTCTGAATTCCTATCCTCCGCAATTAGGACTTCAGATTTCGGGACCTCTTGCATGATAATCACCCCATTTAAAATTTCTAAGTCCAAGATTGATGGCTGAATCAAAATTGACTTGGGTCTAGTGATCTCAAAATCAAAATCGTCATTATGCTCGAAGGGGTGTAATCGAGGAATAGGGTTATGAATTGAATACTTCATGAAATTAGGATTTGAATCCACCATGCTAGCCCCAACAAGATCAATTTCCTTAGTTATTGAGCCATCAAATGATTCATCGAATTCCTCAGACCCAGTTCTCACTGAAATCGTGTGCTGTAAACTTAGGTGAGACTTCGCATAATGATTCTTCACCTTCAGAATCAAAGAATTCTAAATCCGCATTAATGTATGCCTCAAAATCATCAATCACTTTTTATTCCATGGAGACATACGTTTCCTCGTACCCCGGCTCAGGGATCTCAGGTGAAGAAATCAATTCATCCTTATTTGATTGCTCTAGAACCTGGTCAACCCTAGTCTCGTAAAACGTGTTTCCCCTACAGGTGCCTGAGTGGATTTGGACATTGGATCTCCTGATAGGGGTTCATCCTGGGAATCATCCCAAGATTGGACTAGAGCAATCACAAATCTCATCCTCAATTTCGATAACTTCCCAAGTAAAACTCACCCGGGTCCTTATCTTTAACATTCCAGAGCCAATCCAACAAATATTTGTTAAGATCGTCAATCATTTTAATCAGAGGTTCCAATTTTTCAGTGCAAGGTGTTGGCTAAGCTTCTAAAGATTGAATGGTATTCCTTAAGTTAGCTAACACCCTATTTTGGACCTGGTTCACTTGAACCAAATGGTTTGGTTCAGGGTTGGGTGGGTTTGGGTTCAATCTGGGTGAGTCAAGGAATTGAGGTTCTTGGTACCCTCCCTGATAATAGGTCATTTCTGGTTGTTCAAAGAGGGGTGGTGACCTATATGCATTGTAATCTGGGGGAGGCTAAGAGTTGTAATCATGATATCCTTCTTGATTGTAGATTGGGTTAAATTGATCATTAACGGGTGGAGATCTATAATCATTATAGCTCGGAGAAGGATAGAAATCATAATCATGGTATTTAAAGTTAAACCCTGAACACGGAGGTCCGGAATTGTATCCTCAATCCGAGTTATCCCAACTAGTAGATGGTTGATTACAACACGAGTCGGGATAATCATCATATTGGGGATAAGATGTGTATTAGAAGGGTAAGAGTAAGAATGTGTGTAGAATGTGGAAGGATTCGTGACAATTGGGAGGAAGAATGGTGCCCTACAATACAAACAATCAAACCTGTTCTTAAGTGGGCTATAGCCTAAAGACCTACAGACTCCCAAAACCCGTCTTAAGATGAAGAAACGATTTGATCTACTTTCCGGTCAATCCAATCAGTTAGAGGGAGAGGCTGAGGAGAAGGTTCTTCCCTTGACTTTCGCCTCAGGTTCCTTCGATACCCCCCAGCTGTGATCGTTTGATTCTGCTCCCCCAGCTAGACATCAGATTGAACGGTAGAAGCCGATTAATCGAAAATAATCTCGATCTGGGATTCGAAGAGCGAGTCCAATCCTTAAGGCCAACGTCTACTCTGCTTTAATTAAGGTTAGGTTTGAATGTGCTTTGAAATGTGATGTGCCCTTTATCTGGGTTGCGCCCTTAATGATTATTGATATGTGTATGCGTGCACAACCAGTGGTTTTCGAGTAAGATTATTTTTAAATGTGAATTTTAGGGCTTAAACCTTAGTAACTTTTAGGGTTTAGAATTAGGTGAGTTCAAACAACACGAGTGAAGATGTTTTCCTTTAAAATCAAGAATAAAGTGGAGTGCCTGGTATTAACCTAAATTGTAAACCCTAAGAGGAAGCTACTTGATGAATTGTTTTTAAATGAAGTGATGCGACCCAAACAACTCAAATAACTGACCTGATGCATCACTTAATTAGGCACACAAAAGTGTTTACCTAATCTGATTTCTACTCAATTATGTGTTGATGAGTGTACCGGTCCCAAAGATCGGGGTTACTGGTTGAGTATGAAGAATCAGAAGATGTGTACCTCTGTAAGATTTTTTTTAAAATTTTTCTTTTATATACGGTGGGTGAGGCGGGTTGAAGTGTCAAATAATCAGAACTAACCTTAGAGTTTATGCAAGCTCGTAGGTTAATTTGGATTTATGTTATTAGGTGATGGAATGAAATCTAGTGGGTAGGGAGGTGAGGTCACTTACAGACCCTTTAACAACACTGTACTCCAATCTACCGCTTTTGCCTGCCTCGTGAAAGTACCTGCAATCACAGTAAGGAGAGAAGTGAGGTAAACGATCAGTAAGTCGGAAAACGCGAAAAATTAAATAGCATCGCCTCCCTGGCAATGGTGCCAAAATATTGTATCGGAAAAATCTGTTGTAAAAGGAGTTGTGTTTTGAAAACCCGTCGTAGCGCAATTTACGAGAAAAATCCGTTAACAGATAATCTTAACCGAAACTCAAAAGGAATTCCGGGTTGAACATAAGGAGGTGGACGTTTGATTAAAAAATTACGTTTGATTTGTTGTCATAAAGAAGATTAGCTGGTTGAATTAAATCTAAATCAGCTATCTACGTAAAGAATAATTAATAGAAGAGATAGAATAATACAAATGAAGGCAAAATAGTGATAGAATAAACATGGATTTTATAACCACAGAGTAATATTTGTTACAATTAATCACTACACTAGAAAGCGGTAAATTTACTCTATAAAGTAGTAAAGAGAAGGATGGTGAGAAATTATCCTCCTCGACGACTGCTTGGAGGATGAGCTACGTTGATGGAGTGCGCGGAAGAATGTGGTGAGATGTGGGATGAAGGAGAACGGCGACGGATGGAGAACAAGGTAGGATGATGTCGCAGCAGGATCCGCTTTCCGAACGGTGATGAGAAGACAACCATGGGATGCTCCACGAAGGAGGTGAGAAGGTGGAAAAATTCTAATTTTAACTCTCATGGAGCATCCTGAGTTTGGGACCAGCTCGTAGAGCCTTTAAGGGGGTGAGAGAAGAGAGGAATGGATGAAGTGCAGGTCATAGGGCTATTTATAGGTAAAGAATGGAGGGACAATTAGGTCATTTCATTTCAAAATATTAATGTCAGGGTCTTAAGTGGCAGATTTATGTCACTAAAGCCCTGAATGTGGGCTTACGTGCATGCGCCCGCCGCAACTCCTTTCCCTACGCGCTCAATGCATGCGCACGTTCGCACAATATCAGCCGTCGGATCGCGAGATCGGACAGCTTAGAAGCATCGCACCTTTAGCGTGAGCCTGCGCGTGACATCGGGCATCAACGGCACGTTGAATCGCACGTACGTGCCTTGAGCCCATCCATCGCATCACGTCGTTCTCCATCTGGCCGCTCATGCTTCATCCAACAGCTGAAATTGGCCACGCCTTGCTCTTGTGCTGAATTGAGGCATGCGGTGAGCTTCGAACCTGCGCCTTCATCTCGTGCATGGAGTGCTCGACCAATGTTTCATGGCCAAGACTTCGTCGCGTTTCCAACCAAGGTGTGCACGGTCGTGGCCGTTGGATCAAGATCTAATAGCCCAGATCTGGCGAGCGCTTGAAGAGAGAGAGACGATGGGCATTCAAAGGTCAGTTTGGGCGGTTAGGATGGTGCCAAGTGACACCATCTTGGCCGTCCATCTTCATATGCTTGTAGGTGGTGCCACGGATGTCGGATTGAACCGATTTTGCGCTGTTGGGTTGCGATTGTCGATCTGAACCCATCCGTGTGGTCAAATTTGTCGTCTGAAGAATGGATTTACACCACCTGACCCCTTCACCTCTGATCTTTCTCGGACTACATCTGATGTTACAGGGGTCCGATCAGGGCGATTTTGGAGTTGTTGAATTCCGATTGTTGTCCTGATCAGATCCGTACGATTGGATATTCAATGTGAAGCCTCGATATGATATTGTCCTATTACCTAGCTATAAAAGGAGAAAATTAACCTAAACTTTATACAATCTAAACTAAATGCAAGATGATGTATGTTATGTAACATTTATAATGTATGATGCAACTATACGTCTAAGAACATGCAGAAATAGACGGTTTATTTGATATAAATATGTTTACATAGTTATGTTATGAGGGTGTTCGTGTCATTTTCATTTTTATTTGGAATCTTGTAATATTACCCCCCTCCCCCCACCCCTACCTCTATTTATAAAAGAAGTGTAGGGTTTTCTTTGTGAAATAAGATGTTTCATTTCCTTCAACTTCTGGAAGTCTTAGAAATCATTCCAAGAGTCACAACAACCCCTTAGATCTAGATTTGGTGCATGCTAGGGCACGGGGAGACCCCTAACGTCTCTAAGGGGCGCTACTCTCCCTCTCTGGAAGAGAGGACCCCGCCGATCACCACTACCCCACTGGCGGTGGCGATGGGTATTGCAAGACCACTGGCACCGATCTGTAGTCCCCGGCGATGTAGGCTACCTTGATCTGGGCAGGGGTAGCGATAGCGGCAATCTGGGTAGGGGTGGCATCGGTGGTGGATCCAATGACTGGTTTGCTGCTCTACACTAGTTTGCCCCTCCTCATTGTTGGCACTGCTGTTCAGTCCAACGAGAGAGAGCGATAAGGTGGTTGTGTGCGGAGGCTTGTGTAGGGTGGGATATCGGAGCAGCGATTGTCAGAAATAACAAGTGATGTTATTCAACTTAAAAACCTGCACCTCTTTATATAGAGAGGTGAAAGGATGAATTGCAACATAAGTCTAGGTGGAAATATAAATAAGAAAAATAGTATAGAAATAACATAATGGGTGCTTCACTAATAATTAGCCTGCAATAAAATATAAAATTGTTACTTCAAAATAAGGGTATCAATAGAATTGGCCACAAAGCTACCGGTAACAATAGCAGTGAGGATGATTCTCTTCTTAGCAGAGTCCTTAGATGTTCCAACTCTTCAGTTGTGAAAAACATAGGAGATTATTTTGTAGAGTCCCAGTGACATGAGCCTTAGCTGTAGAATTTGATTAGGCTAAGTGAGTTTGCTGAATTTCTCTTAGCACTTCTTAAAGGGATGATCCATCCTCTTGCAGTGCGTTTAAGGAAAATATATGCGATGGCCTCGTCCTTGATTGCTAGAGCGACCTCTCCATCCATAAGCAACAAGGGTAGAGGTGTTAGGAATAACAACAGGTATGGTAGGTGGTGCATTAGCATCAATCTTCTGGAAGCATCTATAGACAGTCTCTAGATTGGTTATCGAGTCTAAAGATAGGATATTGTCTCTAACCGACTTGTATCGTAGTGTAAGGCCATCCATGAAGCGATAGGTCTAGTACCTTGCTCGTTCTGTAACCTGTTTCTTATAGTAGTTAGGCTGGAAAATGGTAAATTCCTAGAACAAGCCCTCTGAAGTAGTGAAATACTTAAAAAATGACATATCGCCTTGGTTAGTATTCCAAATACGCCTATAGATATTTTCATATAGGGAGTTGCTCGTTTGAAGGGAGTATCTCTTTTCTCGTGTTTTCCAAATCTCCTTGGTTGCCTTCTTGTACAACATGTTGTAGCAATCTTCGAATCTATGTTGTTTGTCAACTAGTTTATGGCCAGGTACTTTTCCTCCTAATTCTTGTATTTCGTTGCATCTTCTAGATTAGGATCCCTATCGATCAGCACATGCAGTTGATCCTATCCTCCCACAAATATGTGGAATGCTCTCAACTAGAGGACATAGTTCAGGGATCTCATCAACTTGATCATCATCCTGTGAACTAGAATAGATGCCAAGATCTTGGCCTTAGAAGTTACAGTATTGGAGTTTGAATAGAGGTGCTTGATTTTGCACGTACAAGCATGTACCTAACATGTGCAACACGGGATTACATGCGTGGAAAAGGAGGCCACACGTAGGAGGTGCGCATGGTAGGGAGAGGCCATATGCTTGATGTTGGGAATCAATTTGGGCCCTTGTCGACAATCAAGTGGGATTGGGGAGTTGATGATTTGATCCCCATATCCCTGTGGCATTTGCAGAAGCGTGAAACACATGTATTTACAATTTTTCATTAAATTGAAACTTGAGTCGATGCCTGGATTCGTGTCGAGAACACTTGATTTCGTTGGGTGTAACGCGAATTATTCATGTTTTGCTAACCCTTATGTGATCTAGGAGGCGACCCTTGCCTCGAAACCACTAAGAACTTGGCCTTGTGGATCAAATCTGCATGGCCAAGCATTACCAGGACAACCAACACAAGCCCTTGGTCAACTCCCTATATCAAAGGAGAGGAACTTGCCAAGGATCACATCTTTGATGACCTGTTCCTCATGCCCAAGCATTGGAAGGATGTTTAGGAAGGGTCCTGGACGACTTGCTTGTGCTTTTGGGCAGGTGAGGGGGTCGGCTTAGAGCCTTCAAGATTGACTCCTTCCTTCAATGGAGAAGGGTGGCGGCTGATGGCCCTATAGCATGACTCCTTTAAGGAAACAGGAAGGAGAAGAATAAAAGGAGCCTGATGGCACATCTCCTCTCTTTGGTAGTATGCACACACTTAGAAATCAAGTAGGGATTCAATCTAGGTTTAAGGAGATATTTATAGGGTTTCAAAAACTAAATTTAATATGATGGGAACCCTTAAATCTCCATCCAAGGGTTGGGATCAAATGCTATTTGATATTTACAGGATTGGCCCATAACAACTTATGGGATGTTTATATCTAGTATCTAAACATTAATTAATTGTAATCCAATCTTTCAAATTTTCAATTTTGTACTTAATCAAATTAGGTGTAATTAATCATGAAATTGAATGCGATTTAACTTAGATCATGTTAATCAATCCTATCAAATAGAAACTCACCAAAATGATTAATGGTTTCATTACGACAATAATCAAATGTTTATGATTAATGGAATTATGGTGTTACGCTATTCTCAGGTATTCCAAATACCCATAAATCCTTCACATTGGAAGACATATATAACTCCTAGAATTAAATCTCATATTCACTGACCATCCCATCACGAGTTACATACTTTTCAAATTCTTTTTGTATCATTAGGACAAGAACGAAAATCTGATCCTTTTCTAAAGGACTGTCTTCTCTTTCATTTATGCATGTAATTTCGTACATCTTAATGTGTGTGGAGCAAGTCGAGTCTCCCGATCTATTGCATACACCTACAACAAATGATTTGTGTGATCCCTTCGAGAGATGGTGTTTTTTTGCCCTCATATGCATATTAACTTTCCAATCTTAGCACTAAGGTAGGTGCATCAGCTATTGATCCACCAAATATGCATATTCAGGCATAGAAACATGTCTGTCTTAAGTCAAAAGATACGCCATCTCCGTGATAGTGATAAGAGGACTTCCGCAGCTCCATCTTGTCAACTCCACTCAACTTGCATGATAGCCTTAAATCTCTATTCTCATGCAAAGGATATGCATCAAAGCCATCCACCAGGCAATAGTCTTTAGAGAAAATTGTCACCCTTCTCAGACTATAGATAATAGTTGGATATTATGATGGTTCTTGATGATTTATCGAAATCCTCGATGCAAACTGTTTGGATTCTTCGATACTTGTCATTAATATGTTTAACATGGCATAGTACATTATCTCAATTATACTGAGGGACCCATCTAACCGTATTAGTGTGTCCACATGATATGATACTCAGATCTGAATTACAGATCAAGTAATTGGACTCAGGTTGGTTCGCTCATGACATAAAACTCTAACATTGAAGGCACATGTAACAAGGAGGCAGGGCGAGCACATGGTAGGTGTGCACGTGCTAGCTAGGCCATGCTCAGTAACTGTAGTAGGGAGTCAAGGTGAGTGTGCAGGTGCTAGGTGGGCTACACTCAGTGAGCGTGGTAGGGAAAGAGTCCGTATGCATTGGGCACACAATGGGGAGGCAATGCCAATGCAGGTGATTTGTGTTGTTGTTGGCAAAGGGCCGCTTCTAATAATAAAAAATCCTCAATCATGAGGATCTTGTTAAGAGGAATTTTGCTCTGATACCATGTTGAAGAAAATAATGCCTCTTATTGAAATCAAGAACCCTAACCTCTCATATATAGAGAGTAGGGATGCAGA
This sequence comes from Thalassia testudinum, assembly GCA_037157565.1. Lineage (NCBI taxonomy): Eukaryota > Viridiplantae > Streptophyta > Magnoliopsida > Alismatales > Hydrocharitaceae > Thalassia > Thalassia testudinum. Next base: position 30,724,741 of record JAZHRO010000015.1, read on the forward strand.
AATTACATATGAAATCCAACTAAAAATATAAATTTGACTTAGAACTCTCAAACCTAATATAAATGACTCAAATATAATCTAAAGGGACTCAAAAGACTAAAATAACCCTTTAATACTGTAATACTAAGGATCTAGTACAGGTCTAAATCTGCATTTTATAGGTCTGACGTGACTGGATCTTGATTCTTTGGGTCCTTTTCAGCCCACCCAACTTCATAGTGGAAGGTGCCTTTTTCTTTTCACTAGTAAGAGATCGCAGTGGAAGCCTCTTGGTGAGCCCATGCCATGAGGCTTTCCAGTCGTGGGTGATATAAATCCCCTGAAGTTTCGTTTTTGACCTGAAACCCCGTTTTGGAGAAATCTCCATCAGATCCTGGCCGATTACTGGGCACCTTCGAACTCAATTTACCTTGCCCCTGGCAGCAGCGTGGGATAGCCTATGGCTTCATATCTTGAAGCTATTGCACAGCTGAATGCTTGTAGGAATCACATTAACTGTATCTTCACTAAGGCCTCTATTGAAGCTAGATGTCAGGATTCCAGGAGATACTTGACATCCTCTACAAGCTTGCGAAAATGAAGGGAAGAGAGGGACAAGTGTAAAACCTCCAAGCATTGATGGTTGAATGGAATTCCTGAATGCCAGTACTACAAGCGGCTGCTCAACAGTCAAAACTGCACCATTCAATGGAGACCACCTTCTCCACATGAGGAAGCTGATCCCACGTAAAACCAAAAGATCTGCAATCACCAATGTTATCAGCACAGATGGAAAGAAACAGGACCAGAGATGTCCCATTTAGATGAATGGAAGATACATTATGACAGCCATGACAGATAGCCTCCCATTAGGAGTGGGTGTTATTTGGGTCAACCTAAGTTGCCCACCTAAACCATTGGAAATGGATCATTTGGTTTGCATTATTTGGGTTATGGGTCGAGTCAAGATCCAAACTGTAGAACTTATATGGGTTTTAGGTTGGTTGATGGATCCATTATATGTAACCTGCAGCACTTAAACAACTTGAACTGTAGAATTGAGTGACCTGTGGCTCACACTCAACCACCCAACCTGAATCCAAATGTAGAGGTAAATTGATTTGTAAGTGATATGGACATTTTTTAGGAGCTTTGTTCTAGATGTTATTTAATTTTTTATAAGATAGATGAAATATTTACTCGCTATTATGTTATAAAGCATTTCATAAAAAAAAAAAAAGCCTCTTTTGTTAACAAACATGTGCCAAATTTAGGCTTCACTCGACAGAAACCAATCCAAGCCTGATCTGATTTGGGTTTAGGTACAACAATCCAAATCTCAAGAAATCTCATATCTACCGGAAGATCTGGAATTGTCTGCCAACAGCATGGGTCCACCTATTGAAAAATCTCCTTATAGACTGATCCCAGTGTGCAAGATCCCCCTTAAGTACTTCAGTTTCATTTGAAAAAAAAAAAGAAAAAGAAAAAACTTGACCACTTTAACGGTTCTCAGCAGTTTCTTGCAACATTACTTGATTCCCAACATCAGAAGCAACAGGATTCCCTCATAGACAATGATTAACCTACACACCCAAAACAAAACCACCTATTTGTCTCTGCTCCTCACCTTTCTCCCTCACATCTTCACTCTTTGCTGTGAACCAAGGTAGAATATTTCACTATTGCTTTCTTAAATCTCCAAATTCTCATAGATTTTATTTTTCCTTGAACTGTTTGGTTTCTAGGTTAGGGGGGTTAAGTACTTAACCCACCTATCACCTATGCCAGGTTAAGGGAAACTTAACCCAGTGTAAAGTTATTTTATCTCCTCTTTGGAATGACTTAACCCATCAAAATACCCAAATGGGTTAATTCACTTATTCCACCATTTTATTCCATCCCTTCACTATTCCTCTACTTATTCCATGAACATATTTCCTTTACCAAACACCACCTGAGTGTTTATGGGATTTCCAGGTACTCACAATGGTACTTGGCAAACTCTTGTTAAGTTAAAACTCTTTCCGATTACATGCTGAGCTTGTTTTGAAAAGAAAAAAGGAAGATCACTCGAGATCGGTGATCCTCCGAGTGAGTACATACTGACTTACTTATTTTTGTGTAAGATTGCACTTTTTTATCCAAATATACTTGTATATTATTGATCATCATCATTCATTACGGGGAAGCTAATCAGCAAAAACTGCAATTCTAGGGATGAAGGCCAGCATTTGTGGTTTTGATTATCATGTTCATTTACAGTATACTGCTATTCACTTCTGAACATTGTGCAATGCACTATCTCCCATATATTTTTTTGGCTCGTGAGGCATGACATACAGGGAAACATGATTTACTCCAGCTAGCAAATTCATCAAGGTGGTTACTGAATTTCAGTTATTTAAATGCAGTGCATGATAGCCAGTTAGTGGATGGCATCCCAGTTGAGAAACTCTTAATCCATGATGTCCCAGTTGATATCATCTGCACTCCCTCCCGGGCCATTTTCACCCACACGACAATTCCAAAGCCTCAAGGTGTGTATAAGTCTGGCCAGGACCTGTAGAACTTTTCTAACTGGTGTATGCTGAATTATGTTCATAATGCAGGAATTTATTGGGAGAAACTCTCTCCTGAGAAACTGGGGCAAATTAAGATCCTTAGAGAACTGAAAAGTCAAATAGAGCGAAAAACAGGGAAGCGGCTTCCTCTGGGGCCCTCTGAGAAACTCCCACCCACAACCCAACGCAGGTGATGATGATCCATAATCTTATACTGATCTTTGTTTCTGCTCTATCTGGAGTTGTAAAGTGACCTTTGAAGAAACCTCAATGTCAAAGCCTCATATTATCCTCTCTTTTTTTTTTCCCTTTGCAATCTCATAATTATTCTTTCAGGTCAATGTCTTCCCCTGGCTTGTAAATATTTTGCTGATATGCAAATCACGGTTGTCATTATTGGCCAATAGACTTGTAGCAGTGTTGAAAAGGCTTTAATAAGTAAAAATTTTAGGTGACAGTACCTGGGGGATGGCAAAACCATTGTTTTTTTGAAAAAGGGCAAAACCATTGTTATCCGCCTACGAGGCCATGGAATGGCATATATGACAAAAGGGCTCCTTGACAATCGCTCCCCAACAAAGACTGAAGTGCATCAGCTTGTTAGCCTATCTAAAGAGGAGCAACCCAACGAGAACATCAACGAGAATTGAAGGAGGAGATGGCAATGAAGGGAGAGTTGAGGAGTGGGGGGTGGGCTTGGAGCTATGGACAGGGAAAGGAGTTGATCCCTCTTAAACCCTCAAGATGGGATGAAAGGAATCGATAGGGAATGATGACAAAGGTGGAGAGGGGTTGGAAGGGGAGGGGATCCCAGTAGATGAGCAGCTAGGGCCCCAAGGGAACCACCGTTGGGCTGTGGAAGGAGCAGATTGAAAGTAGGGAATGGAAATGGGATGGATCCATCAAAAGTTGATGCCACCTTATTCCATTCTTATGAGTCAGCTTTCTTCCTTTCTTTTTAACCCCCTTTCATGATAAACTAAACTTCAGTAAAATATTAAATACAATGTAAGATGCGTATATTATCACCTGACAAGAAGCCAAATGACCTTCATTAGCATGCCCCATCAACAAAGTTTAACAAAAATTTATAACTTTCAACAACAATTTGGATAATCCATCGAATTTCCTTGACCATCACCTTAACACTTGTAACTGTGAGGGCATTATATATCTCCTTAGATGCAACATTTTTTCAGTGTAGACAACACCAAGTAATCACATTGCTTTTTTAGGTCACATTATACATAGAAATATGTAGTCCCTTATTGATTATAAAAACTTAAAAGATTATATGGGTAGGAAAGGTTAGTTGAAATTAAATATTCATATATTCAGTATATAATTTTGTTACGGTAACTATATAATTTAAGTAGGTGATGAAAGGATAAGGAGGTACACATTCAATGGTAAATAATTTAAAGGGATAATACTTTTTATACAGCAGTATATCCATAGGTTTTTCAATTCCAATTCAATGGGTGGCAGAATTATTATTTATAAAGGTAAAATGCATAAATATAAAAGTTCCACTCCATTGTAGATTTGTCCCTGCAAGTGCATCATCCCCTGACTTTCACATTGCATAGCTCCTTATGAGCCGGTCACTAGAGGGGTCGTCTGTTGTCAACCAATCAACTGGATAAGATTTGCTGAATTCAGTCATCACAATTAAAATGTATAGCTACACCATCAGCATTTTGAGAGGAGGTTACAACATCCAAACAAGTTCTATATGTAAAAGAAGATGCACGATTTTCATAGTTTGGTGGATTTATAAAATTATTTAAATTGCAATTTTGCTTGTCAAATCTAAACAGACCTACCAGCTTTCATAAAGACTAGATGACAAAGGTTTCTAGCATGGTTAACTACATTTTTTTACTATTGGATTTGCTTCTTCACGTAATCGCTACTTTTTTTGGTAATTAATTGATGGGTAAATTTAACTAAGAAAGCAACATTTATGTGAGGATGATTCTAACTCCAATGGATATTTAAGCAGAATCAATATTTTACTCTTGATATATGGCAGTAGCAATATGAGAATAGGAAGGCTCTATTTAATTATTAGCTTAACTTTCTAACTATTTATTTCCTCTACTGTTGAATTCTGACACGAAATAAATATTGAGTCAGCCTCCAACCATACATACTTCATCAACAAGCTGATTCCTAATTCTCCCATGTGTTTGGTTCTTGCAATATACCACCAGGCCACTGTCTGCAACTTTTTCATGCCTTATTTTTCCCCTACCTGAAACTCCTTCCACCTCTTCCTTCTCAAAATATTTTCGGGATTAAACAACTCGATGTAATGTGACGTGAGGTGAGGTGGTTCAATGTCAAGGGTAGGGGGGCGGATTGCATCAGTAGAGTTCCTCCGGCCTTGGATAAGGTGGTTGACTTTCAACCATGTAAAGCTTTTCTTTCTTTCCTTGTTTTCGCTTTGTTTTCTTAATAGCTTGCTCAAAATTTTAGACCAGATGCTGCACTTATATACCTTACGTAGCCGCTCCAAGCTAGCTTTCACAGTGAAGATTCTCGTTCATACCCAAAAGTTCATAGCTATTATCTCCGATTGAGGGAGAGGTATTAACACATAAGTGAGTCGAGGATTTACAATAATTTATCTTTTGTCTTCATAATTGAAAATAAAAGTCAAGAATGTGCTTAATTAAGGCTTCCTCGAGAGATTCCCTTCCAAAATAAGTGTATCATTGGCAACGTTCAAGATGCTAATGACATGTTGGCGACATATCGTCGAAATGAAGGGTTTTGGGTAAATGGTCATATTGAAATGCAAAAGATGTTGATATACAGGTGTGCAGATGATACGTCGACTGTATTGACTGTATATCACCTATACTGACTGTATAAGCCATGGTGCTACTGTTGCTCCTACATGTTACTAGCGGTGGCCTCCTAGCATTGGCAATGGCCTCATTCCAAATGTCATTTAAAAGTTAATGGTTGATCTGTTCATTTGATTGTTTTGGGGAAGGTTCATATAAAGGATCAACATTCATAGTGGGCTCGTAAAGGGAGATTAGGTGCAGATGTTTATGTCTTGAAGATATAGGTTAGTATTTTTTTTTAGGTATAGAGGTTAGAGTCTTAGGAGAAATTCTTTTGGATTGGACAAATTATGAACTTGAACCTTTTTTGGACTATGTTAGTAAAAGGGAACATGTTACTCAGATATTGTAACAACGTACATAATATGATATGTTTGTGCCCTTTTGTGGTTCCATGATTGACAAAATTGCTTCATTTTTTAAAGAACCTCCTGCCATATGTTGATAATGTTATTGTTATTTCTAGTGCATTCTTAAGCATGCAGAGAGAAATGCTTCAATTGTTGTACTCTATTTTTCTCATTTCAATAAATCTATGGATGGTCTATCTGCACTCATCCTTTTTCCCTTTCTAAAAAAGCCTATGATACACATATAACTTAGTATAGAAATTTCTTTGGTTAATCAGTTGAAGTAGGAAGTATAAGATCAAAATGAATGGCTCTGAAGACCTATTTTCATGTGTATGACATTCTTACATAATCTTTTAAGGTTTTAAGTTAGTAATTTATGATTTATTTGTAATTTTAATTATTTAAGTAAATTTTTTGACATGCATCAGCATGCCCTTGGCATGTCCTTGATACAACCAAATTTTGGGGTATCAATAACCTTGATAACCCAATGTTGATACACAATTGTTTCCATGACATCCCTCAGTATGGCTTCGATACGTGTACTTGGAAATTTATAAGCACGGGGTCGACATTGGCACTTAAAACCTTAATCATCAACATAAGACATTAGATTCAAGAATAGGGTACTTTTTGATGTTCTAATACCATTTAGTAGTCTAGCATTGACATTCCACTCAAGCAATTTGTTAAGTAGCTTGGTTCCTAGAATCAGAATGGTGATAGAGAACATCCTTATCTCACTCTAGCATGGGGAGTTATATTTCTGTGTGGAACTTCATTTATCAATATAGATCATTCAACAAAGGAGATGATTAAGAATTAATCTTTTGATGTTTTGTGGGAACTTAGCCAAAAGAGTCAACATTTAAGCTTAAATTCATTCTATCAAAAGCTTTTCCCTTGTTTAACTCCCAAGCATACCATGAGTTTTCTTATTCTCTCTTTCTCATATAGTGCATGACCTCTCTTGAAATAATAATATTATTTATGATAGGCCAACCTTTAAAGAAATCTGATTGGTAGCAAGGATTATTCTTGGTCAGGATGGTCTTGACTTTATTGGCAAGGAGTTTTGTCATAAGCTTATACAATGTTTTTGTTAAGTTAATTCATCTAGAATCCTTTGTTTCCAACATCATGGGGCACTTAGGGACCTATGGTGACCTAATATGTTGAAATATCAAGTCACCTATTCAAATGTGAATACCCTTTGTTTAACATATAAATATGAAAAGAGCAACCCTAAATCAATCAAATAACAACTAGAATATAAAATGCAACATAATAGAGATCCTTACTATTTGACTAAGTAGATAAGTTTCTAACTATTCAGATTATTGCCATAAATTTCATAGTGAACTTCTATCCGAAGATCTAGGATGTCCAACTGATTAGAAAAGCTTTTTGATCAATTAGACTGAGAGCGTATTGAGAGATGCTGTGATAAGAGTTGATATGAACTTATACAAAAAAATTGCCTCTAGGGACATTTGATATTTGCTTGTAATAAATTAGCAACATTTAAAATGAATGCCTCTTATTTGTTGGCTTTGTTGGTGTCATTTAAGTGATAATTATACAAATGATACCAAGTCATTGATACTAGCAACACTTTAATTACACAATTAACATCGCTAATGATATATTTTAGAGGAATTTTATTTGCCATTATCTTGTCACTATTGATTTACATTAGTGATAATTTAATTAATACTGTAAATGTCACATATATTGAAATTAACAATGTTTATTTACACCATTGAATTGTCACTATTAAATTGCTTTAGTGATGCTTTCTCACGCCACTTAGTTGCCATTAATTGCTTCACCAAGATTTATTTATGCTCCTAAATTATCACTATTGCTTTTGTTTGACACTTTGTGCCAGTTGCCACTATTTACTTGTTTTAGCAACATTTATTTATACCACTAATTTTCCATGATATGTTCATTTTAGTAATAATTAAGCCACTAATCCATCATTGTTGATTAGCTTTTGTTACCACTTGATTGGCACTTTTAACATCACTAATGACAACATTATTTAAGATAAACATTATGAAGAGATGCATTAATAGCCTTTCAATTAACCCCTCTCAGGTTTCTTTTCAGATCATCACGTCCACGTAATAAAGTTCACATCCAAGGTTTCAGATGTTGATGTCGACACCATATCGATAAGTTTAAAAGGATGGCATGTTGGGGACTTATCATTGATATATCGCTGATATCCCATAACTGGTTCAAAATGGTTGAAAATGCAACAATTTTATAAAATTATGATTTTATGGATAGTGTATAAAATTATGATTTTAATTACTACCATACACTGGAATTGTAAATTGTAAATAGCACGATAGAAGTACACTACATTCATAACATTTTTTTTCTTAAACTTACTTTCATAACATTTTAAAATGAAAAATAAATGACATCATAATAAATTCATAAGTAATATGATAACTCACTATAAAATGAAGATAACTAAAAGTTGATAACCATTTCTTCAATGATCATTGAAAATTAGGAGCATTAATAGTCTACCAGTATGAAAAAATAAAATAGATCATGAGTAAGATTTTAAGTGTAATATTTATAAAATGATTCATAGGGAATAGATGGAAAAAACATGAGAAAATAGCATACAAGCCCAAATGAGCTAAGCATTAGCATAATTTACCTGATGGTATGAGTCGATTGGTGATAGTAAGTCAAAATAATGTTAGCATAGGTTGATTACACATATAACTGATTAGGATGGTCAATATAATTATAAGCATGAGCGAAGCATAACTTAATTGATTGATAAGATCTTATCTCTTGGTAAGATTTTATCCCTTGCTAGCCACCCACCTAGGTTGCCTATTTTTAGAAAACCTCATCCTATCCTAGCCCTACAACTTAGATCCTAAGGTTCTTATTCAACTAATCCTAGGCATCACTTTCGATTAAATCTAAACCATCAAAATTAGTGATCCTAGACACTTTAGATCAACCAATAGGAAGTCATCTAGATTCTTATAAAAAGACCTAGCCTTCAACCCTTAGAAGGCATTTAGTCTCTAAGAGAATTATCCTACCTAGCCCCCCTTGATTACGTAGTAATCATAGGTTCTAATCAACGTAAATAATGTTAGAACCTAGCTTAATTTGTAAATATTGCATTTATATCATGCATATCATGCATTGCATCATTTTATATAGGATAAGATAAGATCATCTTGCCATTTAATGTTTTTGTTGCTATTTGTAGGTAATAAAGTGACCCAAGATGCGAGATAGAGTGGAATAAGGCAATAAAGAGAGAACAGACATGAGGAGTGAGGAGGATAGCCTTATTTCTACCCTTAGAAACCCTAGGACAGCCTTCCTAAACCCAGAACCACTTCCATTAGGACATCTTAGCCTTAGAATCCAAAACATGGATAGCAATATCCATGTTCTTATCCACCTTATCCCTCTCCCAAACACTTATGAACAAAAACCTACCTTCCTAAACCCAAAACCCACTCTCCAGCACCTTTCTGGACGTCCAGATATTAGGGCGAACGTCTGATTTCTGTAGAAACTCGATCTAGGAAGCTAAAACTCACACTGACACAAAATTAGATGTCCAACCAAACTTCAAGACGTCTAATTTTGGAGTATAAGACATCTAATCACTTGTTCCTGTTTCTGGTGCTAGAAGCCCGAGCTTGCCTCTTTTGACCTAGAAACCCCACCAAACACATTAGGAAATCTAATTAGAGATCTCCTAAGCCTATCCCACTATCCATACCCTTAGTTATCTTATCCTTAACTTGATTAAACTAGCCCATACCTAATTGGGTGCATCTACAGTTGATTGGATGCACCTGAACCCAATTAAACCCACCTAGGATCTAATTGACTCATACCTATTAGGATTACCTTAGCCTAATCACACACACACATCCAATTGGACTTGACCTAGACCCAATTACATTCACTCCTATCCAATTAGACTCTCCTAAGCCTAATTAGGTCCATACCCACCTAATCTAGGTTGACCTAACCTAGATTTACCAAAACCCACACAATATAGCTCTACGAATTTTAAACTACACACAATTTCCTATTCTATTCCCACCAAAAACAAACCCTAAAACCTATGTGTCAAACCTAGATCCTAAATAGGTGGCAACTACTTATTTTAGGAAGTCACTTCCCATTTATGCAACAAGAAGATGAGGCAATTCCATTCCATTCTCTTCTCCTCCATTTGAACTTGCGACCACCAACACCCTCCATTCCACCCTCCAGAGGTCGTCCACTCTCCTCCTCCATGGATGGCTAGAAGAAGCTTCATGGTGCTGCCCCTCCTCCAAAGCATCAAGGATGGCTAGAAGAGAAAGGGTCCACCACCCCCTTCTCCTCTTCTTCTTCATGGACGTGTCCTCTTCTCTCTCCTTGGAAGATGAGCCTATGCCCTCCCTCTCTTTCTCCTCTTGGATGGCCGAGAAGGCTTCTTCATAGCCTCTCTTGGTCGATCCAAGCATTCTCTTAGTTTAGTTCTTTTTATGTATTCTTTTGCAACTTCATATAATTAGTTAAGGCATGATTAGTTTTTCTTTGAATAATTAGTGATATGCTTTTGTTTGTCATTGTGAATACACGCCCATTAGTTAGGTTAATATTAGGTTTTCACTAGCATATTTAGATCTAGGTTTCATTTTTCTTTTCAAAACAAAAGTCACAAACACGAAAAATTGCAAAATACAAAAAAGACCAAAAAGATTAGGTTAGGTTAGATGTAGGTTAGAAAAGTGGATCCAAATCTAAAACTCGTTTCTCATGCCTCCCAGAGATGGACCGGGACTCGTGTTATAAATGAATAAAAATCACCGCGAGTTTCGTAAAACAAATGTGTACTACAATTCTAACGTATTTCAAAACATGCCCCAAAGCTACTTTGTCACCCCTCTACCATATTGCACGTCTCTGGACTCCTTCTTCCTCCTAGCACCTTGGATTTGAAGCTCTGTCAGAAGCCTCCTTAAGCATCCCTCAAGTGGCTTTGATCTTCTCTCTCTCTTTATTCTTTTATAGTTCTATTATTATAATCATTGATTAGATTCATGAGACATCCCTGATATTAGAAATAAATTGCAGCATTTAGTCATCTATGTCCCTAGTATTATTATTTGTGCATCTATTTGATATATATATATATATTCTACCTTATTATATAATAACTACGACAGGTATTAAAATAGCGATTGCCTCTCTGTGTTCAACCCGAACTTCTTGTAGTTCAGTATTATATTAATGGATCACTTTATTTATGTGCTACAACGATTCAGTATTTTTAATCGTGCATATTTAGTGAGCATCATTTTGGCGTCGTTGTCGAGGAGGCATGGATTTATTTGTAGCCTTTCGATTCTGCTCGTATTTTCTGATTACTACTCCAGTTTGCTTCGTATTTGTCGGCTTGTGTGCAAATATCAAAAATTCGAAGAGAAGTACGGGAAACGAAAGAGAAGTGGATTCAGTTGTCTCAAGGTAAGTGTATCTATCTTAGGTTTCTTTTGATAAAAAAAATTCAAAAAAAATTAGGTACTTTGCTTGATTCTTAGGTTAGAAATATTTGCTTGCGCTTGCTTGCTTTCTAGTAAAAAAAAAACTCTTTTGGTGGGCATTATCGCTTGGAAATCAACAAAATCACCACCTTGAAATTCAAACTGCAACGATTTTGATTTTGAAAATTTATTTTCTAAATTTAAATACGTCCAAAAGTTTTGAAATTACTACTGGATGTAACTGTTGAAGTTAGTAAGATTGTGTCCAAATTTCATTCGTATCTAACTTATATTGAATTTTTACAAATTCGTAGACTATGTTGCTACCGGATCTACTTTTGCTTCTTGATTTTCGATATTCAACAAATCATAGGAAATTTTATACTACTCTGATTGACCTGAAATTTCTGACGTTGGATTCTTGTGATCATTGAAAATCTTAAAAAAATTATAACAAATATTTTGAGCATGTTTGATTGCATGGAAAATTCAATTATTGATTGGGTGTCAAAACAAACTTGAAGACCCTAGTGCACTTTTAAATTTGAAAAAAAGTTAAAAGTGCATTAAAAAAATATGAATTTTTTTTTTTTTTGAGAACCTTAGTTAGTGGTACATTAGGACTATTGATTACCTTGATTGGGTCGCATCACATTTGGCCTATTGGACTTAAATTTTAGCATTTAGCAGTATCTGCTTTTAGGGTTTCACATTAGGGTAGAGCAAACTTGCATCTCCATACATAAAGGAAATTTATCAAATAATTGGGACTTGCAAAACCTTTTGTGTGCCTCACTAGAACCATTGTTTGAAAATATTTAACCAAGTGAACCCTTAAATTCACTAATACAAGCACTTAAACTTTAAAAGCAACTACATCAATTAAGCTTGTATTGTGAACCTCTTGTTTGAGTACCATATTTCAAATCTATCTCTAAGGGGAATTACTCACTAAACATTGCTCCATCACATTCCCTAAGCACATTCACATCCTAAGACTAACATAAAATTGATTGGACGTTGGTCCCTAAGGATTCACTGAGTTAGTCTCAAGGTATAACCTTGCACCATAGGTCAAATTGGTGAAGTCTATTTTTTAGATGCATTTAAGTAGGAGGCTTGATTGTCAAATAACTTAAATCGAGCAAGTATTTGGCATAATTAGTGGCCCTTGTGACCCGCTCCCCCTATTTCGCCAGCTTACTTATTTTTCTTCTGGTTTATAGAAAGCACTGAATTTGTCTTGGGGTGAAGTCATACTTTAGACGCTTAGGTCATTTAGGGCTACACCTTAAGGCATAGTTTATTTGATTGCTTGGGGATTCTCTCATTTGTCTTCTCTCTCCCATCTACCCACTTTCTTTTGGTGCATGAATGGTAGATCTCATAATCTTATTTTGGTACCACCTCTAGAGAGAAATCTTAAGAGAAGACTTGATTTTTCTATTTTTGAACCTCCTCCAATGGCTAATCACCATGAGGAAGAACTGATTCAAGAGAACTTGGACCCATACTCTTTTCCATCCCACTATTCCTCTTTTTCTCCCTATCCCAACCTATCCTTTACTCCAACTTCTTCAGGATGAGAGAACCCTCCTTAACACCCGGGGCCTGATTCCCTCGCCTACATCTTATATTCCCTGGGTATAGCTAGACCTATCTCTTCCTCATGGAATTTTACACAAATCTTTGGATATCAGGGATCTCTACAATCTCAAGAGACACTCCCTACAAGATTGAGAACTGATAAGCATGACCAACTATCTTGACTGGTTCAAACAAACTTAACTCTCCCCTGGTCGGGGATATACCTTAGAGCCCTAGTACTTAAGATATCAATCTTATCCTCAAAATCACTTTACAGATTATCCCAATTTCACCCAACCCACTCCACCCTCTTATTGGGATAACCCCACACCACCCAACCAGGGATATGATCCTTACCCTAGGTATTCAAATCTTGATGATGGATATTCTAATTTGAGTGAGGTTAGAAACTTTGGAAATTATTATCCTCATCCCACTTAAACCCCTAACCATTGCGAAGATCCCTAAATTACCAATTGCTCCAAGTGCTCCATTATGGTAACACCATCATTTGCCATAACTAGTTTGAATGAGTCAAAATCAAGAGATAAATGCTCCTAAATGATCTATTGAGGACCATAATTCAACTCAGATCTGTTTTGAAGAGAAAATAATAAATTAGGGTTAATTATGTTATTTTAACATCACATCATGAATGCAGAGTAACCATGTGGTTATCCAGGGTTAATTAAAGGTTAATTGAGCATTAAAGACCAAGAAGTGGATCCACACTGACAGAAACATGATTTCACGCATTTTGAGAATAAAAATAATACATAAAACCTTAATTGTCAACCCTACTTGAATTGAAGAGGTTTTGGTTAGGATAAAAATTATGTAAATCTCCTAAAATTCATATAAAAATATTCTAAGAGGTTTGGTACTTGTGGTTTGACCATTTGAACTCATTTTGACCTAGAACAGAGTTTCAGACGGGATTGCCATAATTTGGGCTTTTATGCAATTTTTCTAGTCAAACGTGGTCAAAACTCAAAGCCAAGTTTACCATTATATTTTTTAGGTCAAAATTAGGTTAAGACCAAAATTTGGATCCAATCAGAGTCCATCTTGACCTAGTTTGTAAATTAGTTCCTAAAATCTTTATTTCTCACATTCATGCCCTTAAATTTAGGGATACTAAAAGGTTCCTAACTTTCTCATCATATTTGCAAATGGGTCCCTGCCACCATGATTGGTCTGAACAGAATCACCCAAAGCATGTCGACTTTCAAATTGGGAAATCTCTCACGTTTGACCTCCAAATCCCTCCAAATTTGGAGGGATTGGTCGTTAAGAGATCTACCTATTGCACCTCCTGGATGCCCAGATGGGAGCATGTAAAGCTCCACCAAACCCTCTATTCAGAAAGAGGAATCCTCTCTGATTCCTTGAGAAAATCTCGCAAAACTTAGGAATTGAGAGCACACTGAAGCTTTATATAAGTTCCCCATTGTCCAACAACCAAAATTAGCTAGGTTTTAGGCCAAAACAAGCCTTCCTCCTCTCCCTTGGCCAGCTCCAACCTCAGCTCCGGTGACCGCCTCCATTGTCCTCCTATTGCCTCTCAATAATCAAATTGAGAGCGCCTCCTTCTTCCTTACCTTCTTCCGCGCCTGGTGAGCCAAAGCCAGGACCTCCTAACCTCGTCGTCGTTGCCGTACTCATCACCGAAGTTCCCTTCGTCTCCGGTGCGGGCAAACCAAAGCGGATGCCAATTCCTTCCGTTTTGTCCCATAGTTAGGTTTAATTTCTTCCTCTCTCTCCTTAGAATCTATTTCCCCCCTTATTCCCTCAATCCTACCACCGTACGCCACTCTCCCACTTCATCTTCTTCAATGTCGGATGCACCTCCGGCGGGGCTGCACACTCGCTCCACTTATCCATACGCCCAACTGCCACCACCATAAGCTTCGCCATCGCTCCACCTCTAAAAGCCCTAACCAAATTTGGGCTTCCACCCACTCCTTCACCTCGACGACCAAACCCATCAACCACCTATCACTTCGACTCCATCCGCCCACTAAACACCACCAAACTCCACAATGTCACCGCCATCATCTTCCTCACCTCACGACAAGGCTTATAAGCACTTTAATAGGGGCGTTTAGCCCATGTTCTTAATTTTAGGAGTCATTGGAGCTTCACTGTCGCCTTCATCTTCTTCGACCACGTCGACCCTGCTCCACCTGTTCTACGACTCAGCCCCACTTCCAGGAGCTGCGGACTCATTCCAGGAACGTGATTGCAGCCTCAATTGGAGAAGCAATCGCCCACAGTGACCTTAATTGATCGGAGCTCTCTACTGTAGCAACGCATGAAAAAGAGGGACTTCATAGTCCCACATCATGGATTGCCAACATCTCAACCACACATAAGAGGAATTCGGTGAGAGGGCTAATCGCCTCCGACATCGGGGGTGAGGACCCCTTACGTGCCCGTGCATTCCTCTCCTACCACATAC
The DNA here is from genome assembly GCA_037157565.1 of Thalassia testudinum. Taxonomy (NCBI): domain Eukaryota; kingdom Viridiplantae; phylum Streptophyta; class Magnoliopsida; order Alismatales; family Hydrocharitaceae; genus Thalassia; species Thalassia testudinum. The sequence continues at coordinate 30,740,086 of JAZHRO010000015.1, forward strand.
GCTGGTGGGCCTGGTCACTATTCATACCCATTTACCCAAGTAGAAAGAGAAATCTGAGGAGGGTGGGGGCAGTTCTGCACTGTGCATGTGCCTTGAAGTGCGTACCTTGTGTGCCAACAATTAGGCATTTCAAAGGTTGTGCTTGTGGGTGTTGTGATGGTAACATCATCATGAGCCATAACTAGTTTTATTTAGTCATAATCAAGTGAAAAATACTCCTACATAATCGTCTGAGAGCCATAATTCCATTCAGATCTATTATGAGGGAACATTAAATCGAGGTTAATTCTGCAGGTTTAACATCACATCATCAAAGCAGAGTAACTACGGGATTTTCCAGGGGTTAATCTAAGGTCAAATGAGTATTAAAGTTTAATAAGTGGGTCCACACAGATAGAAATAGGATTTCATGCGTTTCGAGGATCAAATCAATACCCAAAACCCTAATTTCAGACCCGCTTGAATTGAAGAGGTTTTGGTTAGGATAAGATTCATTTCAACCTCCTAAAATTCATAAAAAAATATTACTTGAGGTTTAGTACCTTTGGTTTGACTATCTAAACCCATTTTGCCCTTGAACAGAGTCTCTGATACTTAGTTTTCCTTCTGTTATCTTGTTGGTAGTAGTTAAAAGCATTCCTCTACATAGGTATTAATTATGTGGTATCATTCACACAATTGAGCTCCCCAAGTACTTTGTAGACTCTACTACTTTACTTTAACTTCAAACCGCCTTTCCGTATCTTGTTTCCATCATTTCATGTGCTTTAATTTCTAGCTTTTCTAGTATCTTTAGTGCACTTCTCCTTTCTAATTATTTTAGGTGCACTTGTTTAGGGTGAGCTTAGAAAGGTAGATTTCATCTTGATCACTTAGGCGTAGTTAATATCTCTTTCGTGCCTCGATTATTTCAAAACCAAAAAAAATTCGCAAAAACAAAAATACAAAAATATAAGTGTTAATTTGAGTAGGCGAGAGAGAGAACAAGCTATTTGACTAACAAATTGGCCTCCATGGATGACTCTAGATACTCACCATATCTAGGTTTATAAATTTTAGAAGTCAATCAATTTTACTCGTTGCAATGACCAAAACTTGCATTTACAAAATCGTGTAAAAATCTGTATCATGAAACAACGATGTTCAAACATATGATGCACACAAGAAAGATTTCGATATAATTGATGAGTCCATTAAAATGGACTAATATTAAGCCTAAGTATCTTTAATTATACAGTTTAGGTGTGTTAATAATGGCAATTAAGTTGTAGAATATTTGTACACCTCATGATTTAAGTTTATAACATTGTATAACTTAATGATTTTGTTATTTTTATGTGCAGGTAATAAAATGCAGAAAGAATAAGGGTGGGGGGATAAATTTCCCCAACAGCCGCAACTCTTCCCCCCCCTCCCCCGCCACACATGGGGTTAATCTTCCGCCGCCCTCCTTCAATTGACGAGGCCAGAAATAGTTAAGGGATTTGAAAATCCCTTAACTCACACACGCGGGGAGAGAGAGGAATTAAAAAGAGAGGAGGTGCATTGGGGATTGATCTTCATCTTCCTCTTGGCGGGGAACTACCTAGCGAACACTGTGGATCCAGGAAGAGAAGAAGCGTGCACTGTGGCCTTCTTCCCCCTTGCGGGAAAAACCTCACGACTCCTACTCACAGCATCTCCCTTCAGCCACCGCAGGCGCACACCAGCACGCCCTACCGCTCGTCTACCTTCAGCGCCATCTGCCTTCACCGCGCCTACGCCACAGCTGGTGCATCCACCCAATTGCGCGCCTCTCCCCTGCTGCAGGCGCTCACCAACTGTTTGCACTGGACAGTAGGCACCCGCATCGCTTGCAGGCCGCCCCTTGCTCACAACGCCTGCATGCCCTACCGCTCACTCCCTTCAGTGCATCTGCAAGCGCCTGCCCGCGCGCACCAAGCCTGCCTCTCCACTCTGCAGCAACGCCCGCGTGCCCCACTGCTCGCCAGCGCGCCCCACCGCCCTGCTGCAGACGCCGCACCGCATCACCTTCCGCCCGCGTGCCTACCTCTCCACCCTGCATCCGCGCCACCAGCACACTCGTGCACCCTGCAAGCACGCCCGCACGCTCCAGCCTCTGCCTGCACAGGCGTGCACCAGCGCGTGCACGCCCCACGCCACAGGCAACACTACAGCAGCATCGCCGCCTTCTTGTTCAACAGGTCAGAGCTCCGGCCACCTCCGTCGCCGCCGCTACCACCACCGGAGAGCCCTTGATCTCACCATCCTCCTGAGCTCGCAACAACCTCGTGGTGCTCTGTTTCTCTCGCAAGGAGGAGAGAGGAAAAAAGCCATGTTTTCCCACCAATTAAAATTTGCATTCAATGCCATTGCCACCTAATTTAATTTTATTTATTATTATTATATTGTGGCAGAATTGCGTTTGAACACTCATAGTTCTTTACAATTGCATGATACTGATATTAACTTGTTTAAAGATTGATTTTGGGGCTTAACTTAAGTACTAATTGTCTCTAGTACACATCACGTGAAAATTGCATAAATTCATCATAAATTTATCGAGGATTTCTGTGAGGGAAAATTGCACATATACCCTTATCTTTTTAAGTTATTGCAAATCTACTTTCCTTCACATTTTAAGTTAGATTTGAATAGGGATTTCGCACTGTCCTAAATAACATTAAATAATTAAGTATTGATTGCATAATTGCCTCCCTATGGACACGACCCGCTCTTCTGCGAGTGGTTATTTTCATTGTTTTTGATTAGTCAATTTTTCCACTATTTAAATACTATAACGCAAAACGAAAAGTCATCTATCAAAATTGGCGCCATTGCCGGGAAAGAAATAGATGCAATAAATTTACTTTATTGTTTTTATATCTTTTTAGTTGCGAAATTATCTAATCATTTTTATTATTGTGCGAGGAATCCGCCGAGGCGACAAAGCGCAGCAGAGCAGCAACAGCAACCACGAGTTAAGCCACACGAAGAAAAGACGAAGGAGACCAAGATCCTGTTTCGTAGAGGATTCTCCGTTGTCACAATTTAATTCTGCCTTTTCTCCCTTGTAGTAATTTGGGGCTAAATTTTTGGGGGTTTGTCCCCGCATTCTTTAGCTACTAGGGCTTACAATATTTTTGGTGCATGCGTGATTATATTTTCTGCTTGCTTGCTTTTAAAAACCAATAAAGAAAATATCGAGCTGCCTATTTAGAAGTTGCATGCCCTTAGGAGCGCACATTTAGGGGTGATTGAGTAGCATATTAGATCTTATTATTGCATTGCAAGCATATTAGCACGAAGATTGCTGGAGACAGGCATATCTTTCTAACTTTTGCATCCAGCTTCTGTTCACGCATTTGCATTCCAATTTAAATTCAAGACCACCAAATTATTTGAATTTACTAATTCAGTGGTCACATAACTAAAAGCGGAACTAATAATCAGATTCAACCCTAAAAACAATTCACATTTTGATCTGATTCTAAGGGACTTGTCTGCGATTTCAAAAGAAATTATAAAGATTTGTGGTGTGTTACACACTTTTGACACTGAGCATGCACATTAGGCACCGCACTAAGGCTCGATCCCTTAAGGCTATAGGCACCTATCTCTTTATTGGTGCAGACCCTCCTATTGTGCTTTGTGGTAGTGGTGATACTATCTTTTGATCAAGTGTTTTGATACTCCACGGAGGGGGACACCCCTTAAAGGAACAAAAGGGTAGTTAAGGGACACCGCATACGCATCACCTCAAAGGAAGGGTTCACCCTACTTGCATCCCTTTGTTCGTCCTTGGAGTAACTTCTCCCTTGATCACCTGGGAGTATCATCCAAGCAAAGTATAGGTCCTAGGGCACTCGAAGGTTGAATTAAGGCACGTAATTGCAGTGAAAAACTTGTTTGGCCATTTATTTTAACTAATTCAACATTCACAATAAAGAAGGTTAAGATTTCAAGTCTACACCCCTCTTATACCACTTACGTGGGAACGAAGGGAGAAGTCTTGATCTGTTGACTTATCTTTGGAGTGGAGGTTTGACTTAATAAAAAAAAAAATTCTGAATTGTGTTTTGTATGCTTGGTAGACGCTCTCTTGAGGGTAGTCTAGTGTTTGATCCTGAGCCCGAGAGAATTCTTATGAGAGGTCACCTAGGGGAAGAAAGAGAAGAAATGGCTGAGCAAGGTGAAAATCAACAAAGGACCCTAAGGGACTATTTTATTCCTACCAACCAACCTGCACAAGCACTAAGACGACCTGTAGGGGATAATCTGTATGAGATCAAGAGCAGTACCATATCTTTATTGCCCTCTTTTTATGGTACTACTAGGGAGGACCCCTACCGGCATTTGGAGGAATTCACCGAGGTCTGTTCCACGGTGAAGCTCCAGGGCTTTACTGATGAAGCTCTGATGAGGACTCTATTTCCTTTCTCCTTAAAGGATAAGGCTAAGCATTGGTATCATACCCTCGATGCAAGGGTAAATGTTTGGGCCACCCTTAAGGGAGAATTTTTAAAAAAGTATTTTCCTATGAGTAAAATCAACCATTATAGAAGAGAGATTATGGGTTTTACTCAATAGGAAGGGGAGCAATTTCATGAGACTTGGGAGCGCTTTAATGACTTTCTTAGGTTATGCCCCCACCATCAAGTGCCAAGATGGCAGTTGGTCGAAAGGTTCTATAACGGATTATCTAAAAGGCATAGGCAAACCATTGATGTAGCCTGTGCAATAACCTTCATGACCAGAACTGAGGATGAAGCCTGCGCATTATTTGAAACTTTAAGCGACAACTCCATACATTTGTCCTCTGCATATCAAGAAAGAAAACCATCAATCTTGCAGAGGAAGATAGAGGCCCATGAAGCTGGGGCTTCTCAGGATTTGGCTTATCAGATTCAACTATTGAATAAAAACTTTGATAGGCTTTTAGCAAACCCCGGCATGAACCCGCAAGTAGCCTCTATTTTCCAGGCTTCAAGAGAATGCTCCATTTGCCAAAGCAGAACACACGCCACTGTGGAGTGCCATCAGGCAACCCAATTCCCTGAGTTGATTCAGGCCAACTTGAATGCGGCCCAAGGTTTCCGCCCCCCTCGCAATAACCCTTACTCCAACACTTATAATCCAGGGTGGCGGAACCATCCAAACTTCTTTTGGAAGCAAGCTGATGCTTCTAACTCAGGGAATACAAGACCCTTACCTCCCCAGCCCACATACCAACCTTCTTATGAAAACCCTCCTCCGAATAAGCCCTCTGAGATGGATGAACTGAAGGCCATGATGAAAGCAATGCAAGAGCATTAGAATATGGTTATCTAATCTCAGAATAAGATGATTACTGATATGCAATCCCAAATTGGTCATCTTACTGAGGCAGTTAGGCAACGTGATCCGGGGAAGCTGCCTAGCTCTTCTGAGGAGAACCCTAAGGGCAAGGGGGTTGTATTCAGGGAGCACGCCCAAGCAGTGACCATGTTGTGGAGTGGAAAAAAGATTAACAAGCCTGATAACACTCCTACGGTTACATCTCAGAATTCCCCTTCCACACCTGACCCGACTTCCATCTCACCCGAGGAAGAGCCACACCACTCTCCCTCACAAAAAATCACCCACAATGAGGATGTCGTCCTTCCACCAACCCTTTCCCGCCATGACGACCCCTCTACCTAGAAGCCGAGGGTGCCCTATCCAGAGTGCCTATCTGCACCTGGGGAATCTTCTGTTGGCTCGTCTAGAGCCAAGGATAGGATGGAAGAGATTATGGATACTTTTAGGCAAGTCCAGATTAACTTGCCTCTGTGGGAAGCGATTAAACAAATTCCATCCTATGCCAAGTTTCTAAAGGACCTGTGCACCCAGAAGCGCCGATCTAGGAAACAGGTCCAAACCAAGGTCATCCTGCTTGACCATGTTAGCTCGGTTCTTCAGCATGGAACACCCCCCAAAATGAAAGACCCAAGGGCCCCGTATATTTCAGTGGTTATAGGTAACCAACACATTGACGAGGCTCTACTCGATCTGTGTGCAGGGGTAAACATTCTATCGAGCTCTGTCTACGACCTTTTCGGAGGAGGAAAGTTAAAGCCTAGTCCAGTAATCCTCCAGGTTGCAGACAGATCACTTAAGACACTGCGGGAATTGTTGGAAGATGTCCTTGTGAGAGTGGAGGATTTCTTCTTCCCCGTTGAGTTTCTGGTACTTGATACTGACCCATCTAATAAGCCCACAAAGCCGTCCATTATTCTGGGATGCCCCTTTTTGGCCACAGCTAATGCCTCTATAAATTGTAGATCCGGGACACTTAAAATGGGCCTTGGGATCAAGAAGATCCGGTTGAATGTTTTTGAGACTTACAAGCAACCCGGATTTGAAGGTTGTTCTCAGATTGAGGTCATTGATGAAATAATTGAAGAAACTACTCTAGGACTCTTATGTAGAGATCCCCTTCAGAAGGTCATATCTCAGGACCATCCCTTGATTATTAAAGAAACTGAAAGGAAAATGCCCGAACTAGAAGAGTTGCTGGGGAGGCACACTAAGTCTCTGTTCCCCACCCTGGACTGTGAAGGTAGATCCGCTGCTTGAGGCGGGGACATCTCAACTAAAACCCTCAATCCAAAAGGCTCCTGAATTGGAGTTGAAACCCCTCCCGAGCACATTGAAATATGCTTTTCTTAGCCCTAATAACACGCTCCCCATTATTATCTTGTCTGCATTATTGGAATTGCAGGAGGGAGCTCTGCTTGAGTGTTTACAAAGGCACAAGGAAGCAATTTCCTGGACAATTGCTGATATTAAGGGTGTTGATCCCTCTCTTTGCATGCATCATATATACATGGACGAGTCCGTGAAGCCTTTCCGAGACATGCAGAGAAGGCTCAATCCAAATATGCGGGAGGTCGTTAAAAAGGAGATTCTGAAATGGCTAAATGCAGGGATTATCTGTCCCATTTCAGATAGTAAATGGGTCAGTCCTATTCACGTAGTTTCGAAAAAGGCAGGAATCACTGTGGAAGAGAATGACCAAGGAGAACTGGTGACCACTAGACCCTCAACTGGTTGGAGGGTCTGCATTGATTACCGCCGTTTAAACACGGCTACCCAGAAAGACTATTTCCCCTTACCGTTTATCGATCAAATCTTGGAACGATTGGAAGGGAACAAGTACTTTTGTTTTCTTGACGAGTGCTCTGGGTACAATTAGATAGCCATTTTTCCTGATGATCAGGAGCGTACCACCTTCACGAGTCCTCATGGCACTTTTGCATTCTGCCGAATGCCATTCGGGTTATGTAATGCTCCTGCCACTTTTCAACGTTGTATAATGGCTATCTTTTCTGATATGATCGACGAGTTCGTTGAAATTTTCATGGATGACTTCTCCATTTATGGCTCGTCGTTTGACCTATGCCTTGCGCACCTTGATAAAGTCTTAACCCGTTGCGAAGAGGCAAAACTGGTGCTTAGCTGGGAGAAAAGCCACTTTATGGTCCAGCAGGGCATTGTGCTAGGGCATGTAGTTTTCGAGAGAGGATTAGAGGTGGACACCGCAAAAATCGATTCCATCTCTAAGCTTCCATTGCCCGCCAATGTTCGTCAGGTTAGATCTTTCCTTGGCCATGCTGGATTTTATAGGCGCTTCATTAGTGACTTTAGTAAAATCTCTAAGCCACTCTGCGACCTGTTAGCGAAGGATGTCTCCTTCGATTTTGATGATAGATGTGGCGAGGCTTTCCAAGCTTTGAAGAAAGCCCTCATTACCATGCCGATTCTCCAAGCACCAGATTGGACCCTCCCGTTTGAGCTTATGTGCGATGCTTCTGATTTTGCAGTGGGAGCGGTCTTAGGTCAAAGGGTTGATGACAAACCTCATGTGCTGCATTATGCCAGCAAGACCCTTACGGATCCTCAGCAAAATTACACGGTCACTGAAAAGGAATTACTTGCTGTAGTATTTGCTTTGGAAAATTTTCGATCTTATCTCTTGGGATCCAAAGTTGTGGTGTTCACTGATCATTTAGCCCTTAAGCATCTTCTGGCTAAAAAGGACACCAAACCTCGCCTTATTCGTTGGATTCTGCTACTCGAAGAATTTGACCTGGAAATTAAAGACAAGAAAGGAGTTGAGAATGTGGTAGCAGACCATTTGTCTAGGATCCCTATTAAGGCATCAAACCCCGCTGGTGGTATTCAAGAGACTTTCCCTGATGAGTCTCTAATGGCCGTGGAAACTAAAACTCCTTAGTTCGCTGACATAGTGAACTATCTGGTCACGGGCATCACCCCTAGTACTTGGGACAAGCAGAAGTGAGACAGGTTTATCGCCAATGCTAAATTTTATCACTGGGAGGAACCCGAGCTTTTTAGAATAGGCCCTGACCAACTGTTTCACCGTTGCGTCCTTGATGAGGAACAAAGAAGTGTTCTGAGTTTCTGCCATTACCTCCACTGTGGGGGACATTTTAGTGGGAAGAAGACTGCTCATAAGGTTCTTCAGTCTGGTTTTTGGTGGCCCACATTATTCCCAGATGCGCATACGTATGTGGGCGCATGTCTACGTTGCCAGCAGACGGGAACCATTGGAAAAAGGGATGAGATGCCCCAACAACCTATCCTCCCTGTTGAAATATTTGATATTTGGGGCATTGACTTCATGGGTCCCTTTCCTGTGTCCTTCGGATATGAATACATCCTTGTAGCTGTTGATTATGTATCAAAATGGATAGAAGCCATCCCCACGCGAACCAATGGCCATTCTGTGGTCTTGGGCTTTGTTAAGGTTGATATCATTTCTCGGTATGGATGCCCAAGGACGATCATAAGTGATGGAGGACCTCACTTTAAGAATGTACACTTCACTAGACTTCTCCAAAATTTGGGGGTCAACCACATGATAGCCACACCTTATCATCCCCAAACGAGTGGGCAAGTTGAAGTGTCTAATAGGGAGATTAAGCGAATTTTAGAAAAAACTGTTAGGCCTGATCGGAAGGATTGGTCTAAAATACTAAATGACGCTCTTTGGGCCTACAGAACTGCATATATAAGACTCCCTTGGGCATGTCTCATTTCCATCTTGTCTACGGAAAAGCGTGCCACCTTCTCGTTGAAATCCAACATAAAGCTTATTGGGCTATTAAAAACGTTAACTTAAATCTGGATAAAGCGGGAGAAGCACGTATGTTAGAATTGAGCTTGAGGAGCTTCGTAATGAAGCTTGTGAAACTTCTCAACTTAACAAGCAACGTACAAAAGTCTTCCATGACAAGCAGATCATTTGAAAGACTTTTGAGCCCAACCAGTGGGTCTGACTTTTCAATTCTAGACTTAAATTATTTCCTGGAAAGCTCAAGTCCCGTTGGGATGAGCCATACGTTATCAATACCTTCTCTCATGGAGCTGTAGGGATTAGGAACCCTATTTCAGGTGCAAACTTTAAAGTAAATGGCCAGCGACTTAAACCATATATTACTCTTTCAGATGGCCAGGTTTTGGACGCACGACGGCTTGAGGAGCCTTAGCTCCTCCCACTCTCTTCCTCAGGTGATATTCTTCTGTCTATATTTTTCCAATGAGGACATTGTCAGTCTTAGGCATGGGGGGATATAACCTGAGAATGTTTATAGTGTTTATAGCATTTATAAATATTTGCATACATATTTATATATATTAAAAAAAAAATTTATGGGCTGATTGGGTTAGTCCCTAGCAAAATACCTTTGTTATTGGAGGTTTTTCTTCCAGAATTATTTCTTAAGTTTAGAATCCAGTACATTTATTTCATGTGCACGTAGACTTGGTAATGGATCCTTGAGGAAAATCAATAAGCATTTGTAGTCTACTGAACCCTTGGACAGTTCATAGAGAGTCTAACATACTATCTTTTAATAAATCCACCTCATATTTGTGAGAAGAAGTAGAGAGATTATTGGTGCACTAAGTCTAGTGCAGGGACTCTTAAGTTCTGGATAATTAGATGATGATACTTCAGAGTTAGACGTAGTTTTCACTCTCTGTTCCTGTGTGCGTACTTTGAGTGAATTCCTGAGAGTCACCAAATAAGGCAGATACATAGAGATTGAGTCTTAATAAAGCTATAACTATGGTGGATGGTTATGACCGTCCTTTATAGAGTCCTCAGCTGAAGGAGGGTAATAGTGTCAAAGGTTAGAAATACGCCTATCTTATCCATTCCTTTCTGGTGTCGAGAATAGGCACTTCCACCAAATAAGCCACACAACTTCCTCTTGACCATCATCATCCCTAATAATGCCTTGTAAATAAAAGTCCATATTGTGTTGTGATTGATTGAAAAAGAAACAAAAACAAGAAAAAAAAAGTCGAAGTTTATGATGTAACACTGTTTCTGAGGCAATAGAACACCTATCGCGTTCCACCAAATATGACCCATACCTACCTTCTAGTGTTTCTGATCGCCTGAATACTGGTTGAGAACTCTAACTTAGTTATAGAGTTATTAGGACTTTAATTGAAGTGTGAATGCCATGTGAGGCCACCAAATAATGAGCATAATTTCTAAATCTGGCGAGATTCATGATCTCAGAAAGAAAGAAAAGAGAGAGTGCCCAGGAACATCAAGAGAGCACAGTTATGTAGCCTCTCTCAGAGTTGACTTGTCTAATAGTTTAGAGAGCTAGAGTCTGCAGTACTAGACTCTTTTTTATGTAGCAACAGTTGAGTGTGTGTTACCAAATACAAATCCATTCAAATTGATATCTCCTACCTAAGCCAAACGTCGGGGTCAAATTACAGATTATCGTCTGCTTTATCCTCGAGAGAAGTAGTTGCCTATCTCGACAGAAATTTTTGCCAAGGGTGATGTACGAACTGTTGGTGCTAGAGCATGACGATCATTTGTTTTGATGATAACAAAACACGTGTTATTTAACATTTGCAATTTGAGTCCTAGATTTCAGGTCAATTGCAAATGTAGACGTGTTTAGACGGAGTTCGAGCTCGCATCCAGGACGGATTGGAGGAGCTTGGCGGAAAACAGAGGAGGTTCGCGTGGAGCGACAGATTGAAGATAGAAGACAAGAAGAATATGATAGATTCTGTTCTATCCTTTCTTGTATCTCTTTTCTTGCTTTTATTTTCCTTAGAATATTATGTTAAAGAGCCTCAAAGTACCCTAACAGTAGTCCTAGGAACACCGGCACAACCCTAGGATACTTAGGTTTTCTGTAGAATACTTAGAAAATCAATATAGGGTTCAAACGGCACTTCCAGATGTCTAATTCCCAAATCAGACGTCTGATAAAGTATTTTAAGACATCTGACTGTTGTTTCAGACGTCTGATAACTATTAGGCTGGAGTTAGTATTCTGTCTGATGAAATCAGACGTCCAGACCTTAGTCCAGACGTCTTAGAAGACGTCTGATGGACTTGCCAGACATCCAGATAGTGGACCGTTGGCTAGCTTAGCAGACACTTAAGATTATGACCGTTAGAGCCTTATCAGATGTCCTTAGGACTTTCCAGACGTCTGATAATTGACCGTTTTGCCTCGGCTGACCTAAAATCTCTTCTCAGAGATTTTCTAGCCGTTGCAACTTTTGGAAAATCCATTCCCACAGTAAAAGTAGGTTTCCAGTCGTTCAGACATAGTGCCAGACGTCCTATATGTCATCTGATGGACTTGCGCTAGAACCCTATTTAGATCTAATTCAAGTCAGGAGGTAACCCGCATAGAATCAGACGTCTGACATTTAAATCAGACGTCTTACAGTGGCCTTCCAGACGTCTGATGCAAGAGTTAGACGTCTGATAACCCTGTCAAATGTAATCTTTGTCCTAATTTCGGCCTGATTCTCTTGGGCTTTGTTCCCAACGGCTATAGAACCTTTCCTAAGCCTTCCAAAGCCTTCCTAAGGCTTCTATAAATAGAGGGGAGCCTTTGATACACAAGCATACACCAAGAGACACCTTGTAATACACTCTCACACTCTTGTGTCCAAGAAGCTCTTGCTCTCTAAGCTCAAGTTCTACATCTTGAGAGCATCAAACCTTCGCGCACCCGCTCTCCCGCCATTGTTCACGAGAGCGCCATTGCGCCATTGCGTGGCACACGTACCGCGTCATCAACTCGACGCACTCCTTGCAAAGGGGAGTTTCCTAATTCCTATAGAAGCTAGGTTTATAATTACTTTGTTGGCTCTATAGGACTTGTTGTTTCTTTTATCTTTGTTATTTTGTTGGGTATTCGCTTTGCGAATTCCCGTCTCCTCGTAGGGCCAAACTTACATTTGGTATCAGAGCAGGTCTCGCAAAATCGGCGTTACAAACCGGCGAGGATCTAGATATGGAGGGAAAAGCATTCGTGTGCACCGAAGGACACGATACCTCGCGACCACCATACTTTGCAGGTATAGATTTCATTTATTGGAAGAATCGTATGACTATGTGGTTGCAGGCCTACGACTTCCGGGTGTGGGAAAAATGCGAATCCGCATTTTTGATTCCCAAGAAACCCGCAAAAGGTTACTCAGAAGATCAGGTTTGGAATCTCAACCTCAACGCAAAGGCAATGAATGCCTTGTATTGCGCTTGAGTCCGAAGGAATTCGAACGAATCCAAGAGTGCACCACCGCCCATGAGATATGGAGGAGGTTGGAAGGCACTCATGAGGAGACGAGCTTGGAAGATCTCGGGGAAAAGAAAGAAACCGCTTGCTTTGGTTTCATGGCTAGAGGAAGCAACAGCGAAAGCGGAAGCGACGATAGCGACAACGAGGTAAATTTCGATTTACAAGAAGCTTTTAATGAACTATTTGAGATTAGTAAATCACTAAAAATAGAAAACAAAAGCATGAAGAAGAACCTTAGTTTTCTTAAAAATGAAAATGATAGGTTAGAAAAATAACTTAAGGACATAGAAGCTAGTCCTAAAAATGATAACCTATTATTAGAAAATCAAGACCTCATCAATGAAAATAATAAATTGATTGAGGAAAATGATAGTCTAAAGTTAGAAATCTCTAATTTAAAGACTAAGATGAGTATTATAGAAAAAGAAATTGCATGTCTTAGGGAAAACTCAAACAAATTAATCAATAAAGTAGATAATTTTTATAGCCCTAAGGTTGAGAAAGGATCTCCATCAAGGAGACCCGCTAACAGATCCGGATCCAGGTCCACTTGGATACCGAAAAAAGAATTGGAATCTTGTTTCGTAGGGTTCAGGGATAATTACAACACAAAGGACTGGACCTACAAGCTCAAGTCTGGTCAACTCGAGTTGGGAGAACCAAGGAGTAGACCAAGGAGGAGAACAAGAAGACCGACAAGATGGCGAACAAACGACGGACCCGCCGCACGTCGACCACCAGATTGGAGACCGGCGCCGATGCCCGGGCCTCCAAGCTATGGATGGGAGCCCCATCCGATGTGGCATCCACCACCACCATTCGGGCCATTTTATTGACCATGGTAGGTGAGGTAAAACCCTTTACCCTATCTTTTTATCATAAGCATTTAGATAGGGGGAGTTAAAAAATGATGAGCTAATTGTCAATTTTCAAGGGGGAGATACAAGTTAGCTAAATTTCCTTTAGTAAGGGGGAGAAAAATAATAGCTATCTTGTTGTTACAAAAAGGGGAAGAATATCACCTTTGTTAAAATAAATTCATAGAAGAGCATGTTTTAAGGGGGAGTTATAGGAAATTTAAAATCAATCAAACCTTTTTGATAATGTGAAAAAGGGGGAGGATTTTTCTGCATTATTATTTACGGTTTTGTCATCATCAAAAAGGGGGAGACTGTTGGTGCTAGAGCACCACGATCATTTGTTTTGATGATAACAAAATACGTGTTATTTAACATTTGCAATTTGAGTCCTAGATTTCAGGTCAATTGCAAATGTGGACGTGTTTAAACGGAGTTCAAGCTCGCATCCAGGACGGATTGGAGGAGCTTGACGGAAAACAGAGGAGGTTCGCGTGGAGCGACAGATTGAAGATAGAAGACAAGAAGAATAGGATAGATTCTGTTTTATCCTTTCTTGTATCTCTTTTCTTGCTTTTATTTTCCTTAGAATATTATGTTAAAGAGCCTCAAAGTACCTTAACAGTAGTCCTAGGAATACCGGCACAACCCTAGGATACTTAGGTTTTCTGTAGAATACTTAGAAAACCAATATAGGGTTCAAACAACACTTCCAGACGTCTAATTCCCAAATCAGACGTCTGATAAAGTATTTTAAGACGTCTGACTGTTGTTTCAGACGTCTGATAACTATTAGGCTGGAGTTAGTATTCTGTCTGATGAAATCAGACGTCCAGACCTTAGTCCAGACGTCTTAGAAGACGTCTGATGGACTTGCCAGATGTCCAGATAGTGGACCGTTGGCTAGCTTAGCAGACACTTAAGATTATGACCGTTAGAGCCTTATCAGACGTCCTTAGGACTTTCCAGACGTCTGATAATTGACCGTTTTGCCTCGGTTGACCCAAAATCTCTTCTCAGAGATTTTCTAGCCATTGCAACGTTTGGAAAATCCATTCCCACAGTAAAAGTAGGTTTCCAGTCGTCCAGACATAGTGCCAGACATCTTATATGTCGTCTGATGGACTTGCGCTAGAACCCTGTTTAGATCTGATTCAAGTCAGGAGGAAACCCGCATAGAATCAGACGTCTGACATTTAAATCAGACGTCTTAAAGTGGCCTTCCAGACGTCTGATGCAAGAGTTAGACGTCTGATAACCCTGTCAAATGTAATCTTTGTCCTGATTTCGGCCTGATTCTCTTGGGCTTTGTTCCCAACGGCTATAGAACCTTTCCTAAACCTTCCAAAGCCTTCCTAAGGCCTCTATAAATAGAGGGGAGCCTTTGATACACAAGCATACACCAGGAGACACCTTGTAATACACTCTCACACTCTTGTGTCCAAGAAGCTCTTGCTCTTTAAGCTCAAGTTCTACATCTTGAGAGCATCAAACCTTCGCGCACCCGCTCTCCCGCTGTTGTTCACGAGAGCGACATTGCGCCGTTGCGTGGCACACGCACCGCGTCATCAACTCGACGCACTCCTTGCAAAGGGGAGTTTCCTAATTCCTATAGAAGCTAGGTTTATAATTACTTTGTTGGCTCTATAGGACTTGTTTCTTTTATCTTTGTTATTTTGTTGGGTATTCGCTTTGCGAATTCCCGTCTCCTCGTAGGGCCAAACCTACACGAACTCCCAATGCGAATTGGCTCTTTCGCTTGGATCTGTTACTTAGGCTATCAGCACTTCACATTTATCTGGATTCCTAAAGTTTTGAAGTAAGAAAAGAAGAAATCTTCTGATTATTTCTATTATTTTTCATTTTTGCTAGGGACTAGCAAATCTTAGGCATGTGGGTATTTTATGAGTCCATTAAAATGGACTAATATTAAGCCTAAATATCTTTAATTGTATAGTTTAGGTGTGTTAATAATGGCAATTAAGTTGTAGAATATTTATACACCTCATGATTTAAGTTTATAACATTTTATAACTTAATGATTTTGTTGTTTTTGTGTGCAGGTAATAAAATACAGAAAGAACAAGGGTGGGGGGATAAATTTCCCCAACAGCCGCAACTCTTCCCCCCTCCCCTGCCACACATGGGGTTAATCTTTCGCCGCCCTCCTTCAACTGACGAGGCCAGAAATAGTTAAGGGATTTGAAAATCCCTTAACTCACACACGCGGGGAGAGAGAGGAATTAAAAAGAGAGGAGGTGCACTGGGGATTGATCTTCATCTTCCTCTTGGAGAGGAACTACCTAGCGAACACTGTGGATCCAGGAAGAGAAGAAGCGTGCATTGTGGCCTTCTTCCCCCTTGCGGGAAAAACCTCACGCCTCCTGCTCACAGCATCTCCCTTCATCCATCGCAAGCGCACACCAGCACGCCCTACTGCTCGTCTGCTTTCAGCGCCATCTGCCTTCACTGTGCCCACGCCACAGCAGGCGCATCCACCCAACCGCGCGCCTCTCCCCTGCTGCAGGCGCTCACCAATTGCCTGCACCGCACAGCAGGTGCTGGCACCGCCTGCAGGCTGCCCCCTGCTCACAGCGCCTACACGCCCTACCGCTCGCTCCCTTCACCGCATCTGCAAGCGCCTGCCCGCGCGCACCAAGCCGCGCCTCTCCACTCTGTAGCAATGCCCGCGTGCCCCACTACTCGCCAGCGCGCCCCACCGCCCTGCTGCAGACGCCGCACCGCATCACCTTCCGCCCGCGCGCCTGCCTCTCCACCCTGCATCTGCGCCACCAGCACACACGTGCCACCCTGCAAGCGCGCCCGCACACTCCAGCCTCTGCCTGCACGGGCGTGCACCAGCGCGCGCACACCCCACGCCACAGGCAGCACTACAGCAGCACCGCTGCCTTCTTGTTCAACAGGTCGGAGCTCCGGCCACCTTCGTCGCCGCCGTTGCCACCACCGGAGAGCCCTCGACCTCGCCGTCCTCCTGAGCCTCGCAACAGCCCCATGGTGCTCTCTCTCGTAAGGAGAGAGGAAAAAAGCCCTGTTTTCCCACCAATTAAAATTTATATTCAATGCCATTGCCACCTAATTTGATTTTATTTATTATTATTATATTATGGCAGAATTGCGTTTGAACACTCATAGTTCTTTACAATTACATGATATTGATATTAACTTGTTTAAAGATTGATTTTGGGGCTTAAGTACTAATTGTCTCTAGTACACATCACGTGAAAATTACATAAATTCATCATAAATTTATTGAGGATTTTTCTGAGGGAAAATTGTACATATACCCTTATCTTTTTAAGTTATTGCAAATCTACTTTCCTTCACATTTTAAGTTAGATTTGAATAGGGATTTCGCACTGTCCTAAATAACATTAAACAATTAAGTATTGATTGCATAATTGCCTCCCTGTGGATACGACCCGCTCTTCTGCAAGTGGTTATTTTCATTATTTTTGATTAGTCGATTTTTCCACCACTTAAATACTATAATGCAAAGCGAAAAGTCGTCTATCAATAATCATCAATGACTTTCCAGCGTATACAAATTTATCATGATGGAGCACCAAGGGAAAGTTCACATGTCCCATCTGTATGGATTATGCTCATCATCTTCGACTGCCTGAAAGTAAAATGTCTTGTTACCTAAGGCATTATAGATTTCTGTCCATTGAGCACAGATGGTGAACCTCACAATTCAAGGATAGATTTGATGGTAGAATATGTTAGTATTCGTTGAAGAATCCAAAAACAAGCTTAGTACAGATTCAATTAAATTTCTTAGTTATAAAATCATGGAGAAATTATAACAGCAGGGTGAAATACATATGGGTCATCCATTTAAAAATGACTTAACATCTTTAAGGAATTCAGGGTTTAGGGAAAAAAATATTTGTTTCATGCAGCTCTGATAAATGCTAGTTTATCATCATTCTTATGCCTTAAAATTAATTTAGATCTTAGGATTTTAACTTCGCAAATAGGTTTTTGGGTTGCATTTAGGCATTCACTTAGGTTAGGCATGCATTGCATCTTATTATCTTTTTGATGCATTTATTTGAGTGTTAGAGATAGGCAGATAGTCAGATCTTACAAACCTTGGCATTCTAGAAGGCAGAAGATGAAGGAAAAGCCCACATCAGCTGGATCTCAACTAGATCTAAGTCATCCCAGCTAGATCCCAGCTAGATCCAACTCATCCTAGTTGGATCACAGCTCCTTTTAGCTGGATCAACTCATCCTTAACTCCATTCAGCTCATCTTAGATGAATGGTAGCTCAATCTAGTTCACCTCAGCACCATTTAGCTTACCTCAGCTGGATGGCAACTCAAATAGCTCATGATAGTTGATCCTAGCTCCATTCCAGCTCCTCCAGCTCAAAAAGTTCATTGGAAGCTCTACCTGACTAGGATTAGCTACTGCCATCAACTAGCTAAGCCTAGTCAGCTGAAGAAGACCTTAACCTGCTCAGGTCAGCTCAAGTCTAGCTCCTAGAGACTCAACTCAGCTCAACTTAGTTGAGCTTAGCTACTTGACCTAAGCTAGCTACTCCAACTAGCTAGGTAATTTCTGGGAAGACCAGACCCAGCTCACCTCAGCTCACATCAGCAAAAGCTAGCTCATATTAGCTTAGCTTAGCAACTAGCAAAGAACTAGTAAGCTAAGTTAGCTAAGGAGCTCACATGCAACTCTCTTCTGCAGCCATCATCTCCAGTATAGCTTAGATGCAGCTCTTCCTCAACTCATCCTCTCAAAACTTAGCTTTATCTCCTCTCCACTACTCATCTACTTGCTAAGCTAGCATAGCTAGTTTAGCTTAGCTAGTCCACCTCCTTGGCCACCAAAACCTAACTGATGGTAACACCATTATTCGTTCTAACTAACTTAAATTTGTCAGAATCAAAATATAAATGCTCCTAAATGATCGCTTGAGGACAGTAATTCCACTCTAATTTATTTTGAAAAGATAATAGAACAGTGTTAATTCTATCATTTTAACAGTATATCACAAATGTATATTAACCATGGGGTTACTCAGGTGTTAATTAAAGGTCAATTGAGCATAAGAGATCAAGAAGTGGGTCCACATTGATAGAAACAAGGTTTCACGCATTGTGAGAATCAAAATAGGACTAAAAACCCTAATTATCTGCCCCACTTAAATTGGAAAGGTTTTGATCAGGATAAAATCAATCTAAATCTTCTAAAATTTGAAGAAAAATATTCTAAGAGGTTTAGTACCCTTGGTTTGACCATTTGAACCCATTTTAACCTAGAATAGAATTTAGATGGGAATTTGCCTTGACTTGGGCTTCTGTGTAATTTACCCCGTCAAACGTGGTTAAAACTTAAATACAAGTTTTCCATTAGATTCCTTGGGTCCAAATTAGGTTATGACCAAAATTTGGGCCCAATTAGAGTCTATCTTGACCTAGTTTGCAATTCAATCACTAAGATCTCTTTTTCTCACAATCTGACCCCTAGGTTTCGAGTAATTTACCAAAAACCCCCTAGCTTTTGTCATCTCCTTCACAAAACAGTCCCTGCTCCCATGGGTGTGAATGGAGCCTCCATTGCCAACTTTGAGCGAAGATTTCTCGCTTGATCTTTGCCCAAATCTCTCCAAACTTAGAGAGATTTTTCCTAAGTTGATTCTCTACAAGTTGGGCCATGTCTTAGGATCAACCAATGCTAAAATCTCGCCGACGAATCTTGGAAAGTCCAAGTTTGCAAACCAACCTTGAAGAAAGATGAACTTGCTTGAATTGACTCCTTGAGGGCCTAAAGAGGTTCTATTTAAACTCCTCGAGGTCCTAGCATGCTGCTTAGCTAGGTCTACGCCAGAATCCCCTCCTCTTTCTCCTCTTCGGCCGTGAACTCCACCAGCTCTGGCGGCCCTCTGTTGATGGACTATGATTGGCTGGTGCCGTAGACTATGGTGGCTTCGGGAGGGAGGACGACGTCTGAAGGGAGAGGAAGCCCCTCGTAGGTATGCCGAGGTGCGGACGAAGCTGGGGAAGGCGAGCCTACTACCTATATTATGTGGCAGCAGGTGAGGAGATCAGAGGGAGGAGGTCGCCGGAGCGGAGTCTGGAGCCGACCGGAGGTAGAGGAGATGAGGGATTTTTGGGCTCGAACTCACTAAGGAGTTCAGCTTGACGATGGGGGTGCTTTTATAGGGCTTTAGGCAAGCTTCTAAGCTTGGAAACAAGCCTAAGAAGCTCGGATTTTTAGGGAAAAAGATCCCTGAAATTCATGGATTTGCACGAGCTTCATGAGGAGATTTGGAGTCTGAAACTAGGTTTAAGCGATTAGGGATTTCCTCAGGATCATCCCTTCCAATTTTGGAAGGGATTGGTCGAGAAATTAATGAGAAATCCTTGATTGAAGCTCGGATCTCATAGGTTCACACTTGCCTTGGCGGAAGGGACCCATTTATGAAGAATATAAAGAACTTTGGGGGGTTATTTGTAAAAATTTCGAAAGCTAGGGACTGAATTGTGAAGAACGGAGTTTAAATGGACTAAAATGCAAACTAGGTCAAGATGAACTCTGATTGGGTCCAACTTTTGGTACGAACCTAATTTAGATCCAAGGAATCTAATGGTGAACCTAGATTTTAGTTTTTTCCAAGTTTAATTGGACAATTTACGTAAAAATCCAAATTATGGTAGAATTATGTGTGACTCTGTTCAAGGTCAAAATTGGTTCCAAAGGTTAAATCAAGGATACCAACCCATATAAAATATTTTTCTCTGATTTTTGAAATATTTAGATGAATTTTATTCTGACCAGAACCTCTATTATTTAAGTAGGTCTGAAATTAGGGTTTTGGGTTATTGTTAATTCTTGAAATGTGCGAAAACCTTTTCTGTTTGCATGGACCCACTTATTATAGTTTAATGCTCATTTGGCCTTTATTTTACCCCTAGAAAATCCCTTGATTATTCTGTGTTCATGATATGCTATTAAAACTATAAGATTAACCTTAATTTCTTGTTCTCTTCTCAAAATAGCCTGAAGTGGAGTTATGACTCTCAGATGGTTATGTAGGAGCATTTATCTTTTAAACTTGACTACGAGTGGCTAGTTAGGGCCTATGATGGTGTTCCCATCACCCTTCTTCGCGACCAAGACTAATAAAAATCCGACCGCTCTGAGCCCCTTCTTCGCTACCATTCCTACTACTGGAGATATCATCGTCCTCGGCTCCGACCATGACACTGGCGAGGATTTCCCACCTCCTTCGTCCCTTAAACTAGGTTCTCTCTCTCCCTCTCTCTCCCTAGAATAGATCTATTCCCTTAACACTTTGATTCGATCATCATACACCTCTCTCCCCCTCCATCTTCTCCAGTGCCAACTTCGCCTTTGGTGAGGCCGTGCGGTTACACCACACCACCAAACTCCATAACACTGACACCACAACCTCCCACTCACCCTCATGAGTGAATTCCCTAAACCTATTTGGGCTTCCACTCACTCCTTCGCTCCACCGAACACCACGCTTCACCTCCACCTTCTTTGGCACCGTCACATCTCCACATGCTCCCAACCGCCATGAGAATGCTGCCACCACCTTCACCGTGCTCTAGCAATCATCTTGAGCATTTTAATTTGGACTGAAAGGCCATTTTCTTATTTCAAGTATCCTCTCCAGAGCTGTTGCGAACATCGCTTCAAACCTCCGTCCTTTGCCATGCTCCGACCACTAATCTCCACCACGCCACTTCTAGTAGATACGGGAAAGCATTGCGAAGCTGTCTGGACCATCAATTGAGGACACGAGAAGTAGCAGCGACTTCAATTGACTTGAACATCTCAGCTGCAACACGCGAGGGAGTCGCGTGGGTTAGTCCCACATTGTGGGCAATGAAATCTTAGAAGCGCATAAAATGCAAATGTGTTGTGGGCTATTCGCCTCTCACAGGGGTGAGGTCCCCTCACTCTCTTCTCTCACACCTTGCTTACTGGTACTATCCGATTCCCGAATCCTTACGAGACACGAGAATTGGACCGACTTGACTGATCCTAAGACCCAGTTGTCCAGCGAGAAAGTAACCAAAAGAGAAGTAAAATAAACCACATTCATCATGTATGCAACTAACAATAACAAAAGTACAGCAGTAAAGAAAAGAACTACTACAGTACACACCACCACAATTGTAGAAAATTTAAACAGGTACATAAACATGATGCTTACAATAAAAGGGTACAAGTGTAACAGGATATACTCACTGCAACAGAAAAATGGTACAATAGGTACAACACAAGTAGAACTACTGGGCTCTACTAGGCCTAGCACCCTCCGCAGCCGCAGGCTCTGGCTGCTCAACACCTGGTCCTGAAATGGTGACAAAGGTGACACATTAGCGAAACGCTGAGTAGAGTGGCAACTAGCTAGCTAAGAAAAGCAGTGAAAGTGGACAAGTAGCTATTGTTTTTAGTTTCTTTCTTTATTCCTCTATTTACTCATTCTTGAGTTAATTCTCAGATCTTTCTCTTGATCTCGAATGTTCCTCGTGGGAACGATCTTGATTGCAGTCTTTTCCGAAAAGTAGAAGTAGCACGTGGTGCTCTCCTGGCCGGGAGTGTCCCCCGTGGTGGTCCTACCCTCAATCAACCACCCCAAGGTCGCTGATAGGCGTAACGGTGACTACGGCACGTGCGATAAATGCACGGGTAGCTACCCCGCATTGGCACGCGGTCAGTCGTTTTCGTTAATGGGTGCGTCCAAAGCACAGCACGGAACCAATATAGGGCAGAGCCCTTCTTAGTAACAGGGGTCTAGCCCCTCCACAGTAACCAAACAGGGGTCTTGCCCCTCCACAGTCCGCTCACCCTCGCGTGACTACCCTGGTTTGCCCAGTGGGCCTAACAAGTCGGTGTAGGAAGGCTAGCAGAAGCCCAGGGCCCGTGGGGTGGCTAGCGCTCTCCCTACACTAGTAGCTCTCTTCCGTACTGTGTACGCGAGGGCCAAAAGTCGATACAAAGTGGCCAGACCTAACCTCAGGTCCCTGGGACGGCTAGCTCCGCTCTGCATTAAATAGGGGGACAGTCGCTCTCCTTGGTACTCCGTACTCAAGGGCCAGCTCACTTCCCCAATTCCATTCCATTTACCTTTCAGGAGCTCTACTCCTAATTCCCCGTAGGGTTCATGCTCATATTTCTCTAGCCAAGCCATTTTATGTTTCATCATTTCAGTTTTTATTCCCATATAGTCCGTGTTTCCAATAATTAATGTACATTCACATACAAGCAACCGTTATCCAATTACAAGTAATTATCATTTTTCTTTCTACTTTTCCAAGACTGCAATTCATGTATTCACGACATTCGTTTCAGTATTTTTGTTCCTAGGATTCATGCCACACCCTAGGATCTATCATTCAATCTAGTTTTCCAGTCCTAGGATTCATGGCATACCCTAGGATCTATCATTCAATCTAGTTTTCAAGTCTTAGGGTTCATGCCATACCTTAGAATCTATTATTTGTCTCACAAGTGCATAAATGTTGATAAATAATCAAGGGGAGCCACTCTACCCACAAAATTGGGAGTAATGGGGGTGTGATCGGCAGGTCCACGTGCCTCCGCAACCCCTAAAGCTGCAACGGGACGAGATCCTAATACATGGATCAATCACAAGGAACCACCTAGAATGGGATAAAACTATTTTAAACAAGTAGAGGAACTAATTCTAGGAAGAACAGAATCTCAAACGCGGAAATCGGACTTCGAACGGACCCTAAACGGGTAAAAAACGACAACACTACCGCAAATTAGATGTCTGGAACACCTTCCAGATGTCTTAAACGATGGTTCAGATCATACCTTACTTCTGCACTGTTCTTCAGATGTCCAGAATCCCGCTGAACCATCTGGACCTAGTTCCAGACATCCGACTATCACTCCGGACGTCTGGAAACTCTCTCTGCCGTTTGGTGCCGTGCCCAGACGTCTGATCTATGTGGGAGGGCGTGTCCTCGCGCCTTCCCAAATGGAACCTGCACGCGTACGCGACCACTCTCAACGTGACACGTCTCAGAACCTTCGGCAGAATGGCCTGCATGGCCGCGTCCGCAAGAAAGAGAAGGATGAGAATATCGTACCTTTCAGACGTCTGGATCTCACTCTAGACGTCCCCTGCGCCGTCTGGACGTAGGTCTAGACGTCTGATTCTGGGAAATTTTCCCAAAATCAGGACCTCCTCGCCTTTCGCCTGCTGCGCACGGCCGCGCCGTGCTGCGTCCACCTACTTCCTGAGCTGCAGCAGCACTGGGGCAACTTCCCCCAGCACCATGCTTCCGCTGTGCGCCCGTCGGCCGGCCCTAGGCTGCTCCGGCAAGCTCGCTCTCTCTTCCTCACACGCTCTACCTCTTCTCCCTCTCGCTGCACCTCCTCCTCCCCGCGCGCACCCGGCAGCAGCTGTTGCCCTCGCTCTCTCACTCTCACGCTAACTGGAAAGAGGAGACGGTGGAGTGGTGGTGAGGGAGAGGGAAGGGAGGAAGAGAATATTTGAAGGTGTGGCGGGGTGGGGAAGGGTGTTTGCAGGATGGGGAGGGAAGAGAGAGAAGAAAAGAAGGCGGCGGGTTCAGTCTCCACGCACATGCACGCAGACTCGCAATTGTACGCTATAAAAATTAAATTCCAGACGTCTGGGAAGGCGTCCAGAAGTCTTACCAAACGTTTGGACCTACTCTTAGATGTCTTAAAAGACGCTTGATGTCATGGGTCTTAACACTTACCACCCACTGCCGATGAGCCTGGTCCCTGCTCACGACCTGCTTACCCAACACTATACCCATATCCCCAATTGAGGAAAGAGGAGAAATTCTGAGGAGGGTGGGGCATGGTTTTGCACTATTCATCCTCGAGATGTGTGCCAGTGTGCCCAACACCTAGCAAAATCTCTGAGGTTTGTGTTGTTGAGGTTTAGCGATCGTAAGTCATCTAGTTTGCTTGGCGGATGTCTGACCTTGTCTCTGATACTGTGGACATATTGGCCTTATTATTTGACGTGGATATTAGAGGGTTAGTGGTTCAAAACCACTATAGAGAAATTTGGTTGTGATTGACTTGAGATTATCCTTAGGATATGTGTTTAATTGTGGGATTAAATTGATGATTCAAATCACCAATTTTAGGGTTTTATTATTCTTTCTATACCATTGACTTTTAGATACATTTGCTATTATTGAATATATTTTCGAGTAAATTCATTCCATATCATTCTTGTGATTAATTATTGTGCTCATTTGTGTATTATTGCGACTAGTGTGTGAATTCCATATTTCTCCCAACGAACGACCTTGGAACTCATGATTGTTTTTCAAACACTTATAAATTTAAATGTTGACAATTTAATTTTCATCGCTATACAACAACGCGATCATTTTACGACGATTTTTGATGCTTCAACATTAACCCTAAACCTATGTCCACCACTACCCTAAGCTAGCTTAGCTACCTACCTCCACTCCAACATGGCACCACCATGCACACACCCCTTCATACCACCACCTCCAAGAGCCACCAAAAAGTGGCACCAACCACCCCCATAACCACCCTTAGTTGGTGCCACAATTTCCCTCCAAAACTCCCCTCATCTCCACCATACACCTACCTCCACAATCCATCCTAACCCTACACCTAACCCCATTCTAGGATCCTCCTTGGTGGCACCAAAATGGAGGCTTCTCTTCATGGTTGGCACCACCTTTAGGTGCCCTTCCACCACATAACTACCACCACATATACCCCTTCATATGGTGCCAACCATCCTCCCCCTTTGGATCACCTAACCACCTCCCAAATGCCATCCTAGCCATTCATTAAATCCACGCCTACCCTTCCCATCTCCACACTTATATATGCCCTCCTAACTACCACATTAAACATATCCTCCCTTAGTTCTAATTCAACCTACACCAACTACATCTCACGACCAAGGAAGAAGAAGAAGAGAAGATGATCATGGGGACAACCTACACGCCCCCTTAGTGCCTTCTTCCTCTCTCTTCCTCTCCTTTGAGCCACACCAAGGAGGAAACTTTCTTCGAGGAGGAATGGACAGGAAAGAGGAGGAGCAAGGTGGTTGACACTCACGTTGAAGGAAAGCTTGGAGGAGTATCAACTTGGAGGCAAGGAGGAGATCTTTTCAAGAATAGGAGCTGCTGTGCTTGGAGCAAGACCTACCTCCTTCGGAGGACTTTTTCTTCTTCTTCTTTATCTTTATATCTTCTTGTATTAGCTAGTGTGTTTTTGTTTCTTCTATGTAATAAGAATTCAGCTATACTTCATCTTGTTTCTAGTAATACAAGTTTCAACTTTGCCTTCCAATTCATGTTTTCTAGTTAGTGTGTTTTTCTTGTTTTTAGTAGCTTAGTACACCACACCCCCTTCTTCTAATTACCTTAGGCGCACTTTCCTAGGGTGAGCTCAGAAGATAAGCTTTTCTTCTTGTCACTTAGGAGTAGTTGATAGGTGTAGTTTTTAGCGTAAACATTCTCGCATTTCGTTGCCCAATTATTTTTGAAAACCTTAAAAAGAACAAAATTGGAAATACAAAAAGTCAAGTGTGGATTTATGAGGCAAGAGAGAGAATCCTTTTTGTGACTAACAAATTGGCCTCCTTAGACGACCTTAGATACTCATCTTATCTGGGTATTATAAATTTAAGAGTTGATTGATTTTACTCGTTTCAACGACAAAAAACCCACATTTATAAAATTGCATAAAATCCATATCAAGCTCACATATTGGCAAGATCTGATAGTGTGTCATAATTTAGATGTCATACACATTGAGTATAATGTAATGAACAGCATTTGTTATGACCCAACCTAGCTCTACACAAGAACCGGGCTGGACTGCGTTAATTATCTACTTCTAGTGGAGTTTGCATACAACAGCTACCACTCTAGCATTGGCATAGCACTCTATGAAGCACTATATGGGCGGAGGTGTATGGCTCCGTTGAGTTGGGTTGAGGTTGGGACCAAGTAGGAGGTTGGTCCTAGGTTGATCCGCCAGAGCTAGGAGGTGATAGAGCAGATCCACAAGCGACTCTACACTGTCAGGTGCAAGTAGAAGAGCTACACTGATTGGAAGTGTAAGGAGGTATAGTTAGAGGTTGGAGACTACGTCTTCCTCTGTGTTTCGCCCATGAAGGGCTTGCAGAGGTTTGGGGTGAGGGGGAAGCTCGCACCGTGGTTTGTGGAAACTTTTGAGGTCTTAGAGTGGGTTGGACCCATTTCTTATAGACTTGCCCTTCCACTCCAGCTGTTTGGCATTCATAACGTGTTCCATGTGTCCAACCTGATGAGATATGTCACCGACCCCAGCCATGTATTGAGCCATGAGAGCATTGAGGTTGGGGATGACCTAACCTATCCATAGGGACCAGTGCAGATTCTAGACAGAGCCTTAAGTACCTTTTTGATTAGAAGGAGCTTAACATGAGACAGAGGTGTTGATTGGAACTCTTGAAGGATTATGACTGCAACATCTCATACCATCCAAGAAGTTCAATGTGGTGGCCGACACCTTTAACTGGAAGGTGCCCGCACACTTGGCTAGCCTTCAGGCACAGAATTGGCAGCTAATGCAGGAGGTTGGTAGCTGGCGACCTCAGGAGCCACATGGACATTGTAGGGTAGTGATAGTAATGAGATAGACATGACTTGAGCTCCTAGATTGCATTATGCTTGGATAGATGGATAGATCCATACTTACAGACACTGCAGGACAAGGTACTTATAGGAGACCCGAGGGACTTCACCTTCATTGATGAGATCCTACACATGAGAGGGTGGTTGTGCATTCCTAGGGATGAGGAGCTATTGAGAGAACTTCTAGTAGGATGCACACGAGTCCAGATTTACTATACACCTAGAGATCACTAAGATGTAACATGATCTGCAATGTGATTTTTGGTGGAGGGTGTTGAAGAAGGGTGTAGGAGAGTTCATGCAGTAGTGCTTGGTAATCAGCAGGTGAAGGCCGAGCACCATAGGCCTGTAGGGACATTGCAGCCACTTCCTATGCCAGAGTGGAAGTGGGAAAGTATTACCATGGACTTGGTGGTTGGGTTTCCTGTCATACAGTGAGGACATGATACCATTTCGATCACAGTGGACAGGTTAATGAAGACGACGCAATTCTTGCTGATTTGAGTCACATTTGGGCCAACATAGTTAGTGGAGTGGTACATTCAAGAGGTGGTACGCCTTCACGGAGTTTCACAGGAGATCATATTCGACAGAGACACCCACTTTACTTCCCAGTTCTGGGGAGAGTTCTAGTAGGCTTTGGGGACTCATTTGAGGTTCAACACCGCCTACCATCCCCAGACCAACGGGCAGTCTGAGCGCACCATTTAGACACTTGAAGACATTCTGCATGCTTGCGTGTTGGATTGGAGAGGCTCCTGGGAGGAGAGGGTTCGCGACCAATTCAGTTGAACCGGTGGTTCGGGTCGATTCAAGTGAGCTAGAGGGTGTTTTTGGAACAGTTCAGGACCCAAACGGAGTCCATTTTTCATGCAACTGGTATTTTTGGAAAGCTAGTTAGATTTCCTACATTTTGATACCCTATTTGACCCTGTTAGCATGCATTTTCACTACTGAAAAATCTATTTAATCCCTAATGTAAGTATTGGCCCCTTTGGACTCCCTAGGCTCAGCACTTGAGCGGGACACGTGATTCAATCCAAGTTGTGCTGCGATTGTGGGAGCTCTGGACAAGTGGTCCACGTCTCGTTCCTTCCCCTGGAGTAGAGGTAGAGTGGCTACTTATCTCACACCCTGGTTTTTCTAGCAACTGACATGCATATGTGTATACTTACAGCTACATGGAGTTACTTTTATAATGCATGCAAACCACTAGTAACTACATAGGGCTGATCCTGAACCCTAAGGAAGGCCATAGATGTACTTGTGATTTTGAAATGTGGTTTTGCGATGCCAAATTAGTTATCGACAAAGTAGGGATGAATTTGAACCCTAAGGGAGAACTAATTGTTGGCAACATGTGAAATAGTGGGATAAATGATATTACAATAATTCAAAATTAATTAGGGAATTCTCCTGAACCCTAAGGTAGAATAGAGATAATCTTAAATGTTAATGAAATCTTGGGCTTGATAATGAAATGAAAATGAGAATGTGGGGCTGCAACTGGCTAAGTGGCTACTAAAGTGTTAGTACTAGTGTGGGGGAGATGAGCTGGCCCTCGAGTGCACATGCACCGAGGAGAGTTAACTACCATGTTATAGAGGGAGAGAGCTAACCTCCTCGGGTAGGGACCTGGGTAATATAAGGATGTGTTGCAACCATCGCCAAACAATCACAATAAATCGCTGTTGACGTGTTTTTATCCCTAGCAACGACGCCAAAAATTTGATCGTCGACGACCAATTTGCAATAAAAAGTGTTTTAAATATCGTCGTAGTAGTATATGTGTCACAAATGCAAACCGATGTTGTGTCAATTTTATTTATTTACGATTTTTTCTGGTTTGTTTCTAGGGCATTCACTAGGAGGTAGTTATTGATATATATATATCACTCTTTAAGTCCAAAAATGTTCTTTTATTCCAAAAATGTTAATTTTATTTACAAGTATGAATGATTGAATCGATAAATGAAAGAATCGGTTAATTATTTACAAAAGAATCAACTAATATGCATTGCAATGTCTGAAACAAATGTACAATAAACAGGCATAAAAAACTAACTACTACTATACTATGTAAGTTATATACAACTAGTATAAGTAATACCTAAATGTAGGTACAAAAATAGTTACTATTATCTATTATACTAAATTATATCAACATACTAATGTTTATGGTAACATATATTATATATACAGTAACATATACAAGCGTCGCTGTAACCTTAGTAAAATACTTACATCTCATAAGACAAAATAGCATCTATACTGACATATATAGCAATGTACAGTGATGGATCTAACTGTCACTAAAGCTCCATTGTTATTTATATACATATAAGACTCAAATAGTTATATACTCTACTCTATATATATATATATATATACTACTTATATACATATACTATATACATATCTTATTTACATACGTATATATATATTAATTACTATTATACATATACTGTATATACATATACATTTGTTACATGTACACACATATATACACATACACACAGCAGCACACCTACATGGACACTTAGCCAACTTCTCATTTACTTAGTCATTTTCTAGGTCATCCCCTCTCTCATCAGATGTCTATATTTGAACCCAAAAATTGGTTTTAAGTGGGTGGGCCAACTATTTTCGAGGGATATACAGCACCCAGGAGGGTGAGACCAGACCTTTACTAGTGGCCAACCCTAGTTCATTATTAGGCTTATTTAGATCTGATTCATGGCCCAATATTAGGCCCATTTCATGCCTACTATAGTGCATGGTCCCTGACCCACCACTGTTCAAACATGTCAATGTACCATATACACTCGGTATGCTTAGAGAGAGATGAGATAAGATGTATGTGCATCGTGCGCTGCCGACTAAGAAGCTAGTAGCATAAAAACAATTTATACTACGTCAACTGCTTTGCACCACACGATGCGACACTTTCTTGCAGTGCTCCATTGAGCACAGCTACGTTTACATGTATTCTGACTTCATGATTTTGGCCCTCGATTTGAGGGCCATAATTAATTCCAATTTCTAATTAAAATATATCATTAGAAAGCAATCATATAGGGCTACATAATTATATAGTTAATTTAGTAAAGTAACTTAGTTATATTTTAAACTTGGTTAAAGTTAGTGATTTATACATGTTAATTTGAGGGTTAATATGTTAATTAAAGTACAAATTGGTTAATTAATCATACAATTGACCTTATAGAGTGTTAATGTACATAATAAATTATTTATTATACTTTTTAAATAATTTTAGAAACTTTATTTTAATTTATATACATTTAAATATTAGTTTAAGTTAGATTTACATATAGATAATTTATAAATACTATAATACAGTATACATACAACATAAATAGGTTGAAAATATTTAATATAATATTATACAAATGTACATTATAACTTACTTCAGTATTAACTTAAATTATTAATTTATTTTATTTTAAGTTAATAAATTACTTAATTAACCTAATAACTAATTATCTACTATAAATACTTAATTAACTTAAATTACAGGTATTGTACTATTCATAATACATAGTTAAATACGTATTTACAGTATTTGACATAATTATGTACAAATAGATAGGTTTACATAATTACTTAGGTTATGATACATTTAATTTATATAAATTAATATTTAATAGCACAATAAAGTTATATATATAATAAATCACTTTAAATACTTAATTTAATATATAGAATACATAGATAAGTTATATATACACATTATATACATATTATACATTATATACATATAGTTTAGGTTAATTAATATTCACAAGTATATACATAGTGTATAGGGTATTTTTGGGGGTTTTCTGATTTTTATGATTTTTATAGGTTTAGGGGAGGTAGGAGATGAGAGAGAAAGGATGAGATGAGGGAGAGTGGTTTCTTTTTGTGATTTTTGAGTTTTGATCTTTTATTAAATTCCAAGGTATACTAAACCGTCGGCTGATATGTTCTACCAAGTCGGGGGTTCAGATTACCTTGAAACCTGGCACACATCTAAAGAAATACCTGATTTTACTCAAGACAGATTTATTTTATTTTATTGTGATTTTTATATATTTACAAAGCAACCTTATGTAGGCCTTGGAAGAGTTTTGGAAGTGAAAGCCTAAGACCTAAAAGAAGGTACAATGGCTGGAACAGAGTTATGTGCATTCAGAAACACTCCAAACATCACAAGAAAGGTATATGAGCAATCAAATGTGATTTTTATCTCAACTTCCATTATTAGCAAATTTTGGACAGTTAACTCATTGTATACATGCTGATAATGCATCAAAGATGGGTCAAAAATCATTTAAAATCAGATTTAAAGTTTGAAATTTGGATGTAAATATGCAGGAACATTTATCCATCACAACACAATATAATCAAACATTATAACATGACTTTTAACCTTGATTTCATCAAAATACACATTTGGATAGTTTACATGATCTGAGAAAATCCATTACAAAGCATTTACAATCAGATTTGAGTCAATTAATTATATAGGAATGCTTTTTCAATAAAATGTTCCAATATACAACAACATCAGCAGCTCAAACAATAATCAAACCCAACCCAAAATCCAACCATTCAGCCAATGCAGCTGCTGCTATTTTAGCAGCTAAACTGTTGCAAATGTTGCTCCAAAATATCAGCTCATATGCTGCTGAACTTCAAATTAGACGTCATCTTTAAGGACCAGTTGGCTTAAAACCATGTTGCAGCTACTTCCATATGGCTGACAGTCAAGGACTGTTCAGAAATCAGAATCAGACCTTCTAGACCTAATCTAAAGTAGCTTCACATTTGGAAATCTGATTAAAATCATTTTCTTTCTTAAGATCAACATGTTGCCCAAATTGGGCTTTTGCGTTAGTTTTTATTACTGATCAGATCATCTGATCTTCTTGAACACCATTGATTGGTGATCAAGGTGATCTAGTGATCATCTTAGAATCATTTAGGTCCTTGTCTGACCTTAAATCAGTGTCACTGATTATCCTTGGTTAAACTACCTAAAATGCAACTCAAATTGGGCTTATACTCATCTGAAAATTAAAAATCACATGAAACACCTTAGATTCATTGCATTACACCCAATTGAGTGAATGAAAACTAGAATCGCTCAATTAAATCCATTTAAAACTAATTGACTCCAGATCGCAAAATTGGATGTGAAATCCAAATATGAAAGAATCGAGTGAATTGGTTCAATTAAAACCAGATCGGGGGATCTTTGTGAATTTATGGAATGAATGGGAGACCCCCTAGGTGGATTTTAGGCACTAATTTAGATCTCGAAACCAAAACTTGCACATCTGAATTTGACCTTAATGGAGGGGTGAACAATGAATAAAATCCAAGGGAAAAACAAAAAATGAATTGTTGAGTGTAGAGGGAGATTTATGAGTTGAAATGGAGGTGGAAAAACACCTCTCTGATCTGAATTGATCAGAGAGGGTGAAAGCGATCTAAACTAATCTAATCTACTCCAACCAATCCATCATTGATTTTGATTTCTAATCTACTCCTAGCTAATATAATTACACTAATTACTACTCTAAACTACTCTAGAAAGCTGGAAATCCTATCTAACAGGAAGAATGGGGTTGCCTCGATCCAAAGGCAGTGATTAAGGAGGAAGAAGAGAGGGAGGTCTCCAGAGAGTGAAGAGCCCTCTAGTGGAGCTCTAGGATTGTCCTCAGGCATATGTCATCCTTAGATGCAAGGAGGAATTGAAGGTGAAAAGCCACACCCTTGTCACAGGCATGGTGATTGAAGGGATTAGGAGGTACTAGAGAGGGGGAAGGTGACCAACTCGAGTGGCATAGGAGGGCGTTGATGGCACGCGTGAGCAGCTCTGGAGGTGATTAAGTAGGCTCTGGAGTGAGTTTGATCACTATGGAGGTGTGATTAAGCAGGTAGGGTTTGGGCAGTGGGATGTTTTTGCAAGGGGTGCGAGAAGCTCTATATCAAAAACCCACCATAGATCAGATCTAGCTTGGGTGGTGATGCCATGCGCCAAGGTGTGTGCAGGATCAATTTGGATCAACCGTTGGATGAAGGGTGTAGGAGAGTGATGGTTCAGATTCGAGGTGTCCTTGCGATGCTATAGTGCACCACGCTGCTGCAGGTATGTTGGTACATTTGTAGAGAGGCTTTTAAGGTGAAATAGTGAAGAAAATGTGCAGAAGCCCATTAGTGGCAAAGATTCTTGCAGTGTAGCCCTTATGAATTGCAAAGAAGTCCCTGGCGATTATCAAAGAGGACCTTGGAGGTTTTAAACGTGAATAAATGTAAATGACCTAAGGACCTAAATGTAAAACTTTAAATGCAAGGTCCTAATGATGTCCAAATGCAACTAAGTTTTTATTGAAGATTAACTAAACATTTTGGAAGTTAATTCCACCTTTGATTTGAACTTTTGAATCCAAATGTGTGTTCAATTAGCAATTGGATCATCAATTTGTATTAATGAATATAATATCTCATTTTCTGACCTAATTTTGGGTTTTTAACACAAATTTGTTGTTTTAGGTCATTGTTATTATTTCTCACACTTAACTATTTTCATGTGTTAATTATGTAATGTTTAACCTAGTTTCTAGCCTAACTTGACCATTTTAGCTATGATGAGCCACACCTCATCACCAGGGTAGCTGCAACCTCCCTATACTAACTCCTGTTGGGCCCCATGGGGCCAACCAGGATAGTCAGGCGAGGGTGCACAGACTAGTTGAGGGATATGACCTCTACATTGTTTTGTGTTGTACTATTAGTGCACACTCGTAAGCAGAAATGACTAATCGCGTGCCAATGCGGGGTAGCCCCCCGTGCATTTACCATGTGCGTCGTAGTCACCGTTATGTCGTGACCATGACCTCGAGGTGGTAGACCTGGTGTAGGAGAAACATGGGGTGCTCTCTCGGCCTTGAGAGCACCACGTACACACCCTGCATTACGGGGATACTGCAACGAGGTTGTCCCGATAGGGGACATGTGAAATAAAAGGAAAAGTGATATAGCCTTTGGGCTACTAGTGGGAGGAAACTAAATAGGCTAACGTGAACAAATTAATTTTTTTTTGAGAGAGTGAGTGCCATTGTTAACAATGGTAGACGAGGAGCATTTTATTCAGATAAAAAAATAATCAGGAAAAAATTACAATGGAATTTTCCCACGTCTTGTTTCCTTTACATGACTTAATTATTTACTACCGCTCTACTTAGCTTTTCGCTAACGTCTACTCTACTTGCACCCAAGTCAAGGGAGTGAGCAGCCAGTTCCACAATTTGTAGAGGGAGCTGGGCCTAGCCACGCCTAGCCGTAGTTAGCTTAGTTTTCATCCTTTTCTATTGTAGTATCTAACTATAGAGCTGCTAGTTTCTGCATTCGCATTTTTATGTCTTTGGGATGTGATGGCTAGGTGCAAACTCTATTCTATTATCCTAGTACTCTAGTAAGCCCATGGTTTATTTTACTACTTTCTTGTCATTTAATTATTTTGTTGCTATGATGCATGTGTGGGAAATGTTATTGTTTTGGTTTATTATTCATTGGATGACTAAGTCTTGGGATAATTAATGTGGTCTGGCCTGGTTCTCATGTAGAGCCGGGTTAGGTCATGACAGCATTTTAGATGTGTTGAACTTAACAAACAACCCAAAGGACATAGTAAAATCAAGAAATAACATGAAAAGTTTGGGTATTCATGCTAAACTACATGTTAATGAAGGCAACCCTTAATTATCAGATGTTAGATATAGTCTAAATTAGGAGTAGAGGCAAAGGATTTTCTCATTCTTGAAGGACATTCGGGTGCCATATGGCTATTCCCTATAGCTTCTATGTTGTGTAAATGAAACACAGAAGAAGATTAGTGGATTAAAAAGTTGTGTAAATGAAGCACAGTAGTCAATTCATTTACAGAGATGAGCTGATTTTTTAAAATCATATGTTCAAAGGCATTGGATTCTAAAATGCTAAATTACTGGGATAAATAAATTGTTATCACACTTTGTAAGATGGAACAAATTTTCCCTCTTGCTTTCTTTAATGTTATGGTACATGTCACACTTCATCTTGAGATTGAAGCGAGAATTGTTAGACCTGTACAGTACAGATGGATGTATCCAGTAGAATAATTTTTGAAGAAGCTAAAATATTACGTACTTAACAAGGCCAAGCCAAAGGGGTTAATCGTCGAAGGATAACTTATGGTGGAATGCATAAACTCCTACGCTATGTATATGAATGGCACAGACAACTATTTTAATCAACTAGAACAAAATTATGATGATGGTTTCAATGATAATGATGAAGATTGCTTGTCCATATTTGACATCAGAGGAAGGTCAATCCTTCTCATAGAATAGAAGTCCATCTTGAACATGGATCGACAATTGGCTCACTTGTACATTCTGAAGTAGATTTCGGAAGTGGATCCATTTTACAATGAATTCAAATAGTTCTCACATCCATCTACACATGAACTGCAATTCCTTGAATGGTTTAAAGATTGTGTAAATGAAATGAAAGAACATAATGACCCATGGTAGATATAGGATTTCAATAAAATTGGTGATACACCATTGACTTATGGATGTTACCATTCTCGGAATATAATAAACAAGTTCAAATTTAGAGTAAGATCAATTGATGATGCAAAGGCAACACAACTGGATGGAGTTGTTGTTAGTTGTGATGTTAGTAATAGTTGTGATGACTACTACAGGAAAATTGTAGAGAATGTGGATATGAGCTTTAGATATGATCAGAGGGTGGTTCTATTTAGGTGTGATTGGCTCGATATTTTTAAAGATGACGTTGGTTTCGAAATAGACAACAAGCACAGTTTCTTGAGTTTAAATAAGAATTGTCGGATTCTACAATCATCTAAAACATTCACATTAGCTTGTCAAGTAATACAAGTCTTCTACATATTCGATAATAGCAAAAATGAATGGATCATACCCGTTAGAGTAGTGTTGCATGAGCATTATGTTGCACAAAAGGATCCAGACCTTGATGTAGAAATTTAAGCATACTAAGAACTTCGACAAGATGGACAAGTGGGCCTTAGTGCAATGGATATTGATATATAAGGTAATAAATCAAATTATAAAACCATTAGATAAAGAACATTGAAGGAAAACAATGTACTCATAGGTTTAGTTTAATTATCCTTTACTTTTTTCATTGCTTTTCTTAGTTTTAAATTTACTTCTTATTCAAAACTAAGTTTTACCTTTTACCTTCTCTTATAGGTTGTTTGCAATGTTATTGTTAGTTTCTTCCCTCAGACCCCACAGTTTGTTGAGGTAACTATTAATAGTTTGTTTCATTTATATGTACACTTCCATTTAAAATTTTATGGTTATGCTTTTTCAACAAAGTGTAAGTTGTGCCCAATTATGAATTTTTGTATCTTATATAGGGTGTGCCCACTTTTGTAGATTTTATGTTATATGTGGGGTGTACCTACTTTTGTAGTTTCTTATTATTATGGTTTTCATGTTATAAGTGGAGTGTGCCCACTTTGTAGTTT
The DNA here is from genome assembly GCA_037157565.1 of Thalassia testudinum. Taxonomy (NCBI): domain Eukaryota; kingdom Viridiplantae; phylum Streptophyta; class Magnoliopsida; order Alismatales; family Hydrocharitaceae; genus Thalassia; species Thalassia testudinum. The sequence goes on from JAZHRO010000015.1 coordinate 30,776,826, forward strand.
CTTATAATTGTGTTTTTTTTGTTATATGTGGGTTGCATCCACTTTTGTGGTTTTTTGAATGGTAGTCCAACTATGTTCTTTTGTTATATGTGGGGTGTGTCCAGTGATTTTTTTCTGCATATAGAAAATCACGAATCTAGAATATAGAAAATCCAAAGGGAATGGTAATTTGTGAATGTCCTTAAATGGTAATTAATTTTAATGAAGTGTGCTTGATAAGAAAGTTAAGAGTTTAACCCTTATCAAGATGAAATGAGTTATAGAACACTTGCCATAGGATGAAATTCACTCCTAAAATGGCATATGAGCTTAAGTAAAAGGATATAGAAAGCTTAAGGTGGTTATGAGGTTAAGTATTGATGTAAGTAGCCCATAATCAGTGTATGTCTAAATATCTAACAAGAAAATAAGAAACTAAGTAATTAATCTAATAGTTGCAACTTTTGTTTAGGTGGTTATGAGGAGGAAAGCATCATGCATGGTTAAGTGTAAATAAAGATTTAGTATGTAATTAATTGGTAATCTATAGCTTTGTTTTATATGGTTACTCTGTTTCTTCCTTTTTTGCATTATATTTGTGATAGAAATTAACCAATACTAAATCGAATATGATATAATGTTGAGAAACTAGCACAAGAGCTTGATTGTAAAAGGGATGGAAATGAGGATTGCATGGACTGTCAAAGTTGGATAAAAACTCATTTTACTAAGGATATCCATAATGAAACAAATTGAAAAATGAATTTGATTGGTTTATCATCAAAAAATTAGACAATATAAATAACTACAAATTACAAGATTGAATAATATGGGAAACAACAATTTGCATGGAAGGTGCATGGGATCTTCTTTTTTCTCCTTTAAGAAGGGTAGGATTTGTAATTGTTTCAATGAGGTGAAACTAAGAACAAAAGTGAAGTGTGACAAAAGTGAAGTGTGTCATATATTGGTAATACATTGCCTAAAGCGAATACAAAGACCAAAATAAAATTTATAATGTAGTAGTACCCAGTTAAAAATCCTATGCCATGCACCAAAAGAATGGAAAGAAACTCTCCGCACATATACATAAACACATATATCCTACTCTCTAACCCTTGTTAATGTCAACCTTCATGTTAAGGCACTTGCCAATCATAAAGTTGGATTATTATTATAGCTCAATAAAAACTTGCATTAGACCATGCAAGAATGTAAGGATATGTAATAAAGGCTCTTGGGAAGCCAACATAAGCTCATTTATAAGTTGCTTGGGCTTCTCTTCAAACAAACAAAAAAAAGAAAACAATTGTGGCTTCTTAGATTAGCCTCTTCTTTCTTCTAGCCACCTACTTCATTTGATGTATTCTTAGGCTTCTTCACTATGAGAAGTTGATGCCACACTACTACATCATAATGGAGATAACTTAGGCTCAATTGGCGGGCAAGATTGGGATGAATCATAAAGTTACTTTGCTAAATATTTTGTTGTCTCTAGAAGGAGGATTTTCTTCTTACTTAGTAGCAATTGTTTTTTTCCCATACGTTGTTGCCATTATCTTTTTAATATCTACTTTAGTATGTTTTCTTATTTGTTGTAAATGTACTTGATTTTTATTTTTAATTTGTTTAATGAATGTTTATGATTGAAATGTAGGTTGCCCACTAACCTATGTTAATTACTTTCTAATTCCTAGTTTCTTATGTCAACCAACTCCACCTAGGAGTGCATGCAGTGATAAACACTAGTTTATCATCATTCTTAGGCATAATTTACACTTATTTCTAGGGTTTCTACATCTGCATTACAATATTAGTTTACATTCAGCATATCATGCATAATTAGGGTTAGGCATGTGTTAGCAAGTTTTCTTATCATTTTATGTATTTATATACTTTAATGGCTTGTCAGGGAATGAAGAGATAGTAGAAATCAGTTGACCTTGACAGATGAAAGGCAAAAGTATCAAGAGGAAGAAGATAGAAGCTCATATCAGCTGCATTCTAGCTCATGCCAGCTAATCTCCAGCTCATTCAACTCATTTTAGGTCAACTTAATTGAGCTTGGTTACTAGTCCTAATCTAGCTAGCTAAGCTAGTTGGAAGTCTTCAAGCAGCTCTTCTTTAGCTCCCCTCAGGTTCATGACAACTCGGTGAAGCTTCAAGTTAGCTCCACTAGCTACTAGCTAGCTTAAGCTACCTAAGCTAGCTCCACCTCCCTAGCTCCTAGCTCCACCTCCCCTCTACTTAAAGTGGACCACCACCCTACTCCAAAATTCCACCAAAAACCTCCACCAACTCTCCTCTTTTTTGTGCCAACATATGTAACCACCACCACCGCTCACACCTCTTCACTTTGGTGCCAACTTTAGCACCCTTGCCAACCACAACCATCGCCTATAACCATCACAAAAGTGGTGCCAACTTTCCCTCCAAAACGACCATTAATATCCACCCTTAAACCTCATCCTAACCATCCAAACATGGTGCCAAAATACCACCTTCTAGAAGCCTAGGGTTGGCACCAAAATGAGAGTGTCCCTTCATGTTGGTGCCACCCATAAATGCCCTTTCAACCCATAACCACCACCCTCCTCCATTCTATGTAGACACTACCCTACCACCACATAAGAGCCATCCTTTGCTACACAATTTCTCCACCAAAAATTCTACACACATGGCCAAGGAAGAGGAGAGTAGGCATGCACATTAGAAGGGTTCCTTACCATGCCCTTCTAGTCTCTACACCCTAATCTCTTCTTCCTTGGAACCAAGTCAAGGAGCAAAATGGACTTTGGAGGACAACTAGGCAAGGAGAGAGTGGTGGGCGTCCACTCTTCAAGGAGCTAGGAGGAGCACTTCAAAGAGCAAGAAGAAGGCCTTTTCAAATTCGAGAGTAGCCATACTTGGAGTGAGTAACTTCTTCATTTGGGAGACTCTTGTATTTCTTTTTCTTCTTTGTATTCATATTTTTGTAGTAGAAGCATTCCTTTACTTGGGGATTAATTGTGTGAGATCCCTCCACACAATTGAGCTCCCTAAGTCCTTGTAGACATCATTACTTCTTAATTTAAAATCAAGTGCCTTTCATTATTTTATGTGCTTCAATTTCAAATAGACTTTGATTGCTTTAGTGCACTCACTCCACCTTTCTAATTACTCTAGGCACACATGCCTAGGGTGAGCTTAGAAAGGTAGGACTACCTTTATTTCATTACTTAGGCATATTTTGTACTCTCAATTGCCCTACTTTTGAAAAACCCTAAAAATTACAGAAACACCAAAAAAGAGGATTTGAGAGAGTGCGAGAGAGAATATCAATTTTATAACTATCAATTGCCTCCTTGGACGACCCTAAATACTCCCATTATCTAGGTTTACAAATTTAAAAGTTGATAGGATTTTCATGTCTCAACGACATTAAAAACCCATACTTACAAACTACATAAAGTTCGTATCAGGCGGCAATCATGAGAACTCCTTTAGAGAGTTTAATCTTTTTAGTTTTTGGGCTTAACAACTTTAGTAAACATCACTGAGTTTGTTAGCATCTTCATCTTGACTTAATTCATTTTCTAGCTCAAAGTCAAACTTTGACCTTAGATGGGTCAAACTTAGCAGCTATTAGAGCTCGTAGAGGTTTAAAGCTTGGTTTTGAGGTTTTAATACATTTTAGAAGCCTTTAGAAATAATCTTGACTCATAATTGGCAAAGTTGCTAATTGTTTTGATTTATTTCTCTTTCTGATGTCAAGGACCTTTGTGATGGGTTTGTTTGAGCTTTGAAGCAAATTTTTGATGTCAGAATTAAGCTTTAGATGTTGTCTTAAGCTTTTTTAGTTTAGGATATAAAGAGGCATTGAAAGAGTTATTAAGAGCTGTGAGAGAGTATTTGTAGTTGTCAATAAGGCCCTACAAGCACTTTGCTTGCCTTTAGTATGAGAAGAAACTTATAAGGGTGATCCAATTACCTGGAGAAATTGAATCAACTCTCCAAGCACTTAAGAAGAAGATCTGATCCTTTAATTGGCTATTGGGGTTGTGCTAGTGCTAATTGGAGAATGTTTCTGATATGCAAGAGGAGGTTGAAGGCTTAAATTAGGAGATCGTGGAGTCGTTGCTATTCTCTGTTATACGCTGAAGAAAGAAGGATTGGAAGTCCCACCTTGGTAGGAGAAAGGCGCTCAACTATAAATATATTGAACCGCATCTGTAAGCTCGTCAGCTAGTACGGGGGTCGGCTCCCCTACGAGCATATACACCGCTTTCCCTTGAGCATATATACGAGTATCCTAACTATGGCCCATTAGGGGTGGCCTGCAGGTGTTCTGATCTTAACATGTGGTACAATCCTGGCCATCAAGCCAATAATTTTTGATGTAGAGAAGAATTTAGACTTAGCTGAAAATGGAGTTGAGTTTGTGCTTAACATGTATAAAGAACATTTTTTAAGCATTCCTTTTACATGTTTTTTATACCATGAACTATGTGTTTTCTAATGATTCTAAACTTGTGTTCTAATCATTATTAGTAGGTTAATTGCCTTGTTTTTATCTTATTCTTTTGTAATTAACTTGATATGCTTAATATATAATTAAGTTATTCATCAATTAACTCACTAATTACCATAAGCTATATTAAATAAGTTATGAATACAAGCTATGTAAGCCTAACTCAACTAACTTAATATAATCTAAATAGTAATAAGTCCTAATGTAATTATACTTAATTATTATGGATGGATCTAACTTAAGTTAACTCAAGTCTAATTTAGCCTAAGTTAAGTAATTTAAAGTAAATACTATATTTAAGCTAAGTAAGGTTATTCTAGTTTACTAGTAAGTTATACTTATAAGATAAGTATTAGTTAAGTTCTTAATTTAGGTAATTAAATTTAAGTTTTAGAAGTAATTTAAGCTATTAAGTAAATTATGTATATAGTAAGTAGTTATGTATTAGTTATTTGTTCTCATTATGTATAGTAAGTAGTAAATTATACTTGTAGTTATATTATTAACTTAAGTAATTAAATCTAAGCTTAGTCTAGTAGTTTATATTATTAAGCAAATTATATTCTATTAAGCACTTATAACTTAATAGGAATTGGTAACTTAAGAATCTAATTAACTTTATATATATATATTGTACATTTTATTTATTAACTTAAGCTAGGTATATTACCTATGTATATTATGAATTATTAAGTTAACCCAAAATACTAATTATTGAATCCTTGGTTATAATAGTGAAATTAACATAATCAAAATAATTTAAGATAATAATTAGTGAATTAAATTATAATAAGCCTCCCAACGAACGACATAGACTTAAAACCAGTATAAATTTATAAAATATGTTGGTTGTCTTGTACACTATACTATGACATAAAACCCTGATTACTATCGTGAGATAACTATAACATCAGCCCCCATTGTGTTGCCATTCGAAGGAGGAGAGGAGGCAATTGGTGAACCCTCTCGCTCTAACTCTTCCTCATGCAAGGACGCCTTGTCTAACTTGAGGGATGCTCCACCCGATGAGCTGGTCAAGATATAAGCTACCTAATGGCCATACCATAGCTAGTTGTTATCTCCTTCCTTCTTCATGCTTTATGTTTTCTCTGTCCTATCTTTCTTTATGTACCTAGCTATCCACCTCTTGAGCCTATAATGGTGATTGGCTCATTTTTGTAATAGAATGAAGTTGAATGACATTTCTTTTCCTTAGCTTGGATGTTGTGCTTGCGGATGTTGTGTTGTGTTTTTGGCTAAGTATGGATAGTCTACTTCAAACATGGTAGGTGATGCAGCAGATTTGCACACGTAAAGTGTTTAGGCTTGGAAAATCCATTGTCGTAGTTTGATTCGCGAGAAAATCCATCGATCAGATAATATTTATAACCAAAACTCGAGGTGAGTTCCGGGTCGAACAAGGGGAGGCGAACGTTTGGTTTTATGAAATCTGCGTTTCGCTTTTTATTTGTTTGTCTTTTTTATCTTTTATAATTTTTTTGGTGTTTTTATCAAGCAAGATATCAGATCAATGAAAACATTATCTAACTAATCTACTTGCAAAATATGAGAGAGAGAGGAAATATCAATATATTGATGAACAAATGTTTCCTTCAACTATGAAAGCGAAAAAGCTATACTAGAAAGCAGTAAAGATAGATGGAGATGAGAAGAGTCCCCTTTGATGGTTGCTTGGAGGATGGCTTGCTCTGACGACGCTCGAATGAAGGTGGTGAGGAGCGGGACGAGGGAGAACGGTGGCGGAGGAAGGAGGATGGGGAAGGACGTCGTCGTGGCAAGGATCTTCTTCCTAAAGGAGGAGAGAGGACGGTTGCGGGATTCTCCACGATTGGGGATGAGAGGTGGGAAAATATTTGATTCTACTCTAGAGGAGCATCCTGGGCTTGGGATAAGTTCTCTCTAGAGACTTGGTGGTGGTGAGGAGAAGAAAGGAAGAGATGAAGAATGGGAGGGGTAGGAGTCCTTTTAGAGTGAAGGAAAGGATAAATTTTGTATATAGGACATTTAGTGATGGTCATAAATGTCGCTGAAGATCCACCGCAAATGTCGTTGAAGACAACCTTTCACCCACGCTGTCGCTGCACTGGCGTGTGCTCCACATGCCCTTGTCGCGCTCGCACGCGTGCTACGCACCTATTGTGTGTCGCGCTGCGCTGCACCTATGCATGCCCGCTGCCTTGCGAGCGGTGCCTTGCACTGTTGTGCATGCATACCTCTGCGCGCTTGCGTGCACCCACGCTGTTGTGCGCGTGTGGTGGCACGTGAGTGCGCATGGGTGGCCTGGGTTGCACCACGTGGCACAATCTAGGCCATCCATCTTCTTTCCTTTGTAGGGGCTACTACAGAGGTCGGATTGAGTCGAATTTTATGCCGCTGGGTTGCGATCGTCGACTTGAATCCATCCATTGGGTCGGATTTGTTATTTGAAGCTCCGAATGGCATCATCTAGTCTCTCAGCCGTTGATCTTCCTCAGATTGCATATGGTGCTATGGGACTCTGATCAAGGCGATTTCGGTGGTGTTAGACTCCGATCGTCGTCCTGATCAGATTCGTATGGTCAGATCATCAATCTGAGGCTCCAAATTAAATCTCCTTCTCTCCTACCTATAAAAGGACGTAATTAACCTAAAATATGCACAAACTACTCTAAATGCAGAATGATGCATGCTATGCAATATTTATAGTATGAATGCCTATCTAAGCCTAGAGACATGCATAAATAGGCATTTTAACCTAAATGGATGTGTCTACATCAGTAGGGTCTTAAGTTATCAGCATGCCATAAGTAGGTATGCATTGACCGTCTAGGGCTACTAACTTATAGGAGCCGATTAAGTGGAAGTAGTGACTTGACAGGGGCCCTTCTAGTTAGGGGCTCGCTTTCTGCCTGGCTTAGCCAGGTTACATGCTTCGACCTACCTGAGCAATACTAACTCACATATGCTAAAACATCTTTCATTGACTCATTGATTATAGTACTTGGCGATGGTTTCTTTGTAGGCATTTTATTTATCACTTGCTTCTTATTTAGTGAATTCTAGGAAGTCGAGGGCCACCCACATCTACATCTCATTTTTGTTGGGGTCAAAGAATTGCACTCGGTAAAATGGAAGGTCAACCTCTAGTGGGATCCTAGCTTATGCCCCATAGTCCATGCTAAAAGGGGTTTCACTAGTGGTGGTTTTTTGTCTCATTTTGTAACCCCATAGTACATAGGGTAGCTCTTCCACCCACTTGCCTTTGGCATCATCTAGCTTCCTTTTAAGGGTTGCTATGATCATTCGATCAATAAGTTTTGCTAGACCATTTGCCTGAGAATGTGTAGTAGATTTGAACATCAGCTATATGTCTCAATTGATGCAAAAGTCTTCAAAATGCTTTGATGTGAATAGGGTCCCACCATCTGCCATAATTATCCATGGTATCCCATAGTGACGGATAATTTCTTTGCGGACAAAGTTGATGACTTGCTCAACATTGGGGCTAGCCATGGCTTCCACTTCTACCCACTTAAAGAAGTAATCCACCACCACAATGACAAAATTTTTCTAGGTGGGGGCCATTGGAAAAGGCCCGATTAAATCCATGCCCCATCGTGCAAATGAGGTAGGAGAGGGTATAGAGATCATTTCTTCTGGCAGAGCTTGGGGTATGTTGGAGAACCTTTGCCATATGTCGCACTTCTAGGTGAATTCCTTGGCATCTTGGAGGCCAGAAATAACCATACCAGTGAATTTTGGTAGCCAAGGCCTTCAATCCTTCATGGTTGCTGCAAATGCTCGCATGGACATCCTCTAAGGCTTATTGGGCCTCGCTAAGATTTAGGAACCTGACTAAGGAGTTGAATTCCCTCTCTTGTATATGGAGCCATCCAAGATTATGTAGTAGGCTATTTTTAGGCAGAAAACCTTTTGGTTAGTGACTTCAGGAAGAATGAGTCCATGCCAAAGGTAACCAAGAATAATGTCCATCTAGGAAGCCTCTCCAGCTCTCACTTTCAGTATAGGGTTCAAGTAGACGGAAGGGTTCATCAACTCTTTAAGATTGAGATTATCATCTTCCTTTGTTGGGCAATAGAGGCTAATTTGGCGAGGGCGTCTACTAGCGGGTTTTTTTCCTAGGGCACTCAATTGATGTTGACATGGTGTAAGTCTTCCATCACTACCCTACCCTCTTTTGTGCGTGGAGCCATCAACTGATCTTTTGCTTGAAACTCCCCTTGGACTTGGTGAGCTACCAGTTGGGAGTTGGTGAACACATCAAGGTGGGTCACACCCATCATATTGGCAAGGCAGACTCTCGCCAAGAGGGGTTTATGCTTTGCCACATTATTTGTTAGTGAGAACATTAGGCAGATTGTGTATTTCCCTACGAAGTCATTAAAGGAGGCTAGCACCACCCTAGCACACATGCTACTCTTATTAGAGGATCCATCCATGTGGAACTACCAAGTTCCCATGTCTAGCGGTGACGTTGGGATGAATTTTTCCACAAAGTTAGTGAGAACCTATCCCTTCATGGTCAGGCAGGATTGATACTTGATATCATATTCTACCAGCTCTAGGGCTCATTGTGTATGGTGGGGTAAGCCAGATGGCTTGTAGAGCATCTTTATCATGGATTGATCAAAGAGGGTTGTTATGGTGTATGCCTAGAAGTACAGTTGTAGCTTTTTGAAATCATTAACTAAGGCTAGCCTAAGCCTTTTAAACGGGGGGTACTTGGTTTCTGCCCCATGATAGGTCTTACTAACAAAGTAGACCACTTTTTGTATGCCTTCCTTTTCCTTTACTAGGGTGGCACTGACAACTAAGCTTGAAGTGGTAAGGTAGATGAACAAAGGCTCACCAGGTATGGGAGCCACCAAGACTAGTAGGGATTGGAGGTGTTCTTTGATCTTGTTGAGGGCTTCCTGGCATTGAGGCATCCAATGCTCTGTGGTTTACCCTGACCAGCTATCTGAACTACTAGTTAGTTAGGGTTTATTATTGTTGACGTAGTATAATGTCACAATCCAAACGAATGTCAATTTATTTATATACAATTTTTACTGGTTTTATTCCAGATCGTTCACTGGGAGATAATTATTGATATGCATCATTCTCTATTATCCAAAATCATCTTTTATTCCAAAAATGTTAAGTTTATTTACAAAAGAATGGGTTAGAATCAATATAATCAAGGAATGAACTAATCTAAGTTAATTATTTACAACATGAACTCAATTGAGTGTTTATCCTAAGAAATGCCTTAAAAACATTTACAAGCAAGGCATAAAGAGAATTAGTTAATCAACTAAAATATATACAAGTATACAACTGATCAAACTATCTAAGTTTAAGTTTATACAAGTCTATTAGCAAAAAAGAATTACAAATGTACAAGCATTGAAAATTACATATAAAACAAGGCAAAAAGGAGTACAACTAATGCTTAATTTAATTATATACAACACATAATAATATACAACACATCACACACATACTAACATATAACATACAATACATATAATACTAACATATAACACACTAAAACATTAAATACTTAAGTAATATATACTATATATACACATAACTTAGTACATACATATTACACTTAATATAAAATACTTAGCTTATGCATAAACAATACATATACATATACATATATATATATACACACACAATACTAATATATATGCACATATGTTACACGTGCACACAGCATACTTAACTTAGTTTTATCATAACATACACAAGCACTTATGTTCGAGCCAACAATTAGTCAAATTTTGAGTTAATTAAACACTCTAGCCCACACTAAAAATTATTGGTGGGCTTTTCGCACAGCTTGACGGGCATGGGCCAGAGCAGCTGCTACTAGGCACACCTAACGAATCACCACCTGGTACCCGAAGGCCACCTCGCAGGGCCATGCCCCTAGTAGGCCGCCCCATATTGGGCCCTAACTTAATTTGGCTCCAATATAAAGATGAACAGTAGAAGGCACGCACTTAAGGGAGCCCATCCCCTCGATTCTAGGAGATGAACTAACAGAGCCCATTCTTTAAATATCGCAAAAGTGCTCCTTCAACCCATGATGTGGAACTAAAGGAGGTGTTGAATTCAATTGCGCGTAGTGTGAATAGTGTGTGAGTTATTAGAGATTTTGGGGGTTTAAATAGGCCCTAATTACAATTCTAAATTACAAATAAATTACATGGACATATGGATAATACAAAGGGCTACTTATTGGTATAATTATTTTAGGTTAATTAAATATATAAATATATTTTAAAATTAGTTAAAATTAGAGGTATTTACTCATTTAAATTAGTGTTTATTACTTAAATAAAGTATAAATTGATAAATTAATTATGCAATTGATACTTAATTTAATTAATTTACATATTTACATGATTAATTAAGATTTTTAAATAGTTTTATTAGATTTATTTACATATTTTATTTACACGGATTATATAGATTACATGTAATTTATATAATGTACATAGTATTTTTTTTTTGAAAGTAGTAGTAGTCCATTTTATTAATCAAAGGAAGGTTACATCACCATCCATTTCCTGGAATACATAGAGACAATGTTCTTTGCCCACCCACACCCATTATTAAACAGTACATCATTTCTAGCACATTACACCCCCTACATCACAGCAACCATAGGGACCCTAGACACTGCATTGTTTAGAAGGGAGCTCCATAGTCCATCCCACGTGGGCAGAGAATAAAGGCAACATTTGCACCAAACCTTAGTGGTAACCAAACAAGAGTTGAAAAGGTGCTTGACATCATCCTCAGCAAAGTTGTAGAGTGAGCAAAGAGTGGGAGAGGAACCTATGACCCGAGTCCTCAAGGAGCTAGTGACCAGACCATTCCTCCTAGTGAGCCAGAGGAAGATGTGTATTTTGGTGGGGACTTTGATCTTCTAAATAGGGGCACATACACAACCATCATTATCCCTATCAAGCAAACGTTTGAACCAGCTGCTAGGAGTATATAAATCATCAATCCATGAGAAACGGTCTACCCCATCAGAGGGTTTGAAGGCTTGCAAAGTCTCCTCTAGCCTTCCAAACTCCTCTTGCAATATGCTGAAGTTGGCATTAGGGGGTCTAGCTGGCCTCCACATACCCATGTGAGGTTCCCAGTTCTTGGCAACTTTGGAATCCTTATGCTTTGTAGCTCCAAATACATGTAGAAAAAGACTGTCAAATGAGCCAAGACCAATCCAGTTGTCCATTTAGAAGCCAAAGCAAGACCCGTCACCAATCACTGGCTGGAAATGCTCCCATCTAGACTCCCCTGCTTTGGAGATCGAGGACCAGAAGGGGGACATCTTGGTTGCATGGAGGACCTCCTCTTGCGCCCCACCTGATGTGTAGGAACCCCTGATCAGATCCTGCTAAAGGCCAGTATCACCGCGGAGGATGAAAACTCCCCATTTCAACAGTAAGGAGTCGCCAAACTCCTTAAGAGATCTGATACCAAGTCCCCCTATCTTCTTGGGTCAACACAAACCACTCCACTTCACCAGCTGCATGAACTGACCATCATGGTTGGCTCCCTTCCAGAATAAGCACTTGAGGAACATGTCTAACCTCTTCAACATAGTCCCAGACGGTCTGAACATGGACAAGAAGAATACTAAGATGGCGATGGTAACATTATCATTCTTCATAACTAACTTGAATTAGTCAAAATCAAGAGATAAATCATCCTAAATGATCTCCTGAGGACCATAATTCCACTCTGATCTATTTTGAGAAGACAAGAAAACATGGTTGATTTTACAGTTTTACAACACAACACAAATGCAGATTGATCATGGGGTTACTCAAGGGTTAATTAAAGGTCAAATGAGAATAAGAGACCAAGAAATGGGCTTACACTAATTGAATTAGGGTTTTACGCATTTCAAGGATAAAAATAGGATTGAAAACCCTAATTATCAGCCCTACTTAAATTGGAAAGGTTTTGGCCAGGATAAAGTCAATATAAACCTCCTAAAATTCATAAAAAAATATTCTAAGAGGCTTGGTACCTTTGGTTTGTACATCTGAATCCATTTTGATCTAGAATAAAGATTTAGATGGGAATTTACCCTAATTTAGGCTTCTATCCAATTCACTCAACCAAATGTGGTCAAAACTCAAATTCAAGTTCGCCATTAGATTCCTTGGGTCCAAATTAGATTAAGACTAAAAGTTGGGCTCAATAAGAGTCAATCTTGACCTTGTTTGCAATTCAGTCCCTAAAATCTCTATCCCTCACATTTAAGCCCCTAGGTTTCGAGTTTTTTTATGAATAACCACCTATCTTTATCGTCTTCTTCACAAAAATAGCCCCACCACCTGAACAGTGTGAACACGCGGTCAAACCCAAACCTCGCCGACGTTGACCGCATGTTTCTCCTTTAATCAGCTCCCAATCTCCTCGAAAATTAGAGGAACTAATCGCCATAGTATCTTCTCCCATTTGAACACAATCCCAGGTCCTGATTCAAAGCATGGAGCTTAGGAGAACTCAAGATTTTTCCAAATCAAGAGCTCTTTGAAATCCTACTTTCTTGTGAGAATTCTTCCTAATTGAGCTCAAATTCGAGCTCTGTATAAGCTCCCTGAAACTTCCACGACAATTTGAGTCTGGTTACTAGCCAAAATACCCTTTCTTCCTCTCCTCAGTCCACCTTTTCCGTGACTCCAATGACCTTCCTCCTCCGTCCTCCTATGGCCTCCCAATAGCCAAATTGGGAATGCCTCTGTCTTCCTCTCTCTCTTTCTCTACTTACCAATCAAAGCGAGGGCTGCCTCCCCCTCTCCTCGTTGCTGTCTCACTCACTGGAGGCATTTGTCATCCTCGGCTCCGATAGAAACACTAGCGAGGACTTCGCCCCCCTTTTCATTCAGTAACTAGGTCCTTTTCTTCCTCTCTCTCTTTAGATTAGGTTCGACCCCTTTATCACCCCAACACGACTGCCGATCACCTATCTCCCCCTCCATCTTCCCCAACTCTATCCACACCTCCGATGTGGTTTCCTGACCACATCTGACCACAAAACAATCCCAAAACACTCCCAGAAGCTCCATCTCGACTTCACCTACAAAAGCCTTAACTCTTTTTGGTGTTTCGCTCACTCCATAGCCTCGTCAAACACCACACCTCATGCACACCATCTCTGACATCGGCATTGGAGCTCTGCCATCTCCACCATTATTCCTAGTGCTGTTCGCCATGTTATGGCCACCACTGATCTGAAGACCACTTCTAGGCAGTGTGGTTTGACCTTATAAGGGCTTTTGGACTCGTTATTGAAGAGGAAGTAGGCACCAATAGCTTTGATTGGATGAAGTTTTCATATGCAACAGCTAAGAACGGAAGTGGCCAAGATAGTGCCACATCGGGAGATTTTAATTTTTTTTTCTCTTCATAAAGTTGTCTCCCTCTACTATTCACCTCGACACAGGGGGTGAGGTGTAAAGACCCATTCTATCTTTATCCTTTTAAGATGTCTAGAGTGTCAGTCAGACATCTGTCCAGACGTCTGGACCCTTTCTCAGATGTCTAGAAGTTAAATTTTTGTACTCCTTCTGCGTTCTGTGTGCGGGCGACGCGTAGAGCCCTTTTCTCTCTTTCTCTTTCCTCCTCCCTCCCCCTGCAGAACCCTCCCTCCCTCCCCCTTATAAAAGGCCACCCCCTTCCTCTCCACCACTACCACCACACCCCACTCCACTGCCGTGAGCAAGGGCGTGCGAGAGAGAGTGTGAGAGTGAGGAGGAGGGTGTGTGAGAAGGAGGAGGCTGGGGTCGAGAGCTTCACGAAAGCTCGTCGCAAGCTCGCACGACCACCGTGGCATGTGCGGGAGGATGAGGGCATTGGAGTGTCGTCCTCGACCACCTGCAGCAGCTGGAGTTGCTGCAGAGCGAGGGGAGATGCGGAGGAGCATGGCGAGAAGCTCAGGAGCGCGGCCTGGACATTTGGCGCCAACACCAGATGTCTGAAAGCATTTGTATTGCGAAGGTACGTCTTCTTCGCGATTATGGCCATGTAGGCCGCATCGCAGACGATCCTGTTCGGGCTGAAATAGGGTGCTGCTCTATCATGAGCAGGAGCAGCTTTAGGAAGGTGCGCAGAATGCCTTTCCATGCACTTTCGGACATCTGGACAGCTTATCAGACGATCGGAGGCATTTTCAGATGATCGGAGGCATTTCCAGATGACCGGAGGACTGGTCAGATGTCTGGAACTGTTTTCAGACAGTCGTAGGGGAGTCCTGGATGTCTGAAGTCACTGCAGGAGCTTAAGGTGAGTCTGTGACTTTTAAGATGCCTGGACTTGTTTCCAGACGTCTGATTTTGGTCTGCAGACACGTTTTTGACCCGTTTAGGGTCCGATCGAGATCCGTTTTATTGTGAGTTTTCTTGTGAGTTTCTCTACATATTAGAAACCTTTATACACTGTTCTGAACCTTCCATTGTGATGTGCTCCTTGGTATAGGACTTCGATCTATTGCCAGTCTGGGGCTCGTAGAGGCCCGTGGGCCTACGGTTCGAGCCCCCAATACTCCCAGATTGTCTGGTAAAGTGGTCCACCCCTGTTATACTTATTAAATATGAATGCATCTGTGAAAATTAGACAACTGAAAACCTAGGATGTGGCATGAACCCTAGGACAAGAAATGGCTGAATCAATTATTTGCGTAATTGAAATTGTATATATATGAATGAGCTAAATTGTTAGCCATTGCCTGTAAATAAATACGAGCTGCCTGTTAGAATATGAGCTGCCTGAGATAACTAAACAGTTACCCATGATATCACTTGTTGCATGTGTTAAATTGTGGAAATACGAGTTGCCTGTGTATAAACGAGAACTGAATTGTGAACGATGGAACCTGGGATGGAATAATATGGTGAACATGAGCATGAACCCTACGGGGAGTTAGGAGTAGAGCTCTTGTGGTTAGATGGAAAATCTGGAATGTGGACGAGAAGTGTGCTGGCCCTTGAGTACGTGGTACCAAGGAGAGTGACTGTCCCCTTTTAGTGTAGAGCAGAGCTAGCTGCCCTTGGGTTGGGACCCGAGGTTAGGATTAGCCACTCTACACCAACTTCTGTTGACCCTCGCGTACATGGTATCGAGGCGAGCTACTAGTGTAGGGAAGGAGCTAGCCACCCCACAGGGCCCGGGGTTCAGCTAGCCACCCTACATTGACTTGTTAGGCCCTCTGGGTAAATCGGGGTTGTCAGAAGAGGGTGCGTGGGCTGTGGAGGGGCGAGACCACTGTTTGGTTTTGAGGGGCTAGACCCCTGTTTCTGAGAGGGTTAGGCCCTATACTGTTCCGTACTGTACTTTGGGCGTACCCGCTAGCGGAAACGACTGACTGCGTACCAGTGCGGGGTGGCTACCTGTGCACTTATCACACATGCCGTAGTCACTGCTACGTTTGTCAGTGACCTCGGGGTGGTTGACTAGGTGTAAGACTACCACGGGGGACTTTCTCGGCCAGGAGAGTACCATGTGTACCTTCTACTCTTCGGAAAAGACTGCAATCAAGATCGTTTTCACGAGGAACATGCAAGATCAAGAAAAATCTGAAAGATGACAAAAAGGGGTGAAAAAGGAATTACCTGTAATATAAAATAACTTGAAAAGATAAATATACCTGCTACTTTTACTGCTTTAGATAGTATGGTTACCACTCTACTCAGCGTTCGCTGACTCCGTCTTTTCATAACACTGTTTAGGTCCAGGAGTTGAGCAGCCCGAGCTACTGGCTGCGGAGGGTGCTGGACCCAGTCGAGCCCAGTTGTAGTTTCAGTACTTTTTGTTGTACTCTCTTTACTGCTATAGTGAGTTTCAGACTTTTGCTACTATTCCTGTTACTGTTGCTTTCATTCTGTTTTTCCTGTTGTTGTGGTGGTATGTACTGAACTAGCAGTTTTTACTTCCTACACTGCTTGTACGTTTTTACTGCTTAGTTACATTGCATATGTGAATGTGGTTTATTTTCCTGCTTTGTGATTATTTCTTATTGGACGACTGGGTCTTGGGATTAGTCAAGGTAAGTCGGTCTCGGGTCCTGTAGGGATTCGAGAACTGGGTCGTAACATGAGGTCCTTGCTCGCCTCTGCTTCACACGCCGCCTGTGGGCATGTGCATGAGAGCTTGGTCCCTATACCCAGATCCAATTACCCGTTACTGTACACCCGTATACCTGAGTCTGGAAAAGCGAGAGAGAAAAGAGAGGATTCTAAGAAGGGAGGAGGGAGGTTTTGCACTATGCTCTTTGAAGTATGTGCCAACACTTCGCAAAATTCTGAGGTTTGAAAGGGTAATGTGGTTGGCAACTTTAAGCCATCTAACCTTAGGGTCTGATATCTGATTTGAGGCATTGTGGAGCTATTTGACTCTATGCTGATGTGGATATTCATGGATAAGTGGTTCAAGACTACTATTGAGAAATTTGACTGTGAGTTGAGATTGAAAATTGACATTGGGATCTGTGCTTGATTGTGGATTTAATTAGTAATTCAAATCACCATTTTTAGGTTTTAATTATTCTTTTTGTCCCATTGATTTATGAGATACAATTGGTTACTTATTGAATACATTTTTGAGAATTATTCATTGCATATCTTTCTAATAATTATTGTGTTCACTGTTTATTGTGACTAGTGATTGAATTCCATATTTTTCTCCTTACGAACAACCTCGGAACTCACGATTTTTCGAGCAGTTATAAATTTAAATGTCATGTCACTTTTATCGACTATACTACAATGCTATACTTTACTAAAACACGGTAGAAGCGTAACAACAATGGCCGATAGAATAAAGTTTAAGAGAACCACCTGGCCCCCTTTGGAGAGAAACCTATCGCACCACCCAGCCATCCGTGTGATGGGAACACCATTATGAGTCATAACTAGCTTAATTTGATCTGATTAAGTCATTGAATTCTCCTACATAACCGCCAGAGAGACGTAATTCATTGCATAATCATTCTAAGAGAAAGATAAGAAAAAAGGGTTAAAACTATAATTTTACCAACATATCTCAATTGCAGTACAATCATGGGTTTTCTCAGGGGTTGAACAAAGGTCAAATGTTTTTAAGAGTCTAATAAGTGGATTAGAACAGACAGAAAATGATTTTCATGCGTTACAAGAATTAATGGACATCTGAAATCCTAAAAACAAACCTGCCTAATTAACTGAGGTTTGGTCAAGATAAAATTCACCTAAACCCTCTAAAATTCATAGAAAAATATTCTCTAGGGTTTAGTATACTTGATTTGACCATTAGAACCCGTCTTAACCTAAAACAGAGACATAGGCAGACTTTTGCCATAATTTGGGTTTTTGCATAAATTACCTAGTCAAACTAGGTCAAAACCAAAATTCAACTTCACCATTGAATTCCTTAGGTTCAAATTAGGTTTTTACTAAAATTTGGGTCTAATCTAAGATCATCTTAACCTAGTTTGCAATTTGGTTATGTCTGACTCTTCTATCTCATACATATACCCCTAACTTTTGAATTCTTTGTATTTCAGTCGCTAACTTTATCATCATCTTCATAAGAAAATCCCTACCGCCATGAAATCCAAATCCTACAAACTCCGATGACCTTTAAAGGGTAAGATCTTTGTGATTTCTTGACGAATCCCTCTTAAAATTGAAAGGGAAACTCGTCAAGTAATTGCCTTCCAAATGAGCCCATCTAGGGATCCTAAATCCCTCTAGAGTCCTAATGTGAATGGTTTGATTGATTGGGTATCCTACGTCGATGAGAAGCTCAGAGATTCTAAGCTTGTTTTCCAAGCTTGGAACTCCGTCTAGAGCCCTATAGAGGGACCTTCGTGGCCTTACGCATTCCCTCAACAAGTTTTGGTGTGTCAACAACCTTTAATTCTCCTTCTCCGGCCACCAAAACCCCTACTCCGGCGACCCTCTTCGATCCTCCTTTTCCAGCCGTCCAACGACCAAATTGGTCAGCTCCCTCGACTCCTCTCTTCGTTGTGATTCTTCCCAGCCAAAGGGAGGGCATTTCTCCATCTGTTTCGTCATTGCCGTCTCACTGATTTCTCCTCCTCAGACGCCGGTCAACCAAAATCGGCTGCCTCCGCCTCTCTTTCACCTAGCTAAGTCCCTCTATTGCTCTCTCTCTTACTCTATTTCTCTCTCTCACACTTATGACACGCATGACCGCCAACCACTTCCCCCGCACTTCATCTTCTCTGCCTCCGGCCACATCTCCGGCGAAGCCTCTCTGCTGCTCTACAACTCCATCCGCTTCGCCAACCGGTCCAAAACCTTCACTGTACTCCCCTCATCCAAAGCCCTAACTTTTCACACTCCACTGTCCACCCAAACCACCCACCGAGTAACCTACCTTCATGCAACCTATTCTGTCACCGACCGTGCACCAAACCCCACGAATCCACTATCGTTACACTCGCCGTGGTCTGGCAAACCTTCAGAGCAGCTCTGACGTGGCCATCAGGCCGTATCCTTTGTTTCAGGTATCTCCCATGCCACCGCCATTAATGGAGCTCCACGCACACCTTGACGAAGGTGTTCTTACATCTTCCGCTCTAGGTATCACCTCCAAGTGGTGCGGAACTACGTGCTCCAAGTCTCTAGGCTTTGAATTGGCATCAACACGCATTGCTGCTTTTTCAATTTGGCGAGAGAGTCCACTGCAGCCACGCGAAGATCAGGGGGACAACATAGTCCCACCTTGTTTACTGGCAAGTGTGTGAAGGTGCATAAATTGAGAAAGTGATATCGGCTTATTGCCTCAGCATGCACAGGGGGTGATGTCCCCGCACGCACACGCATATGCACATCCTTGCCCGCGCTTACGCCTCACGGGTTTGGGTTCCGTCCGTTTACTCGAATACCCGGGTTTAGTTTGGTTTGCTGGGTCTGAGAAAGGAAGAAGAGAAAAAGAGAGGAGAGAGGGGGGGTTTTGCTCTATCGCCCTCTTCTCAACACTTGTGAGACCTGAGCCCTATGCTATGCCTTCTCTGAAGCTTAAGGAGGAAGAAGAGAAGAGAAAGAGAAGAAAGGAGCTGAAGTGGAAGAAGAAGAGAAATACCTTGAGCAGGATAAGCCATCTAATTGGCTGAGCAGACGTCTGAAGTGCACTGTTCACTTATCCTACATGGCATTTAATTGATTAGTACTATTGAAATATTTGATATAATTGTGAGGGGTAATTGGTGATTCAAATCACCATTTTACCCCATTCTTTTTGCATTATTGACATCAGATTTCATTTATATATCATTCTTATTTGAAATTCTATTATACATTGCTTATATTGCATTTGAATTGAGATCTTGAGAATTATTTTGCCAATTGCTTCCTGTGTTTGACCTCGGACTTCATTTTTGATATTCGAATATAAATTTTATTTGTTTTCGCACTGATTCGATCTATACTACAACGCGACGATTTTTAAACCTGAGTCAGAGCGATTAATATTTTGGCACCATTGCCGGGGAACAACACGTAATTTGATCTCTTGATTGCAATATCTGATTTGGTACTAAGTTGCTCTATCTCTTTTGACTGTGATCTATTTCAGGGATTCCTTGGAGGAAGGTCAGCCGCACATCAGCCACTCCATGGGCAGGTAAACTCCATCCAATTTTTCCTAAGCCCCTGATTCTGAAAAAGCTAAAAAAAGAAAAAATTCAATTAGGGCTACTTGCATTCTATTCTTAGACTTATCATCCGGTTACCTGATTTGATACATTCTATTTCGAAAACACCCAACCTTGATTTGTGCACCTACTTAGGGCTAAAGGTATCTAGGGCTATCACCTTCTTACTTGAGCCCTAGGTACCATATTTTTGATGAATTAAATTGGACCAATCAAGAGCCAATTAGGGTTTCCAGTTTAGGGTTTTAGAAACACACTTGCTTAATCAAGAATTACCTTCCCAAATAGTGTGTACCTAAGCCTTGGTTGAATTGATCTATTCAAGCAAACCCTAAAAGCAGGCTCTTAATCTCATTTGAACACTGAAAGAGGGACCTAAATTCCTCAAAGGACAAAATAGAAGTTGACCCACCTTGTTGGATTAACCAATCTTCAAATTAGGTCACTTTGCACAAAGACATCTTAAAGTTCAAGTGAAATCATAAGCACCTTTGCTCTTAACTTAAAACTGGTAGACTTAAGAGGTCAAGTCCCCATTCTGGTCTACCGGGATTCTCAGTGACAAGAGAGGTCGGGTGGGGGAAACCCTGTAACTCGTGGGGGCGCTCTACCGTGTAGGGGTCTTTGCGGGACTCTCCCTCTCTGGCTGCCCAGGTAATTCTCAGGTGGATGGCTTTCTGACTTAGGGGTATCATCCCCCTCGAACCTCTATAGTCATCCAAAATTTTTGGGTGTCTTGATTGGGTCCATCACATTCTATCCCTCATCTACTTCATTGGTGCATGTTCGGGAGGAGGTCTCTAAGACTATCTCTGAGGCCTCCATTAGCTATTCATTCCTGTCGAGGCCAAGCCTTGACCTCCCTGTTTGTGCAACAACCCAACCAGATCGATATCTCTTCTAATTCATCTAAACCTAGCTCTCCTTCATCCATCATCATGGAGCAACCAGCAGAAGAAAATAATCTTGAGAATCAGCATCAGTGCCTCAATGATCTATTCTAAGCCTTTATGAACCCACTTCAACGTCCAATGATACGAGATCATTACAATCCCGCTGTGATGGTGATCGAACCTCTAGTCCAAATCCCCGCTGGAGGTCTTGATACTGAACTCAAGCCCAACATGATTCATGCTATCCCCAAATTCCATGGGCGTAATTCCGAGGGCCCTCTCCAGCATATCAAGCAACTCAAGCATTTGGCCCAGACCTTCGGGTCAGAAGCTCAAAATCGGGATGTCTTACTCATGAAAATGTTTTCCTTCTCTCTCATGGACAAGGCTGCTCACTGGTACCAAACCCATTGCGGGCGTGCATGGGTGCAATTGCGCAAGCAGAGCACGTAGTGGGTACGCGTGATCTCACGTGGTTGCTTCGATGCTAAGGCAACGACTCTTATTACGATCAGACGGCTGACGTTGAGGCGGGTTTTGAAGGTGAGCAGTGGGCGAAGATAAGTGCGCACGTAAGGAGGAATCAGAGCTACGTGATCAAAGATTGACGACGCAGCGGCTGCCACGTGTCGCCACCAAGTTGAATCCGAGCGTTTTAGGTGCAAATGAAGGTATTTTGAGGCCAAATTAGAGCCGTTAGTCTCCTGATCAACGGATCTGATCAAATAAGAGTGGGAGATCAATGGATCTGATCAAATAAGAGTTGTTGGATGGTTTTAAGGCCAGAATACCCTTTTTTCCCTCCATCAAAACTATAAAAGAAGGCCCAGGGCCCCCCAGTTAAAGGCATCAACTTAGCATATCTCTTTCCCATCTACTCTAGATCTCTGCAATTCTCCATCCCGGTGCTCTAGATCTGAGGTGCTGCCACATCTCGCACACGCATCCCACAAGCGACGTCGTTTCTCTATTACTTTCTTCTCTCTCTCTCTTTTTCTCTCTATCTCCCTCTCCTTCTATCTATCTACTCTCTCTCTCTTTAGCATAGTACTTTCCACCTTGAAAACTGTTTATGAATGCAATAAAATTCTGATATTCTGAATGCTTGATATCTGTTCTTTATTTATATATACATATATAAATACCTGTTAGAACTAGGTTTCTGAAAAGCTTCCATGAAAAATCGAGAATGCCTCCCTGCGAATGACCCGGTACTCATCGGAGTTTTATAAATTTATTTGTCGCCGTGTTTTCACACTATACTACAACTAATCAACTTTTGAAATGCGAATTAGTGTCGAACACTAGGCAGAACTACAATCTGAGTTTCTAAAAAGGTTCTTCCCTGTTAGTCGGGCAAATGCTCTACGACACTAGATCACGCATTTCACACAACAAGCAGGAGAACCGCTCCACGAGGCATGGGATCATTTTTTGGATCTCATGCGAAAGTGCCCTGGCCATGGAGTTCCTGAATGGGAACAAGTCCAGTCTTTTTACCAAGGACTCCATGAGGATATTCAACTATTCATCAATGCGACCTATGGAGGAAACATCATGGGTCAACACGAAGACACTGTGTGGGAGATTCTCGAGAACATGTGTGAGAACTCCATCAATAATGAATCCATGGGCATGTTCGACCGGACGAATGCCCGTGCATTGACGAATCCAAGGGGAGCACATGAGACATAGGGCCAGTCCTCTTCCGTTGACTTGGAACTGATGGCAGTCACCTTGACAAGGTCTCTATTATTGAGAAGAAGATCGATGAGCTAACTCGACACTTACAGCGAGCCACCTCTGCACAAAACCCGTTTGCGCAACCACCCTCTGGAAGGGAGGTTGTGCATAACATCTACCATCGATCTTCTCAGGGGATGGACCCATATCCACCCCCATTTGATTCAGGGTTCGGAGGAAACTCTGGACTCGCCTATTCTAGTTGGGGGAACTCTGAACCCTCGTATTCTGAGGCTCCTCAGACCTATGAGGACCTCAATGCCATTCAGAATGATCCATTCTCAAACACTTACAACCCTAGATGACGTAATCATCCTAATTTCACATGGTTAGGGAACAATCAAATCAGAGACCTCAATATCAGCCCCGACCACAGGCTTCTCGTCCATATCAACCGCCTCAGCCTCGGCCCAACCCAACTTATCAATTCGGGCCAACTTACGAAGATCAGATGACTCTCATCTTTCATACTCTAGCTGGCATTCAGAAAACGAATGTGGCTATGCAAAAATAGCACAAAGATGAGATCACAGAGGTTCGCAATCAACTCCCCCAGATGGCAAATCCTCGCCAGCCTGGTGCACTTCCATCCTAGCCTCTTCCAAACACGAATAGTGTGCCAAACCAGAGGCGCGTTATGAACCCAAATCAGGGCCAAGCTCACTTTGTTTATCAGACCCTTTCTGCTCCATCACCCGATGGGATGGAGGCTTCGACATCATACACGGGTTATCAATAGTAATCGCCTCTTTTGCCCACACCAACCTAGAACCAAGCAGGACTAAATTCTGTTACTACCCGTAGTGGCAAAGCAACTCAGGACACACTTTATCCAAGCCACTTTCAGCATGGTAATGCAACCCCAAACCCTAGGATAGTCATCTAGGATACCCCTATCCCAGATCAAGAACCTGGACCCATTCTAGAGGAACCCACAAAGGTTCCATTTCTGGAGGCCTTAACCAAAGGAAAAAGGAAACCCCAACCCATGGCACTTGAGGAGGACCTGGTCAAGCTCTTTGAGCAGGTCTAAATAAACATCTCCTTGATGGATGCTATACGCCACGTACCAGCTTACGCGCGATTCCTGAAAGACGTGTGTACACCCAAGCGTAAGCTACGAACCAAAGGTGGGAAGCCAATCGTACTGTCAGAGCAAGCCAGCTCTGTCATTTTGAGTAAAATCCTGTCTAAGGCAAAAGATCCAGGCACCCCTCTGATCTCTTGTGCTATTGGTGATATACAGTTTGATCGAGCATTATTGGACCTAGGAGCTTCCATCAATTTGATACCTACATCCCTACTAGACTACTTTTAGGAATCTGAGCTTAAACCGACGAGATGACTTTGCAGTTAGCCGATCGATCTATTAAGTCACCAAAAGGAATTCTCAAGGATGTCATAGTTAGGATACACGATTTCTATTTTCTTGTGGATTTCATCGTCTTAGACATGGATGCTCCTGAGAACTTGAAGAATACACTGATCATATTAGGGAGACCCTTTTTGGCCATAGCTAAGGCCAATATTAATTGTGAGGAGGGTCAAATTGAGTTAAAATTTAGGACCAAGACACTGAAGATCAACATCTTTAGGGCCCAACAAGGAATTAATTGCGGGGTTATAGAACAAACTTGCGATATCGAGGCTGTGGTTGACGACCTATGTATTGAGGAAATCGAATATCTCTGATCAACCACAAGAAGATCTAAACCTGCAATTTGAGGAGCCTGAACCTAACCTAGACACTCCCATAGCTCCTTCCTTTGCTCCCAACACCCACCCTGAACCACCTGCTGCTACTGACAACCCAGTTATGGAATTAAAGCCTCTTCCCGATCATCTCATATACGTCTTTTTGGGTTCCAATCAGACGTTTCCTGTGATTATCAACTCCCAACTCACACCTGATCAGGAAACACGCCTGATTTCTGTTCTCCAGTCGCATCAGAGAGCCATTGGATGGACTCTCGATGATTTGACTAGCATTAGCCCCTCATACTGCACACATCACATCTATACTGAAGAGGGCTCACGACCATCTCGTGAAATGTAGAGACGCCCTGCAGGATGTCGTGAAAAAGGAGATCATTAAGTGGTTAGATGCAGGGATCATCTACCCAATCTCCAATAGTTGGTGGATGAGTCCAATCCAAGTTATGCCTAAGAAGGCAGGACTCACCGTCATCACGACTGAAATCGGAGAAACCATACCGACCCGTATAGCAAACTCGTGGAGGGTCTGCATTGATTACAGAAGACTCAATTCCTCCACGTAGAAGGATCATTTCCCACTACTGTTCATTGATCAGATACTCAAGAAACTAGCGGGAAATGGATTTTTTTGCTTCTTTGATGGGTACTCCGGTTATAACCAAGTTGCAATCCATCCTGAGGACCAAGAGAAGACTACCTTCACCTACCCCTTCGGAACGTATGCATTCCGAGGGATGTCGTTTGGTCTCTGCAATGCACCCGCTACTTTTCAGCAGTGCATGCTTGCCATATTCTTAGATATGGTAGGTGAATACCTTGAGGTCTTCATGGATGACTTCTCGGTATTTGGAGAATCTTTGATGATTGCCTCCTGCACTTGGTCTAAATCCTCAAGTGGTGCATCGACGTGAATTTGGTTCTTTCCTAGGAAAAGAGCCACTTCATGGTACCCGAGGGAATTGTCCTTGGACATCTCGTCTCTAAAAAAGGCATATAGGTTGATCGAGCCAAGGTGAATCTAATTTTCAAACACCCTATGCCTAGCTTGGTCAAAGACATTTGATCCTTCCTGGGGCACATTGATTTTACCATCGATTCATTCCCGATTTTTCAAAAATGTGTGCCCCCTGACTAATCTTCTATCTAAGGATGTCCCCTTTACAATCACTGAGGAATGCACTCATGCATTTGAGATCGTACGTGGTCGAGTTACCCAAGCACCTATCCTGTAATCGCCTAATTGGTCTTAACCCTTTGAGATCATGTGCGATGCATCTGATTATGCTGAGTGTGGTACTTGGGTAGAAAATAGACGGGAAACCCGTGGTTATCTACTACGCTAGCAAGACACTTGACGAGGCTCAGCGTAACTACACAGTTATTGAGAAAGAGCTGTGAGCCATCGTATTTGGCCTGGAAAAATTCAGATCTTATCTTTTAGGTTCCCGTGTTATCATATACTCGGATCACATTGCAGTGAGGCACCTCCTCGCGAAGGACGTGAAACCTCGACTAATCTGATGGATCTTGCTGTTGTAAGAATTCAATCTCGAGATTCGCAATAAGGTGGGAAAGCAGAACGTGGTAGCTGACCATTTTTCCCATCATCATTCTTCAGTCATCAACTCGTTTGGTCCGATCATCGAGCATTTTCCAGATGGACACCTGCTAGCCATTCACAGTCTCCCATGGTTTACTGATATTGTAAACTACTTGGTTATAGGGAAAGTCCCACCAGATTGGATGACTTCCAAGCGGGACAAGTTGATTGCCGAGGTGAAGTACTATATTTGGGAGGAACCATACCTCTTCCACATTGGCAATGATAAGGTGATCCGAAGATGCATTCCTGATGACAAGGTCAATGATGTTATCTCATTTTGTCACGACCAGGCTTGCATGGCCATTTCTCTGGGCGTAAAACCACAGCAAAAATTCTCCAATGTGCGTTCTTTTGGCCCACTTTGTTCAAAGATGCACAAACGTATTGTAGGGCATGCGCTCATTGTCAGACCCTCGGCAACATGGGCCCGCGGGATATGATGCCCTTGAACCCGATTATTGTGTGCGAAATCTTTGACATATGGGGAATCGATTTCATGGGACCCTTTCTCGGATCTAAGGCTTCGAGTACATTCAACTCACTGTTGATTATGTCTCTAAATGGATCGAAGCCATCCCCACGAGAACGAGTGATCATAAAGTGATCCTCCAATTTATCCAGGAGAACATCTTTACTAGATTTGGGGTTCCTAAGGCCATCATCAGTGATGGCGGGTCTAATTTTAATAATGTGCACTTCTAGTCCCTGATGAAAAAGTACGGGGTGTCGCATCGTATCTCGACTCCTTACCATCCCCAGACTAATGGATTGATAGAACTGTCGAATCAAGAGATGAAGAAGATCCTTCAGGTCACTGTTCGGCCTGATAGGAAGGATTGGTCTACTCGCCTTTTGGAAGCCTTGTGGGCCTATAAGACCGCCCACAAGATCCAATTAGGCATGTCTCCCTTTAGATTAGTCTATGGAAAGGCATGTCACCTTCTCGTCGAGATAGAGCACAAGGCCTATTGGGTAGTATGGAAGTGCAATCTGGATCTGATGAAGGCTGGAATACAGCGTCAGTTGCAATTGAGCGAGATCGAGGAACTACGCAATGATGCGTATGAGAACTCGCGAATTTACAAAGAGAGAGTTAAAGCCTTTCATGACAAGCACATATCCAGAAAGATCTTTCACCCTGGTCAGAAAGTCTTACTCTTCGATGACAAACTTAAACTGTTCCCAGGAAAACTCAGATCAAAATGGATTGGACCATATCTTATTCGACGAAGTTTTGGAAATGGAGCCATTGAAATCAATCAACCCATCCTTGATTTTGAACCTTTTATTGTGAACGGTTAGAGACTCAAACCGTTCGTCGAACTCACTGACTCAAACTTGGCTGAGGTATCTTTTGCCCTCCATTCTCCCTTAGCTCATTGCACCCAGCTGATGGCGTTAAACTCAGTGCTTAACACGTTATCTTTTTGAAAAACCTAAAACCCTTCTTAACACATCTTATGATAAACTCATATTGCACTTTAGGGTTCGTCCATTAGAACAGCTGACTCCACCTCTGGTACCCATACCCAAGCTTGAAATCACCCGCAACAGTCATCCCGAGCCGTCCACCCACCCAAAACCTGTTCTAATGTACGATCTAAGCTAAACTCGAACCCACCTAATTTACAATGAAGACATTGCAAATCGTAGGCATGGGGGGTTATTAAAGTGCAAAATGGTGTGAGAAGCACTTCATAAGAAAGGGTTTCATAAAAAAAATTACATATTCCAAAACAAAAAAAAAGTGAAAAAAAGAAAAAAATGGAGAAGGGAGGAAATTTTGAAAGAATTAGTTTGCGTATCATTCTTGAGGAGGAAAAGGCGAGGTGATATAAATGACAAAAAGGAGCACAGTTTGAAACAAAAAGAGATAGTCTTTAGTAAAAGATTAAGGAATCTACTTAATTCTAGACCAAAGCAAAAGAAAGAAATAAAAGAAATAAAAGTGCTAAGAGACAAAAGAGATTAGTATGAACGTTGATCTTAGGCCTCTTGGGCTGTGTTTAGGCTTAAAATTCAAGTATCTGTTAAGATCTGGATAGTCCTCAAGAGGTTGGGGAAAATGCGAAGTTTAAGTATTAGGTCTAAGGCTTAGGGATTATTCAGCCTTGTTAATTGACCTCTGGTTTGCGGGACTCAGTAACCAAAGCATCCTAATCCACACACAGTCTGGTTCAGTGCGCTTAATTATCAAAAACACGCAAATGCATTAATTCTATTCTGAGAAAGCTACCTAGATTAGGAGCGTTTGATCGACACAAGTTGATTTAGAAGAGTTCTCGGTGCGGAGAGGTGGGAAATTCCCCTCGAAGATGCACAATAACATACCGTTTCCTTGGTGCTTGTCTCCTATGATATCTAAATATCCTACTGGGGGCATGTAATCACCTTGTGCTGGTTCAGATGCCATAGGTGGCATTATCATGAAATGTCGATTGCTATGGTCTGGATTTAGCTACAGAGCGCCATGGGCGGGATTATCCTGAAATCTCGAAAACCAGGGTTCTGGGGGTTGCCATGGGCAGTTTTATCTCGAAGCATCGATTGCCAAGAACCCTGTGAGGATTGATGGTGGGAGCTAGGACTCCGATACATACCGTGTTGGAAAGCCAATCCAAAGCTAGAAATAAAGAAAGAAAAGAGAGAAAACTGTCCAAAAATAAAAAAAAATCTTCTGTCTCTCTCTTACAAAAACACACTGCAAACTAAACTGGGACTAAACATGTTTCAAGCATG
Source organism: Thalassia testudinum (assembly GCA_037157565.1). Classification (NCBI taxonomy): domain Eukaryota; kingdom Viridiplantae; phylum Streptophyta; class Magnoliopsida; order Alismatales; family Hydrocharitaceae; genus Thalassia; species Thalassia testudinum. The sequence continues at coordinate 30,805,703 of JAZHRO010000015.1, forward strand.
GGTGCTTTAATTGTGAGTTTAACGAACTTTAGGTTAGTTCCTGTGGGCCTTAGAAACCTTCGCGGCAGACTGAGGCTAAAATTGGTCAGGTCTGGATCTTGGTTGGTACTTGAGTACCTCTAGACCTACTATTGGCATTCTGACCTAATCCACAAAAGAAAGCACACAACAGAAGTCTAAGCATAAAAAGGCATGGTCTAGAATTTAAGTTAATTCCATGAGATTTTACTAAGGGACTAGCAAAAGCTAGGCGTGGGGGTATGATGGGAATACCATCATGAGCCATAACTAGCACAATTTGATCTGATTAAGTTATTAAATTCTTCTACATAATCGCCAGAGAGACGTAATTCATTGCATAATCATTTTAAGAGAAAGATAAGAAAATAGAGTTAAAACTGCAATTTTACCATCATATTTCAATTACAGTACAATTGCAAGTTTTCTCAGGGGTTGAACAAAGGTCAAATGGTCTTAAGAGTCTAATAAGTGGGTTAGAACAGATAGAAAAAGATTTTCATGCGTTATAGGAATTAATGGACATCTGAAATCCTAAAAAAAACCTGCTTAATTAATTGAGATTTTAGTTAGGATAAAATTCACCTAAACCCTCTAAAATTCATAAAAAAATATTCTCTAGGGTTTGGTATGCTTGATTTGACCATCAGAATCCGTCTTGACCTAAATTAGAGCCACGGCCAGACTTTTGCCCTAATTTGGATTTTTACATTAATTACCTAGTCATACTAAGTCAAAACCAAAATCTGACTTTACCATTGAATTTCTTAGATCCAAATTAGGTTTGTACCAAAATTTGGGACTAATCTAAGATCATGTTAACCTAGTTTGCAATTTGGTCTTGTCTGACTCTTCTATCTCACACATATGCCCCTAACTTTTGAATTCTTTGCATTTCAGTCCCTAACTTTATCATCGTCTCCATAAAAAGGTCTCTACCGCCATGAAATCCTAATCCTTCAAACTCCGGCAACCTTTAAAGGGCAAGATCTTTGTGATTTCTTGATGAATCCCTCTCAAAATTTAAAGGGAAACTCGTCAAGTAATTGCCTTCCAAATGAACCCATCTAGGGATCATAAATCCCTCTAGAATCCTAATGTGAACGTTTTGATCGATTGGGTATTCTATGCCAATGAGAAGCTCGGAGATTCTAAGCTTGTTTTCCAAGCTTGGAACTCTGTCTAAAGCCTTATAAAAGGACCTTCGTGGCCTTACGCATTCCCTCAACAAGTTTTTTTGCATCAACCACCTCTGATTATCCTTCTCCGGCCACCAAAACCCCTGCTTTGGTGACACTCTTCGATCCTCCTCCTCCGGCCATCTAACAACCAAATTGGTCGGCTCCCTCGACTCCTTTCTTTGTCTCAACCCTCCCTAGCCAAAGGGAGGGCATTTCTCCGTCTGTTTTGTCGTCGCCGTCTCGCCGATCTCTCCTCCTTCTTCGATGCTGATCGACCAAAATCGGCTACCTCCGCCTCTCTTTCACCTAGCTAGGTCCCTCTATTGCTCTCTCTCTCACTCTATTTCTCTCTCTCACACTTATGACACACGCACGACCGCCAACTACTTCCCCCGCACTTCATCTTCTCCACCTCCGGCCACATCTCCGGTGAAGCGTCTCTGCCACTCCACAACTCCATCCGCTTCGTCAACCGGTCCAAAACCTTCGTCGGACTCCCCTCATCCAAAGCCCTAACTTTTCACACTCCACTATCCACCCAAACCGCCCACCGAGTAACCCACCTTTACACAACCTATTCTGTCATCAACTGTCCACCTCCGTGCACCAAACCCCACGAATCCACCGCCGTTGCACTCGCCGTGGTCTGGCGAACCTTCAGAGCTACTCTGACGTGGCCATCAGGCTGTATTCTTTGTTTCAGGTATCGCCCGTGCCACCTCCATTAACAGAGCTCCACACACACCTTGACGAAGGTGTTCTTTCATCTTCCACTCGAGGCATCACCTCCAGGTGGTGTGGAACTACATGCTCTAGGTTTCCAGGCTTTCAATTGGCATCAACACACATTGCTGCTACTTCAATTTGGCGAGAGTCCATTGCAAACGCACGAAGATTAGGGGGACAACATAGTCCCACCTTATTTACTAACGGGTACGTGAAGGTGCATAAATTAAAAAAGTGATATCGGCTTATCGCTTCAGCATGCATAGGGGGTGAGGTCCCCGCACGCACGCGCATACGCACGCCCTCGCCCGCGCTCAAGCTCGCGGGTCTTGGCTCGGTCCGTTTACCTGGATACCCGGGTCTGGTTTGGTTTGCTAGGTTTGAGAGAGGAAGAGAAAAAAAGAGGAGAGAGGGGGGTTTTGCTCTATTGCCCTCTTCTCAACACTTGTGAGACCTGAGCCTGTGCTGTGCCTTCTCTAAAGCTTAAGGAGGAAGAAGAAGTGAGAAAGAGAAGAAAGAAGGAGCTGAAGAGGAAGAAGAGAAATACCTTGAGTAGGATAAGCCATCTGATTGGCTAAGCAGACGTTTGAAGTGCATTGTGCACTTATCCTACGTGGCATTTAATTGATTAGTACTATTGAAATATTTGATATAATTGTAAGGGGTAATTGGTTATTTAAATCACCATTTTACCCCATTCTTTTTGCATTATTGTTATCAGATTTCATTTATATATCATTCTTGTTTGAAATTCTATTATACATTGCTTATGTTGCATTTGAATTGCGATCTTGAGAATTATTTTTCCAATTGCTCCCTGTGTTCGACCTTGGACTTCATTTCTGATATTCGAGTATAAATTTTATTTATTTTTCGTGCTGATTCGATCTATACTACAACGTGATGATTTTTAAACCCAATTCAGTGCAATTAGCACCGTACCGACATCTTCTCAAAAAGAGGTGCCTAGTCAAAGCTCTTCATCGTCTTGCCAAGGAGAGGAAGACCCAAATAGCACACTAGAAGAGAAACTACAGGGGTCTGAAGAATGCCTGAGAGCTAGTCTTTAATTTGGTTGGCCAACCCAAAGTAAATCAGGGAGAACTTAGAGCCATTCACTTTAAGCCTAGAGATCTCCCTAAAGATGTCTACCACATACTTAACCACTTTTGCTTCACTTGTGCCTCCTTTTATGAAGAAAATGGTACCATCTGCGTACTATAAGAGCAGGGTCAATGCTCTCTGGGAAGAGAGGGTGTACCGGTGTAAGAGCCATCCATTGCAAGCTTGAAAGGAGAAATGTGCCAACATGTAAATTGCCAGCAGAAAAATGAGAGATGCAACTGGACATCCCTGTCTAACCCCTCTCTGTGGCGAGATCCACCTTCCAGTTGATTTTCCAGTAAGCAAGGGCGAGGAGGAAGTGGTGATGCATCTTTTCCTTTAAGATACCAAATGTCTAGAAAATCTCTCCTCCTAGGAATCTCCCATAAGTATGGCCAAGAAACAGAGTCATATGCCTTGGCAAAATCAACTTTCCATATGAAGCCTTTTTTCTTCTTTCTCTTAGCTAGATACCATCTCGTGTGCGAGAATGAAGGATTCCTGCAAGGATCTACCCTTCAAGAATGCATACTAGATAGGGTTGATCATAGTTGGTAATACCACCTGCAATCTATTCCCCAGGATCTTCCCAATCAGCAAGTAAATTGAGTTTGACAAAGCAATAGGCCTAAAATCAGTGATAATGTCCGCCCCCAGCTTCTTTAGTAGTAGAAAAAGAAAGGACCTATTCAACTTCTCAAACCCAAAGTTCCCACCTTGGAATTCTTCAATCACCTTCATAACATCATCCTTCACCAATGTCTATAACTCTCTGTAGAAGAGCACTTGGAAACTATTTGGTCCATGGGAGCCCTCTACGTTAAGCCATTTCAAGGCTTCCACTACTTCAATCTCCAGAATGGGCAAGACAAGAGAAGTTGTCGCCTCCTCATCCAAGTGAGACATGTTGGAGGAGGTGATCCACCATGTACCATGTTGACTAGCCCGAGTGAAGTTGTAAATTAAAGTAATCATTAACTTCCTTACTGATCTCCTGCATGGTTGTCAACTCCTTATCTCCCACTTTCAGGGACGAGATTAGATTGAATCTACATCTTGCACTAGTTGCTGCTTGGAAGAACTTTGTGTTCGCATTGTTAGTGCAAAGTAGCAATTAATCCTAATTTTGATGTTATACGAACTATAAAGTTATTTTATGTGTGTATTGAGATGCTTGCAACTTAGGTAAATCATCATTCCAAAGCATCATTTGTTTAAATGGATTACAAATATTTTATGAGTTATATGATTAAAGCATCATATTTCAAGAAGCTCAATTTAATCAAGGGGATGGCTAAGAAGATCAAGCTACATCAACATCAGCATCTTCAAGGAGTTTATCAAAGGATAAGTTTAGCCATTGTATTATTTTATTTTCATAGATCTTATGTAAAGAGCCACTTAATAAAATTAACACACAAAATACCTTCTAGAATGTAGGGCACTTTAGTCATTTAATCTTTCTTCTAGAAGAGTAGTTATTTAGATTAGAAAATGTGTTTAAAATGTTTAAGAATTCATAATTAATTAGTTTCCAATGTTTAAAGGGTTAGTTATTCAAGAGGAAGCAACCCTTGGCCAACAAATGTTAGTTTTCAAATGTTTCATTCCTTGTAACTGCCTCTTAATAGATTACAGGTTTTTTTTAATCGATTAATTTAAGATGTAGTTACAGATTCATTTCTAGGAACTTTTCTTAATTGATTAATGTTTTTCTTAATCGATCAACTCATTCCATTGAGGCACTTGAAGAGGTTTCTAGGGACTTTTTCTAATCAGTTAACATTTTATTTTAATTGGTTAATCAACTGAGAATAAGATCGACAAGGATCCAGTAGCCTCGGTTAAACGACTAAAGGGTTTTCTTAACCATTTACTTTTGACCGAAATTGAACTGTCGCATCTTTTCAAAGTGTTGGTTATTGGAAGTTGTTTGAAACGGCTAGTGCACGGTTGTAAAGCAGTTTTCAAGGCTTCAAATGGTTATATAAATATACTATGAAGTTTCCAAGGCAACATATAGGCTATCTATAATTTGCAAATAATCTCAAAAGCTCTCTAAAGATCATTGTGCTCAAAGTGCTTCTATTGCTTTCAATTGTGTTCTAAGGCTTTATACTTCGCTTCCTTCACGTCAAAAATTCATTTTTCATCAAAGGAAAGTTAAGGGAGTATTTCTCACATCCTATAGCACATTGAATTACACATTCAAATGTTTATTGTGGCTTTATAGGATTGTTATTGTATAATTTCTTTTTATTTGATCTTGTACATGGCAGGTGCCTTGGTGTAGGCTTCCCGTTCTTGAAGAGAACAAAAGGTCTACCTTGCGGTTTGTACAAGGAGACAAGCTTGGTGTAACTGAGGCTTGCCACCCTTATTTTGAAGTGGTAAACTAGTGGATTATCTTGCTTGGATAGCAAAAGAGAAATCCTAGTTGGAGACAACTAGGTAGAGGTTTTTACCCGTTGGGTTTCCTCTTTAAATTTGGTTCCCATCTTGTGGTGTGTTTTAATTGTATAATTTTTATATATTGCACAAATCACCCCCCTCTTATGCCATTTTCATGCATCTCCTTCTCTGAGCCACAATTGGCGCAACTTCTCATGCTAATCAATTTCCTGTTGCAAGTCCTCCTTAGCAATGAAAGCTTGTAGATCAAATTGTCGCTTCCTATCATCCTTTGATAGGGGATTGACCTCCTCCTTCTCATCTAGGCATTTGACCCCTTCAATAGCTTCTTCTCGCCGTAGAGCCTTATCACATGAGAGGGCTCTACTATACTACACTAGCATATGTCACAAGCCGTGCAACATTGATTCCAGCCTTTGCGTGGTTGAGCCTTCCTGCCCATTGGTGACCTACCATGAAGCAACCATGTCATGAAAGCCTATCTCATTTAACCAAGATCGCTGAAATTTAAAGTAAGAACTCTGCCCTGAGCCTTCCCTACTGTCCCACACAATTGGGATGTGGTTTGAGAAAGGACGCCCAAGTGTTGTCTCTGCTGCCAGTTGAAAGGAGCTGAGGGACTCCACATTTTCCAGAAAGCAGTCAATATAGGACATCAAACCACTCTATTCCTCCATGTAAAGGCGACTCCGAACGTGGGAAGATCAACCAACTCTAATTTTGTGACCATGTTTTGGAACCCAAGTGTAGAAGAATCAACTCTACCATCTAGCCTATCCTCTATCAACAAAGTAACATTGAAATCCCCTCCCATCAACCGGGTGCTACCCCGACAAATCAAAACGCCTCACGGATGTCCTCCCATAATCTCTGCCTCTTAGCCACCGCACATGGCCTATAGACGTAGGAGACTGAAAAATAGCTGCCATCAAATACCCTCTAAAACTTGGCAGTGAAAACATACATGCCTGACCTGATATTCTGAAGGCCCAATTGGCTCCCATTCCACCCAACGCAGAAGCCCCCAGGCCTACCAACAATATGCACACAGCAAACGTCTAACCTCTTGTTTGAGACCATAGATCTCCACATGTTGGCTCTCTCTACATCAATGTGAGTTTCCTGCAGTAGTGCATAGTCAATCCTCCTTTTTCACAAGTAACGAGCAACCATCCCATGCCTTACCTCATCTTAGAGCCCTAGCACTACTACTGCGTAGTCAAACGCATCGCACATGATCTCGAAGGGTTGAGACTAGTTAGGAGATTACAGGATTGGTGCTTGGGTGACTCGGTCATGTAGGATTTCAAATGCGTGAATGCACTCACTCGTCATCTCGAAAGGCGTGTCTTTTGAGAGAAGATTCGTTATGGGTCACGCAATCTTGGAAAAATTAGATATGAATTGGTGATAAAATCCAATGTGCCCCAAAAACGATATGATGTCTGATGAATGGGTTTTCGCGAGGAAAAATTGGGGTTAGGAGAAACCCGTCGCTGTACTTGCAAAACACTTTATCAAATACAATTTTGTTACCGAAACTCTAATGGAGTCCCGGGTCGAACACAGGGAGGCGACGTTTGCTTTCATTAAAATCCACGCTTTGCTTTGTTTGTTTTTGGGGTTTGTAGGTTTTGTTATTTTCTTGTGATTTTGTGGTAAAGAAATAAACAAGATAGCACACAAAGTGGAGAGAAGCAAATCTAATATAATGTAATATTGTTTATTACAATAAATGGAAATATGACAAAAATAATAGAGATATAGGTGAGATGAAATCTCCCAAATCGGCTGTTTGGCGAGATGACATCGCTTGGCAGTAGCTTGGATGGCGGAGGTGAGAGGTTGGATGACGGGGATGAGATGTTAGAGGATGCCAAGTAAAGGAATGCTTCACCAAGGCATGGAACGGGGATGAGGAGGTGGAGGTGATCTTCTACTGGAATGGAGGTGGAAGGATGGCTCTAAGGCTCCCTATGAAGGTGGTGAGAGGGATGAGGAATATTTGGTGGGGTAAGGAATTTTTACACTAGTAGGGGACCTTTGGAGCTTGGGAATGAGCTCTTGGGAGCTTTGATGGGCTTCTAGAGCTCTAGACTAGGTGGGAGTAGCCAAGGTAGAGATGAAGCTCGAAGGGAAGGTGTGTAGTGACGTGCGCTTGTGTGTGTGTTAAGAAGTGTCGTTATAGTCGCACCTGCAACGCCGATTTTAAAGTAAATAAACGGAGGTGAGTCCGAGTGTCGGTCTCAGGGAGGCGTGAAAATCTAATTTTTCTTATCACTTGTCACGGAAAGCGCGGAGTTTTGCTTGCGGAGGTGCAGTTTGAAAAGCGAGAGAGAGATAGGGAGAGAGATTAGGGTTAGAGTGTTTCTTGTTTGATCATGCAACTTAAACAGAAATTAAAATAACAACTGAACAGAAAATAACTTCATTAATCATGCACTTTTAGTTCATAGCTTACAACATTAAATACATGCTCAAACAAAAGTAATGGAAAGCTTAAAAGAGAGAGAGAGAGAGGAGGGAGAGCGACGAGGCAGCCACGGCGGTGGAGGAGGCTTCATCGGCAGCTCGTCGTCTCCGGTGATTACAAGAGGGCCTAAAGCTAGCTAGGAGAGGGGTGGAGTAGTTGCAAGGGAAGTGAATGCCTTGAATGAGTGGTTGGAGGGGGTTTAAATAGGGTTAAGGGCTTTCTAAAAGAAGAAGGGGCTTTAGCGACGTTCGGGACGTCGCTAAAATCGTTCCAAAAGCGTCGGTGAAGCCCTCTAGCCTGCCGGTCAATCGCCTGCGTCGTTCTTCTTCGCACTCAATCCACGGCTGCTGCGTGAGAGCCGTCCGATCTTCGAGATCTTCTCTTGGAGGTGCTCGGATCGCGCCTCGGGTGCGTGTGTGCGTGGGCGTCGTCGCCCGGCGTGTGCGCGCGCGTGAGCGCTTGCGATCTGTGGGCACACAGCATGGTGCAATCTCGGCCGCCCACTGTTGATCGGGCGGCCAAATTTCACCGCGCGCTTCCTTCATCTTCGATTTCATGTACCGCGCTGCTTGAACCCGCGTCGCGTGCATGTGGGCGTGCACGCTAACCGTTGCGCCACGCCCGCGCTTTGTCGCGGCGACTGCGGGCAGGCGCGTGGTTCTCGACTGTCCAATCGAAGATCGGACGGCTGAGATCTGATCTCGGCTGAATGAAGAGGTGGCATGCGGTGGAGCGGGGGTGACGTGGCACAACGAGGGCTGTTGATCACCAGATCAACGGTCAGAATTTCTTGGGCCTATTGTAAGAGCTCCGGATGTCGGATTTGGCCGATCTTGAGTCCGTTGGACTCCGTTCGTCATTTTGAATCCATCCGTGCAGTCCGATTGCTCATCTGAGGCCTGCTTTGACAAGTGCTTACATAAATGGCCATTAATACAGTTTTATAAGCAATCTTGGTACATGCTGCATGCAATGCTCCCATTCTACTTATGTTGTGCCTTTTATTCTTAAGATGGATCCTATTTAACATAATTATCACCCCCTTGTGCAGTGTTATCATGTAGGTTTTAAATAGTGGATGGGGGGGCTAAAAATGGTCACAGGGTAATTAGCGACCTCCAGGCATCGTTGTAGGTCCAGCTCAAGCATCGTTGTAGCCAACTCATGCCCCCTTACGTGCATTCTCTGCTGGCCCTCCATCACGTGAGTGAATCACACTCATGCCCTGCTGGTGAGTGCTGGTGTGCACACTAGTGCCAAATTGATGAATTGTGGGGGGCTCTGCGGGTCTCGAACCTGCGACCCTCCCTTGGAAGACGGTGCTTCAACCAATGCTCGAAGCCCATGTTTATGTCGTAAAGATGAGTCGTGGGTGCGCGGTGAAGGGGGTCTCTCAGCATTGGATTTTCATCCAACGGTTGAGATTGCTCGTTGAGAAGCTCTTGGAGGGACGACGGGTGGCCTTAGGTGCTCCAGATGGTGCCACATGGCACCATTTGGATCGTCCACCTTTCCTTGCTTGCAGAGGATGCCACAGTGCTTGGATCGAGGTGATTTCTACACTGTCGGATTGCGATCGTTGCTCCGGATCCATCCGTACGGTCGGATTTTTATTCAAAGCCCGTTAAGATGTTGCACTGCCTCCTGGTCATATGAAATGTCGGAATTAATATACAAAATACACAAACTATCCTAAATGCAAGGCAATGAATGTTATGCAATATTTATACTATAAAATGCAATGCTAGACCTAGGAATTATCATAAATAAGCATTTTATCGTGAATTCATGCGTGTCTATCATACCTCATGCTTACTTTTTGTTAGTCCGTAGCAAAATTAACCTAAATGCTATGTATAAAAGTAGAATCGGGGTTTGATTACTTTGGCAAGATTTACTGGTTGCTATAGAAAATTTCAACCCAAGACCTGGTTACAAAAACTCGATAGTGCCAGGTGTCTGCTAGAATGTAGATCACCCAAGTCCTCATCGTATTCGTAAATGGAAGATACATTTTTTTATTTTTTTCTTCTTTTCTAATTTTTTTGGACTTTTGGAGTTTGAGAGTTTTAGGATAACTTTTTACGGCTACTCAACCCACCCAAGACTTGAAAAGGGCTCTAAGTGCTAAGCATCTTGTGAAAAGAGTGAAAGACTCACTAAGCGGTCGTTAAAACGGACTTCAGGTTTCTACAACCCTAGGTGACCTTAAGAGTTTCTGCCTAAAGTTTTATCTTTCCGAACAGTAGCTTTCTCCCTACTTTTTAATTTTTTATGGGGTCAACACAAGGGCGAACCCATTGTATATCTCCCCAGTTTATTCTACTTCCCGCTTCTTCCCTAAGTGTTTTGGGAATTATTCGTGCATTTTTGTGAGTTGAGCTCTAGATAACCGGCCAATGGGTTGTTACCCATGGCAATTTGCCAGCCATACTCTTGTGGTGAAGTGTCGTTTAGTTTTTTCTACCTTTTCTATCTATTTTTCTTTTTTTTTATTTTTATTTTTTAGTACCATTTTTCTCTTTTTCTATGTTGGTGGCTTTCTTGATCTAAGATTTACCTAAAAGTAGTAGAATGAGTATGGTCATGTAGCTGGGCTCTGGACAACCGGCCAATGGGCTATTACCCATGACAACTTGCTAGCCATACTACCCTAGAAAGTTCATTAGCTACCTAATTTCCGTAAAAATTGCTGAAAAGTAAGTCAGTGCAAATAGTGTGTAGATGCTTAGGTTTAAACTCTCCTCAAATCAGAGGGTGGGTTGATAAGTCATGTACTTATCATCCCATTTTATTGACCAACTTAAAATAAATTTACATGGCAAGGACTCGAGACTATGTCCACATTTGAGTGGACACCCAAGCTAATTAACCCTGAAGATATGAAGAGTCTAAGTGTTCAGGTCCTAAAGTATCAATTCCTAAAATTTACAACTCCTAATGCCTAAGTTCTCTTCTCCTGATTCTAATTTTTTTTAATAAATAATAGGATAAGAAATTACTATTACAGGTTGACAAAATAATCATTTCACAAAATATCCACCCCCTATGCTTAGTTAATGCAATGTCCTCATTATTAAAATAAAAGCATAAAGGAGGGCAGAATTGGAAGAGTAGCACTTGATTTCCATGAGATCCGATTAGCTCCAAACCATCTTTACATGTGCCGAGTTTAGTGCCTTCAGCTAGGTGATGCCCTCAATAAAAAATAACTAACATTGAGGCTACAATAACATAGTTTCTGGGCCCCTAGATATGGGTCTCGGAGAGTAAAAATGGGCTTGCCAAAGTGATGATCGATGAAAGTGGCAAGCTAGTAGTGTAGGGAGAGCCCAAATGGTCTCCAATAGGAGTTTTGTTGATTTAGTACAGAGGAGGTGTGGGTGGATATAGAAATTGTGCAATGGTTGGGTGAACAAGGACGATGAGGGTTTTGTGATGTGTTGGGGGTTTGTGGGTACTCTAGAATACCTAACATTTCAAGAGTTTCTCCCCAAAGTTTAATTTCATCCTCACAATCAGGGTGCTTAATCCAACCATCTTGATCCTCATGATTCCTACCCACAAGTTGAACCTCAAACTCTAAAAATTTAGGATGAGGACATTGTTGGGTTTTAACTTGATCATGTGAATCGTCCAACAAATTTACAATTTCATGAATATCTTCCTCATCCTGGGTTGCCATAGTTGGTTGTATGTCTTCATTGTCCTCAATATCCCTGCAACTGTGTGATTCTCTTTTTGAGTTTGGGTTGAGTTAGCCATTAAAAGGTTGTCTAAGGTATGTATGGCCATTACCTCCTCTATTCTGCGAAGCTCCTCCATCAAACCACACTTAATTTTATCCTTCTTTGAGACCTCGAAAATATTAAATTGATTTATTTTATTCACAGAGGCCATTTCTATATTTCCTGATTCACAATCAATCCTTACCTTGGCGGTAGCCATGAAAGGTCTTCCCAAAATAATCGAGGTGTGGTTAACCTGTTTTGATGCTTCCATGTCCAGGACCATGAAATCAACAAAGGTAATGCAAATCATTAACCTTGACTAAAATGTCCTCTAAAAGATCCCTTGGTTTTTTAATAGATTTATCAGCTAACTGCAAGGTTATGTTAGTGTGTTTCAGGTAGCCTAGACCTAGTTCCATATGTAGTGAGGTGGGGATCACATTAAGGGAAGCACCCAAGTCGCGGAGGGCCCAATCAGAAGTAATGTTTCCTATTGTGTAGGAAATCAGTGGGGCTCTTGGGTCCTGCTTCTTAGGGGTAGCTTGTTTAAGATCAGTGTGCTTTGTTATCTGACAAGACTACTCTCCTATTATTTTTAGATTCCGCTCTATGCTTTTCTTTATATGAATTCAATAAACCTTTGGCGTAGGCAGGGATTGATCCGATAGCCGCGAAGAGTAAAATGATTGTCAATTTGAAAGCCTGAAGGACATCCTTTCCTCCAATTTCTCCTCCGACTTTTTCTATTTTCCCATACAATAACATACTCCCAAATCATACTCTGATGTTTTGTTGATCACATTCTTAGTTGGGAGTCTAGAATTCTTACTACGAGGCCTAATGTTGTTGACATGGGTTTGGGTGGGTCCCTTGTATCTACTACCACTCCTTAAGGTGATGGCATTTGCAGTGGCAAAATGCTGTTGGTTAGTGCCTTGGGGAGGGTTGGGCAAAATAGGAGGCTTCCAGTTGATTATGGTGGGAACTTGGTTCACTCTGGGAGGGGTTGGGGTAGCCTGATAGATAGCATGAGCTTGAGCATGCCGCTCCCCACCATTACCAATCCCTTGAGGCCCAATGCCTCGGTTCTGTACATTCCTTGGGTTTGGTACATGTTGTGATGGTAAAGATCCGAGCTGTTGGTTGTTTACACTGAGTCCAGATTGCAAGGTGTCCAACGAAGCTTTCATTTGTTGCATGAGTTGGAGCATGGACCCTTGCATTTCTACCATCTTCAGGTTTAAATCAGCCTGCCCAGCAGGTTGTTGAGCAGTCCACATGGACTAATTAACCTGATTTGGGGGCAACTGAGTATATACATGACCCTGACCCATTGATTTTTACGGTACATAATTGTTGGGTCGATATTGGGTCTGCTGCCCTTGATCTTTCCAAGAGACGTTAGGGTGATTTTTCTAACCAGGATTGTAGGAATTCGAGTAAGGGTTAGACCTAACATTCACTTGTACAACATGAACATCCTCATAAGACGAGGCTGAAGAAGGATCAGAAAAACTTGGATCAAAGGCCCCAGTTTAGAACCCATAAGGTTTCGAGAAGAGCTGGCCCGAAGGTCGAGCCGACTTCAACTGGTTCACAAACTCCCGTCTCGTAGGAGCTTGCGAAGAATGGAATCCCGAGCCCTAGGATTGAGTGGATCTAGAAAAATTAGAGTTTTCGAACATTCACTCTTCCATTCGTTTAGCAACCAGATCCACCTTATCTAATTTATTGCAATCAATTCCATATCAAATGTATGAGAATCTTCGACCTCATTGGCATTTGATCTAGTTTGTTGGGATCGATTGAAGGTTTCCATGGAGGTGTGGTTTAAAGAGTTTTTACTCATTTCCTCAAACAAATCATACGTGCTATCTGCGTCTTTGTTGAGGAAATTGCCTCCGCAAGAAGCATCCACATGATTACGGATTGATCATTCAACCCATGATAAAAAATCTGCACAAGTTGCCATTTAGGCACCTCCTGGTGTGGACACTTTCGCAATAGATCTTGGAATCGCTCCTATGCCCCATGAAATGGTTTCCCCAGCCATTGGGCAAAAGTGGTAATTGCTCGTCGCAATGCATTGGTTCACCTAATTGGGAAGAATTTCTTCAGGAAGGCCAATTTCAAAGCTGTCAGGTAGCAATCGGTCTTCCAATGGTACGATACCAATGTGTAGCCTTATCCCTAAGTGAATGGGGGAAAAGCCTCACGAGCATCTGTTCTTCATCCACATTCTACGATTTGGTGGTCTGAACTAGAGTGATCAGGTCCTCTAAATGTTGGAATGGGTCCTTTGAGCCAAGCTCGTGAAAGTGTTTAATTAAACTTAAAACTTGCGGCTTGATCTCAACATATCCGCCGGGGATCACAATGCCGGGACAATCCTCGTAATTCGAAGGATCATAAAAATCCTTCAAGGGCTGAGTGCCCTGACTATTCATTTGTTGGAATCATTGCTGCATCTGCTGCAATTCTTCCGACTGCCTTTGAATTAGCTCCTACTGGTTCGGGGGCAGGGGAGGTGGTTGCTGATCGGCCATGGGATCTACTTGACCATAACTCAACCTCTGCCTCCAGGAATGGTCTATAGGTCCTTCCAAACGAGGGTTCAATGGCTCCTTCCAAGCATACACTGGAAGGAAGTCGGAAGGATGGGAAAAAGGAGCCCTATAGCACAAAAATGCAAGCCTGTCCTTAGGTTGGGTAGCCTAAAGATCTATAGACCCTTAGAATCCATCTTAAGATTATAAATGATTTACTCTACTTTTATCCGGTCAATCCAACAAGTTAGAAGGAGGGGTTGGGGAGAAGATTCTTCCTTTGGCTTGCACCTCGGGTTCCTTTGATACCCCCAACCACGATCGTTTGACACTACTCCCCTAGCTAGACATCAGATGGACTAGTATAAGCAGGTTAATTGAGAACAATCTCAATTTGGGCCCCGAAGAGCGAATCAATCCTTAAGGCCAAGGTCTAATCTATTTTAGTTAGGCTTAGGATATTTGTGCTTTTGGAATGTGATGGATCCTTTAGATGGGTTGTACAGTTAATGATCAATTCAAATGTGTGTGCGTACACAACCAGGGTCTGCAAACAAGGTTATTTGATGATGTATCTTTTAGGGTTTAACCTTATTTAGTAGCTTTTAGGGTTTAATTTTTTTAGGTTCGTTCAATCAGGGTTCAGTAAAACACTCCAGGTTTTAAAAGCACTGGTGATGATGTATTCCTTTAAAAATCAAGAAAAAAATGTGGAGTTCCTAGTTCATCCCTAAAAATCAACCCTAAGTGGAAAGGTACTGATGAATCACTTTTATCTTGAGTGGTGCGGCCTAAACAGCTCAATCAATTGGCTTGTTGCACCACTTGATTAAGCCACACAAAAGGTGATTAACCTAGTCTAATTTCTGCTACTTTATGTGTTGATTTGCATGTACCGATTGCACGGGTCGGAATCTTGGTTGAGTAGATAAAATTAAGATAGGTTATGTACCTCAAATGTGGGTGTTCGTAGTATGTATGTTGATTCGTCCCACAATCAGAAGATAATTAATTTTCTTTTTATATATGCGGGGATGAGATGAGTGTAGGTGGCAAACAAGACAATCAAATTCTATCCTAGGGTTTATGCAAACACCTAAGTAGATTAGGTCTTGGTTATTGATGTGGCGAAAATGAAACTAGTTGGAGGAATGTGGGGGCACTTACAGACCACTCTTCCCGCACTTTACTCTGATCTACAGTACTTGGATCTCCTTGCTAGGGTACCTACAAGATAGTGAATTAGAGGCAAGCGGGGTTAGTAATAAGTAAATGCAAAGAAACACAGAAAACATGAAAGCAAATTCTGTTGTCCCCCCAGCAACGGTGCCAAAAAGATGAACGGGTTTTCACGAGGGAAAATTGGGGTTAGGAGAAACGCATCGTTGTAATCGCAAAACATGTTATCAAATACAATATTTTATCAAAATTCCAAGGGCATTTAGGGTCGAACACAGGGAGGAAACGTTTGCTTTTGTTAAAATCCACGCTTCGCTTTGTTTGTTTTTGGGTTTAGGTTTTGTTATTTTTTTGTATTTTTGTGGTAAAGAAATAAACAAGAAGCACACAAAGTGGAGAGAAGCAAATATGATATAATGCAATGTTGTTTGTTACAATAAATGGAAATATGACAAAGATAACAGAGATAGAGGTGAGAGGAAGTCTCCCAAATTGGCTGTTTGGCGAGACGACGGCGCTTGGCAACAGTTTGGACAGCGAAGGTGAGAGGCTGGACGACAGGGATCAGATGCTGGAGGACGCCAGGTAGAGGAATGCTTCACCAAGGCACGAAACGGGGATGAGGAGGTGGAGGTGATCTTCTATTGGAATGGAGGTGGGAGGATGGCTCCAAGGCTCCCTATGAAGGTGGTGAGAGGGACGAGGAATATTTGGTGGGGTAAGGAATTGCTACACTAGTAGGGGACCTTTAAGGCTTGGGAATGAGCTCTTGGCAGCTTTGATGGGCTTCTAGAGCTCTAGACTAGGTGGGATTAGCAAAGTTAGAGATGAAGCTCAAAGGGAAGGTGTGTAGGTCTTTAAATAGTGGATAGGAGGAGGCTAAAAATGGTCACTAGGTAATTAGTGACCTCCAGGATGTCGCTATAGGTCCAGCCCAAGCGTCACTATAGCCAACTCACACCCGTTCACGAGCACGCTCCATTGGCCCTCCATCACGTGTGTGAATCACGCTCATGCCCTGCTGGTGTGCGCTGGCGTGCACGTTGGCATGCATGCTGGCATGCGCGTGGGTGCACACTGGTGCCAAATTGACAAATTGGGGGGGACTCTATGGGTCTCGAACCCACGCCCCTCTCTTGGAGGCTGGTGCTTCAACCAATCCACCAAGCCCACGTTTATGTCGCAAAGATGAGTCGTAGGCACGCGGTGAAGGGGGTCACTCAGCCGTTGGATTTTCATCCAATGGCTGAGATCGCTTGTTGAGAAGCCCTTGGAGGGATGCCGGGCGACCTTGGGTGCTCCAGATGGTGCCACGTGGCACCATTTGGACCATCCACCTTTCCTTGCTTGCAAAGGATGCCACGGTGTTCGGATCCAGGTGATTTTTGTGCTATTGGACTGCGATCGTCTCTCCGGATCCATCCATACGGTCGGATTCTTCATTCGAAGCCCATAAAGATTCGTACTATCTCCTGGCCATATTAAATGTCTGAATTAATATACAAAATACACAAACTATCCTAAATGCAATGCAATGAATGTTATACAATATTTATACTATGAAATGCAATGCTAAGCCTAGGAATTATCATAAATAAGCATTTTATCATGAATTCATGCATGTTTATCAATGTCTTTGACTGAGGCAGTCACAGGTAATTTGGAAATCAGATTCACCTCATCCCAGTCAACTTGGATACCTCTCTCAAAGACAAGGTGTCCAAGAACGATGCCCTCAGGAACCATGAAGTAGTTCTTTTCCCAGGAGATAACTAGGTTCACTTCGATGCATCTTTGAAGGATCTGGACCAAGTACAAGTGGCAATCATCAAAAGATTCACTAAAAATTGAGAAGTCATCCATGAAGATTTTAAGGAATTTATCTACCATATTAGAGAATATGGCTAGCATGCACCACTGAAAGGTGGTGGGTGCGTTGCAAAGCCCAAATGGCATCCTGCGAAATGCGTACATACCCAATGGTTATCAGAGATTGGGTACATGATTCCAGCGTCGAGCCACTTGATGATCTCCTTTTTCACGGCCTCTTGAAGATTCATATTTAGTCATCTCTGCATTTCTCGAGATGGTTGTGATCCCTTTTCGGTGTAGATATGATGTGTGCAATACAAGGGACTTATTCCAGTCAGGTCATCTGGAGTCCATCCGATGGCTCTTTGATGCTGTCGGAGGATAGAAATCATCTTTGTTTCCTGATCAGGAGTGAGTCGAGAATTGATAATCACAGGAAACATTTGATTGGAATCCAAAAAGATGTACTTCAGATGATCCAGGAGGGGCTTCAATTCAAGTACCGAGTTATCAGCAGCGGGTTGGGGCTCGAGATGGGCCTTAGAAGATAGGGTGGAAGCTATGGGTAAGTCTGGATAAGCCTCAGGCTTCTCTATCTATGGGTCAAGATCTTCTTGTGGTTGAGGCTCTGGAAGAATTGGGTTTTCCTCTATAATCAGGTCCTCAACCAAAGAGCTAATGTCTCAAACTTCTTCGATTGCCCCACAATTTATTCCTTTCTAGGCTTTAAAAATATCAATCCTCAATGTCTTGTTCCTAAATTTCAACTCGACCTGGCCCTCTTATCAATTGATATTTTCCCTAGTTGTATCTAGGAACGATCTCCCTAAGATGATCGGTGTGTCTCTCAGATTTTCAAGAGTATCCATATCTAATACAGTGAAGTACACAGAGAAGTAGAAATCTCATATCTTAACTAGAACATCCTCAAGAACTCCTCTTGGTGACTTAATTAATCTGTCAGCCAGCTGTAAGGTTACTTCAGTCGGTTTGAGCTTAGTTTCCTTGAAATGATCTAGTGGGGATGTAGGGATCAAATTTATGGAGGCTCCTAAATCCAATAAAACTCGATCAAATTCTAGGTCGTTGATCTTACAAGAGATCATAGGGG
The DNA here is from genome assembly GCA_037157565.1 of Thalassia testudinum. Lineage (NCBI taxonomy): Eukaryota > Viridiplantae > Streptophyta > Magnoliopsida > Alismatales > Hydrocharitaceae > Thalassia > Thalassia testudinum. The sequence continues at coordinate 30,823,996 of JAZHRO010000015.1, forward strand.
TGCCAAGATCTTTTACTTTTTGCAGGAGTTTGTTAAGGATGATAGAGCTAGCTTGCTCAGACAATACGATCGGACTCTCGTCTTTGTTTTGTGGCTTACACTTTGGTGTGCATAAGTCCTTCAAAAATTGTGGGTAAGCCGGTACGTGACGGATTGCATCCATCAAGGGGATGTTTATTTGGACTTGCTCAAAGATCTTGACCAAGTCTTCCTCAAGTGCCACGGGTTTGGGTTTCCTTTTTCCTTTGGTCAAGGCCTCAGGAAATGACACCTCTGTTGATTCCTCTAGAATTGATTCAGGCTCTAGATCTGGGATAAGTGTGTCCTAGATGACCATCCTAGGGCAGGCTCTAAACTACCAGGGCTTGAATGGCTAGGATAAGGTAGATCCTGAGTTGATTTGCCACTACGTTCAGTAACAACATTGAGGCCAACCTGGTTTTGGTTCGGAGTTGGCAAAAGTGGTGGTTGCTGTTGATATCCCAAATACGATGTGGAATCCTCCATCCCGTCGGTTGATGGAGCAGAAGGGGCCTAATAAACATAGTGAGCTTGGCCCTGATTTGGGTTAATAACTTGCCTCTGGCTCGGCACATTATTTGGATTCGACAGAGGTTGGGAAGGGAGTGCACTAGACTGGCGAGACCCAACCATCTGTGCGAGTTGATTTCGAACCCTTGTGATCTCTTCTTTGTGTTGTTTCTGCATAGTCGCATTCGTCTTCTAGATGTCAGCCAAGGCTTGCAAAATCAAGTTCATCTGATCTTCCCTTGAAGGCCCGGTTTGATAATTTGGATTGGGCCTAGGCTGAGCAGGCTAATATGGTAGCAAAGCTTGTGGTCGAGGTTAGAATTGAGGTCACAAGTATGGATTATTTCCCAACCACGTGAAGTTGTGATGATTAAGCCATCTAGGGTTATAGGTGTTGGAGAAAGGATCATTCTGGATGGCGTGGAGATCCTTGCAGGTTTGAGGAACTCCAGAGTAATCAGTGTACGAGGGTTCAGAGTTCCCATAACTAGAGTTGGATGGCCCGTAGTTTCCTCCAAAATTGGGATCATACGGGGGTGGATATGGGTCCATCCCTTGATATGAGTGGTAGTGAACGTTATGCATGACTTCCCTACCTGAGGGCGGTTGCACATATGTGCTCTGTTGTGCGGCGATGGCTCATTGTAGATGTCGAGTCAATTCGTCCACCTTTTTCTTAATGATAGAGACCTTATCCAAGCGACTGACCACCAACTCCAGATCGACGGATGTGGATAGGTCTCTGGTCTCGTGTGCCCCTTGCGTGTTTGTCTATGCATGGGTGGTCTTCTGATCGAACGCACCCATAGACTCATTGTTTATGGAATTCTCGCACATGTTCTCAAGAATCTCCCAAACGGTGTCATGTTGACCCATGATGTTGCCACCACAGGTTGCATTGAATAATAATCTGATATCCATGCAGAGTCCCTGGTAAAAAGACTGGATTTGTTCCCATTTAGGAACTCCGTGATGGGGGCATTTCCGCATGAGATCTAGAAAGCGGTCCCATGCCTCATGAAGTGGTTCTCCTGCATTTTGCGTGAAATGCGTGATCTGGTGCCTAAGGTGTTGGTGCAACCAACTGAGAAGAATTTCTTTAGGAATTCAGACTGCAGTTCTTCCCATGTGTTGATCGGATGAGTCAAAGTTTGATACCAATGGGCAGCCTTATCCATAAGAGAGGAGAACATCTTGATGAGTAGGATGTCCCAATTCTGAACAAGTGGTCTAAAGGTCTGGGACAGATGTTTCAGCCATTTGATGTACTGGAAGGGATCTTCGGAGTTCAAGCCATGGAATTTGGGGATTGCATTAATCAGATTCGGCTTTAATTCAGTATCAAGTCCTCTAGCCAGGATTTACACCTTGGGCTTGATCGCCACTGCAGCGGGATTATGGTGATCTCACATCTGCGGATGCTGCGATGGATTCATAAATGAGTGGAATAGATCAGTGAGGCACTGCAATTGATTATGGACATTGGGCTCTTCTTCTTGGTTCTCCATGGATGCAGATGATGGAGAGTTGGGCTCAGATGTGGAAGTGTCTGAAGAAATCTTGATCTGATCAGGTAGGAGTACAAACAATTGGGTCGGGGGTTGACCCTGACAAGAGTGACCACTAATGGAGGCCTCGAGTTTGGTCTTAGGGACCTCCTCTTGAACATGCACTAGAGAATCAGGTGAGAGACAGAATATGTATTGGACCTAATCGAGGCACCCAAAAATCTTTGGATGACTAAGGAGATTCGAGGTGGATGTTACCTCTAGATCAGAAACTCACTCGCCCAAGAATTACATTGGCAGCCAGGAATGGAGAGTCCTGCAAAGATCCCTACACGATAGAGCATCCTCATGGGTTAGAGGGTTTCCCCCACCCAACCTTCCCTATCACTGAGAATCCAAGTAGACCAGAATGTGTGAGCTTGATTCCTAAGTCTACTAATTTTAATCCTGTGTGTGTGCCTTAAATTTCACTTGAACTTTAAAGTTGATTTTGATTTGTAACCTAATTTGTAGGTTGGTTGACCCACAAGGTAAATCAACTTTACTTGACCTGCCCTAAAATTGAGGATGAGTTGGGTCAAAAACCTAACTCAACCTGAAATGGTTTGCAAACTGGTTATTAGATTGTAAATTTTAATGATTCAAGTGATTGTTAGAGCCTTGATTTTAGAGTTCACTTGATTAGATCAATTCAATCAAGTCTTGGGTAACACACGATACGGGAAATATATTCTCTTTAATTCAAGAAAGTGTGTACTCGTAGAGCCCTAATGTGGAAACCTTAGATTGACTCTATTTCCAAGTCCAATTTTTTTTCCAAAAGTTGGTACCTTGGGCTCAACCAAGAAGGTGAATAACCTAAGGCACCTTAAGTCCCTAATAGGTGCAAGTATCTGGTTGGGGATCTCTAATTAAACCAAATCAAATTAAACAACTCAAATGATGATTACTATGAAATAAAGCGAGTTGGTCCTAATTGATTTCTTTTTTCAATCTTTCCAGAGAAGGGGGGCTTAAAAAGGAAGGGAATGAGATTACTTGCCCTTGGTGTGGTTGCTCATGCGATTGATCTTCAGATTCACTTGCAATCAACATAGCAAATCAGATAAAGCGAGTAAAAATCAAATCAGAAATTGTGATCAGTGAATGAAATGCACGTTGCTCCTCAGCAACGGTGCCAAAATGTTGTGTTGAAATCGTCGTAATAATATAGCGTTGCAATATAGCAACTAAAATCAATGCAATATTTAAATTTATATGCTTGAAAAATAGACGTGAGTTCTGAGGTTGTTTGCAAGAAGCAATTGTAGCAAACCAATCCACTAGTCACAGTAATCAAGAATAATAATGCAAGTGAATAAAAAATGATATTCAATGAAGCAATAATGTATGTCAAATGTAGGGAAAAAGATATAAAAAGAGAACTAAAAATGGTGGTTGAAACCACCAATTTAACCGTAGAATTAAGCATAAATCCCTATCAAATTTTCCAACAGTACTCAACCACTAATAAGAAATATCCACGTCAAAATCAAATGTGCAATATCTCCATAGTGCCTAGAACCAAGGTCAAGCATAAGGCCCAGATGACTTAAAGTCACCAAGCAACAGTAGCACAAGGCATAAGCCTTTGAAACACCCAAGTGTTGAGTGAGGAGGGGCACAAATTTCATGGAGCAAAACCTCCCCCTCCCTCCTCGAATTCCTCTCTCTCTCTTTTCCAGACTCGGGTGAACAATACCAGGTAATTAGGTCAGAGCTCAGTTCTACATGGGTGATATCGCAGGCAAGAGCGTGCGTAGTGTGTGCGGTGAGCGAGGTCCTCACCCCCATGCGTGTTGAGGTGATAAGTTGATGACACGAATTACTTTTATCCACTATCCCAGTTTATCGCCGCACAATGTGGGACTAAGTTTGGTCCTTCTTTGAGTGAAGCTGCCATAGTGAATCTTCGGATTGAAGCTACTATGTTGCTGCCTTTGCTTAATTGTAGGTGCAAACGCTCTCAAGAGATGAAGCCGCATCGATTGAATGTGGTCTCGAGTCCAATGATGGTCGGCACGTGGCGGTCTGAGCTGAGGATGATGACAGCAACGACAAAGCTCCAGTCGCTTACCTGAAATCAAGAATATGACCTTGTGGCCCCATCAAACTTGCTCAAAAGCTTTGCTGGACTTTGACGAGTGTAGTGGTGGTTGGTGGTTTAGGGTGGTCGGTCAGTGTCGAAGTAGGTGACGGAGATGTGGGGTGTTTGGCTAGCCTAAATAATAGCCAAGGCCATTGATTTCTTGAGGGATTTTGGCTTATGGGATGAAGCGGAGCTAATGGGAGTGTTGACGAGGTGTTTGATGCAGTGTAGCACCGGAATGAGCTCGTTAGAGCTCATGCCAGTGAGGGCGTTGGTGATATGATGGTCAATCCTAAAAGATAAGGGACTGGAAGTGTTCTAAAGACAAAGAAAGAGGGTTTAGAAGGACTTAGGGAGTGAGAGGAGAGTGGAGGCATCCGACGTTGACCGACCTAACACGAAGAAGGTGACGAAGTATGGCAAGAAAGGAGAGATCGGCGACGGTTGGGCTTTGGTTGGCCACAGTCGTGAAGAGGAGAGGAAGAAGATGAGCCGGTCAATTTGACTGTTGGCTAGCTGAATGAGGTGGTTGGAGAAGGCTCACCGAAGCCGAAGATGCAAAGGCCGAAGAAGGAAGAGGAGGAAATTTGATCGTTACTTGGCTGAAGAGCACGTTGGGATGTTGAGGCCTTTATAGAGCTAAAATTCGAGCTCTAAATCAAGGAAGAAGCTTCATTGGTCCATGGTTTTGGCAAGAAAAATACCTCAAATTCCTCGAGCTTTCCTGAGCTCTAGGATTTGATTTGGGATCCTTGAGGTGATTAAATGGATTGGGCAACTTCTTTAGATCAATTCCTCCAAGTTTGGAGGGATTTGGTCAAAAATCTAGAGAGAAATTCATGATTGAATGATCACAGGTTTGATCTGACGTGTTGTTCACACCTTCGATGGTGGAAGGGACCCATTTGCAAAGATGATGAGAAAGTTAGGGGTTCATTTGTAATAAACTTGAAACCTAGGGGTTTAAGTGAGAGAAATAGAGTTTTCAAGGGCTAAAATGCAAATTAGGACAAAATGGACTCTAATTGGGCCTAAATTTTTCTCTTAACCTAATTTGGACCTAAGGAATCTAATGATGAATTTTGATTTGAGTTTTGACCACGTTTGATTGGGTAAATTGTCGAGAAGCCTAAATTAGGGTAAATTCCCGTCTAAAAATCTTTTCTAGGTCAAAATGGGTTCAGATGGTCAAAAAAAGTATCAAACCTCTTAGAATATTTTTTTTATGAAATTTAAGAGGTTTAGATTAATTTTATCCTAATTATAACCTTTTTCATTTAAGTGGGGTTGATAATTAGAGATTTTAGTACTGTTTTTACCCTCGAAATGCGTAAAACCCTGATTTAGTCAGTGTGGAGCCACCTTTTAGAATTTTATGCTTAATTGACCTTTAATTAACCCCTGAGTGACCCTATGGTAATTCTGCATTTGCGATGTGCTGTTAAAACAACAAAATTAACCATGTTTCCTACTTTTCTTCTCAAATCAAAACATTGTGGAGTTGAGATCCTCAGATAATTAAGTAGGAGCATTTAACATTTGAAATTGACAAATTGTGGCTAGTTAGGGCCCATGATGGTGTACCATCAAGGCCCCTTATCTGAGCCGCACCCCTACGTTGGAACTCCTTCTACAGAGGACGTTCTGTGATTGCACCGTCGAAGGGGGAGACCATCCTCCACACCACTGAGAGGTCTCCCAACACCGACATCTGAAACTTAAGCCTCTCGACGTCAATGCCACACAGACCAAAAAGAAGAAACCTTGATGGGTTCAAAACCATGACCTTCCATGAACGAGAAGGGAGAGATAGGGATCTCACCATGCGTTGCAACGCCTCAAGATCAGTTGGTCCGACCATGACCTCCCTGATCATGGCATCGTGTAGCATCTCCTCCGTAGCGAGAACCTCAGGTTTAAGAGGGATCTTGATGTCAAGGCTTGGTGGAGAGGGCGGCAGCAGTGACTGGTTAGGGTTCAGGGGCGCCTGCCATGCCTCACCTTGTCTTTCCCTATCTTGCACTCAATCCTGCATGGCCTCCCCTCCGAGTCTACGACACATCAAGCGTCAATGGCCAAGTCCACCACACATAAGGCATACGATAGGGTTCCTACACAAGGCTGCCACATGACCTCATTCCAGCAGCGGTAGCATATGACACCTCTCTAAGTTGCACCGTGACAACGCATCTCCTCCCTCCAATTGAAAGGCCTCCTAGGGATGTGCCCACACCCTTCGTCGCCGTTCGCCCCTCCTGTTGCCCCAACCCCACTCGTGATTCTTTATCCTCTCCCCTAGGAGAAATTCTTATACTTCTATGGTCAACATATTACCCTCCATAATGTACATAGTATTATACAATATAAATAAGGTAATGGATGTAATTAAAATAGTTTAAACTATAGTGTTCAAGAATACAGTATAAATTATCTTAGTGGTTACTTAAATTACTAATCTACATTATTTTAACTTAATAATATACATAATTAACTTATGCAAATATATATATGCACTACCTACATAGATAAGAAATATAGATGTATTACTATGCATAATAATTATGTAACAAGCATGTCAAGTTATATATATATTAGTGTACACATATAGTTATAATTATGTATACATAGAAGTTATATACGTATATTATAATTAATTATACAATATATACATATCTACAACACTATACCATACAACTTAATAAAAATACTCAATATAGATTATTTACATATAAATAATATATTTATATATATATTATACATACTGTATTTACATATAGCTTACTATATATTATAACTTATGTATATATACATGTATTTACACTATATACATAGGTAATTTTTATGGTTTTTGAATTTTTCTAATTTTTCTTTTTTTTTTTTAGCTTTATAGGAATTGAGGAAGAGGAGAGAAAGAAAGCAAAGAGAGGAAGAAGTCTCTTTTATGCTTTTTGTTTTGAATATTATTTATTTACAACCTGAGAAGTCTAAAACTTCTGCAGGTATGTTCTCTTAAGGAGAAGACACGAAAGTTGAACCTAAGGACTCTAACATCTAAAACACATCAAACACTCACTCAAGACACATTTTTTTTATTTATTTATATTATTTTTATATTTTTCATGCTTGTTATTATGGAAATGCTGGAAAATGGCCAATATATGATCAAAAATTTAAAACAAGCCATAGAAATTCTTCAAAAATGCTGGAATTAAAGACTAAACCATGATAAACTTCTAGATATCATCAAAGATCAAATTAACACACAAAAGCAAGCTTCAATCATTAAATCAACTAGGAATTTATAGGTTGGATAGTAATTAGAACCAACATTTATTGACAACATTTTCTAATGGTGATTAAAAATTGCTTTTAAGCTTAAATCAAAATAGAGCCAATACATACATGCTTCTAACATCAGATTCTATCATTACACTCTTTCAGAAGATTCAATAGAACTTAAAACATATCAAGAACCTTCAATTTAACCTTTCTTTAGCCTTGATAGACCATGAAGTTGTTGTTGCTGTTCTAGCTTATCTCAACTCTGATTTGAGACTCAAACCATGTAATTCATGACTTTCTCAAATCAATGCTTTGTAAATCTACGCACTATAAATCTCGCAATCTCATATCAAACTTTAGATAACTCAAAAATAACTTAAATCTCAGGATTAAAACTTGTTAAGAACAGATAAAAGTTGTTGATACTATTAAAAGGATCTTAAATCAAAATCAAGTTCCAAAGACCAAACTAATCAGTCAAATATATTGTACCCTCATCAAGAATCCTTCTATGATCTTGTTTCAAACACTAAAATCTTGATTAAAACAATTGGTCTCTAGATTAAACTAGAACCTAAGCATTGAGATTAGAAATTCCAGATCAACTTTAAAACCATTACATAGCTTATAAATGCATTGCAATTGTTCATGAAAGGATCTGGGACTCTACAAAAATCAAATCAAAGTATAATGAACCTAGAAACCCTAGTTTGATTATGGGATGAAGGGGAAGACCAATAAATTGAAATGAACAAGTGGATCTTCCTCTTTGGTTAGAATTAATTAGAGAGGGTGGATCGTGACAAAGAACCAATTATACTAATCTACTCCTAATTGAAAGTAATTAAACAGTGAAATTTTTATCTAAATTATCTAAACTAATCTAATTTAATCTAAAAAGCATTTAAATCTATTCTAAGAAAGCAATAAACCCTAATCTAATGGATGAATGGGACCTAGAGAGAAACTACATCTAGTGGTTGATGGTGAAGAAAGGGGAGAGATCTCCAGCTTATAGAAGAACCTCTAGGATGTCCCTTAGAGTTACGTGTTCCAGCTTGACATGGAGGAATTGGGTTAGGAAATGTGGCTCCTATCACCAACCACTGAGGAAAGGGTAGAGGAACTGGAGGGTCGGATGATGACCAACTCAGAGAGAAGGGAGCTGCTTAAGGATCGTAGCTCGATTGAGAGGTGTTTATATAGGCACTGAGTTGGCTAGAGTAAGCATAATCAGTGGGTAAAGGACTATGGGCATCAACGGTCTTCAATAGGTCTGAGATGCGTGGAAAAAGCAAGGATCAAAGAAGACTGTTATATAAGATCTGCTTTTAGGCGTGAAGCTAAACTAGCTATAGGAGGTTAGATCAAGATCCACTGTTGATCAAGTGAGGAATAGAATGGACGGTGGTTGTAGCTTGAGTTCTTCGTGTTTTTAGAGGAACAACCTTAGGTTTGTTGGTGTATTTACACCATAGGCCCTTGAGGTGAAACAATGTAAAGATAGTGTAGAAGCTCGTAAGTGAAAAGAAATGTGACCAACAGGTCCCTGAATGCTTATAAATAGGTCCTCAATGAGTTTTGGATGAATAAAATGTGAAGGCCTTGAAATAGGACCTAAATGAGAAATACTAATTCCAAGGCTGTAATAAGGTCAAAATGTAATGAGACTTTTATGGCAGCTAATTGAATATATTAGAAGTTATTCCAACTAATGATTTGTTCATTCAAGCTCAATTTCTGTTCAATTTGGCATTTGAATCATCCATTTACATATTTAATATAGAATCTCTTAAATGTGACCTAATTATGCATATTTAGCATAAAATTGATGTTTTATGTGATTTTTCTTAATTCCCACACTTAACCCTTTTATTGTGTTAATTTGATAGTGTTTAACCTTGTTTCTACCTTAACTTGATCATTTTAACTATGATGAGCCACATCTTATCATAGCCCTTACCCAATTTTAGGCATTCAAAGAATGGAAGGCATCGGCTGAACGTTCTCAATCGGAAGCATCATAAGGTGGCGACCCATCCTAGTAGAGACTATACCACTAGGAGGTTCCTACGTGGGAGGAGGTCCATAACCGCTTGGATTTTGTTCGAATTGGTTTCGATACCTTGACTTGACACTAGAAATCCCAAAATTTTGCTTAATGAAACGCTGATGGTGCACTTCTTTAGGTTTAGCTTAAGGTGAAACTCACATAGTATGCTAAAGACTTCTAGCATGTTTTTTAAGTGGCCAAGAAAACTAGCACCTTTTCTAACATATCGTTGATATACACTTTAAGGGATTTTTTGATTAATTTTGCAAAAATGAAGTTTACAAGATGTTGGTAGGTAGTTCCAACATTTTTCAACCCAAAAGGCATTACACGATATTAAAATAATCCCCTATCTCTTACAAAGGAAGTGTGGGGCCTATCCGCTCAAGTTAGTCTAATCAAGTGGTGGTTGTTGTATGCATCTAGGAAGGACATGTGGGTTTGGCCAGCATAGGAGTCTAGTAGTGTGATGAGGTGTGGCTTATCATAGCTAAAATGCCTAAGTTAAGCTAGAAACTAGGTTAAACACTACATTATTAACATGATAAAAGGGTTAAGTGTGGAAATTCACAGAAATGACCTAAAATAACAAATTGATGCTAAAAATGCATAATTAGGTCAATTAATGAGATATTATATTCATAAATGATGATCCAACTACAAATTGAACACATTTCTAAGCTCAAAAGTTCAAATTAAGAGTGAAATCAAGTTCTAAAATGTTCAATTATGATCCAACAAAAATCTCATGGCATTTGGACATCAATAGGACCCCACATTCATTATATTACATTTAGGTCCTCATCCATAACATTTTATTCGCATTAAAAACCCATCAAGGACTTATTGGTAAGTCATAGGGACCTCTTGGCATGCTTTCAGGGACCTTCCAAAAATGAATCTTATCACTTATGGGTTCTTTCACAAATGTTATACCATTTCGCCCAATTGGGTTTGTGTGCAAAAAAACCAAATATGCCTGGACGCACTGTAGCCGCGAAGAACTCGTGCTATAGGCAACGTTAATCTCTTGTGCTTTTGATCCAGCGGTTGATCCTTCTCCATTCTCGCGCCTTCGCATGATGCTCTATCACCTCCCTCATATACCATCTGATGATGCACTTTTTTCCTAAAACTTGTCACGCTCCTCACATGCTCATCCAACCCTTGAAGCCCTATCCATCTAATCTCACCATTGCAGTGTTTGGAATCACCTCAACGACTACTTAAGCACCATCCTTGAGCTTACATGCGCCATTAGACCCCCTTTCTACTATCTTGGGTTGATCCATTCATCCTCTCCAGTGTTTCTTCCCATTCACTCGACAACACCTATGACAGAGGTGAAGCTTCTTCTCCCTCCTTTGTTCACATCTCTAGGGATGACATAAGCCTGAGGACATCCTTGGAGCTCCTCTCATGGGCTCTTCACTCATTGGAGGCCTCCCTCGATTCTTCCTCTTCAGCCGTTGACTGTTGATCCAAAGGTCCTGTTTTTCTCATTAGATTAGGTTTTAACACTCTCTAGGGTAGTTGTTAGTGTAAAATAGATTAAGTAGAGTAGAATTAGTTAAGTAGTTCATGGATTCAGTGATTAATTAGCATCAGATTAGATTAATGGCCCCATACCTCCTCTGATCAATTTTGATCAGAGGAGATGAACCCATTGACATCCCTTTGATCACCCTTCTTGCTCTTCATCTCACAATCATGTTTACTTCCTTTACTCGATGTTTTTATTCACAAATCACTTCACTCACTGAAGCATCAATCAGATTTGATGCTCCATAGCACCCAGATCTGATTGAGCGCCAAATCCAATGGAGAGTGATTCCATTCATGTCACTAGACCACAATCACCATCCCTTGAACTGAATTGGACTTGGTTTGATTGTTTGAATCTAGTTTGATTTAATGGGTTGATTGAAGAATTTAATGGAAATTTGGCTTTTAACTATTTAATCGATCAAATTGAGTTTATATCAATGTAATTGGTCAAATTTCAATGGGTATGAGCTATTTTGATTGGAATTTGAATGAGCATTGTGTTTATACCCAATTTTCAGATGAGATACTATTTTTTTAGGTAGTTTAGATCTATGAAAATCAGTTGCACTTATTTGAGATTTAAACAATGACCTAATTAGCTTTATAGAATCACAATGGATATCTGCACACCAATCAATGGTGTGCAGGTATTCTAGATGATAAAATCATCTTGGCGAGCTTAAATTAAAATTTCTAGATGGATGATATTTGATCTAAATCTGAATGTGTTTTATCTACTGACCAGTGGTTTAATTGAGGTTTGATAGGTTTTAATGAAGGTCTGGAAGTTATTTTGAGTGAGTTTAGATGCTTCTATTGATTTTCTTTTGCTAAGCTATCTATGGTTTTGTAGAAGGGTCAATTAGGTTTTCTAGGGTTTTGATCTATGATCTGGCTTTGGGATGGATTTTAAACGTTTTGATTTGTGATGTTTTCAACATGAATATTATTGGATTGATTTCATGTGTGGATTTGGGTAGTGAAAGTTGTAGCAGCACAAGCTGCTGAAATTGAGCCATAATAGCAGTGTATTAGTCTTTGATTGCGCTGATCCAGCAGCTGAGTGGGAGAATATGCAGGTCAGTAGATTTGGAAGCTACTAGCCACTGAAATTGAGTTTGTAGCAGTGTTGAAAGATTGGTTTAATGAGAACAGTAGTTATGAAAATTGTCAGTAGTATTAATCTGGGAGGAGTTTCAAGGTGTGTTGAGGTTGTTTTGAAGAATTGGATGAATTGACATGCTGTATAATGTTAGGACTTAGTGAAAAAGCATTCCTGTACAATTGATTGATCCAAATCTACTGGTGGATGGCTTGTAGTCCATGTGTGATTCTTTTGTCAGCAAATTGTTAAATGAATTAATTTTCTAAAATAGAATTTGAAAGAAATTACAAGAGAAAATCATGTTTATTAACACAAAGTTCCTGTATGTGGCTTGCTGGAAGTTTTAAACTATTTGAATTTCAACTCCACCCTTGAGAACTCACTTTAGAGGCTTAGGTGCTTAGTTGAATACCCCTTTTAAGCCTCTTGTGTATTAGATTGTAAATTAATAAAAAATCATAAAAAATAATAAAATAAACCTACCTTGAGTAAGGTTAGGTATTTCTTTAAGTGTATGCAAAGTTTCTAAGTATTCTGAACTCTTGACTAAGTAGAACATACCAGTCAATGATTCGGTCTACTCTAAAATTCAATAAAAGAACCAAATCTAAAAGTCACAAAAAGTGTTTCTCCTCTTCTATCTCACCCTTTCTCTCTCTTCTGCTATCTCTATAGAATATATAAATACCATAAAAATTTTAAAATACTCAAAAATACCTAAAAATACCATGTATATTGTGTTTATACTTGTAAATATAACGTAATACTAAGCTATATGTAAATATTGTAATATATGTAAATAATGTACATAAATAACTTATAATTGTATTATATATATTTAATTAAGCACTTAGGATGATTTAATGTACATATAACCTTATTGTATAATTATATATTAATTTATATTAGAATAAATGTGTATAATACTAAGTAATTATAAATAACTATGTACATATCTAAAACCATATTTGATACTGTACGTATATGTTTAAGTAATTAATATATACTGTATGATACCTGTATAGTTTTTTAATTATGTATTTATTGTAGGTAATTAAATTATTAAGTTAAAATAAAATAAATTAGTAAATTAAGTTAATACTGAAGTAATCTATAGTGTATATTTGTATGGTATTATTTTAAGTACTTCTAACCTAATTATAATGTATTTGTATTATATTATAGTATTTATCACTAAAATTTGTACATATCTATCTAGAAATGTATTTAAATGTACATAAATTAAAATGAATGTTCTAAAATAAAATAAAATCTGTAATAAATACCTTATAATATAAATTAATTAATTATAAAGTCAATTGTATCATTAATTTCTCAATTTGTACTTTAATTAAGAAACTAAACCTTAATTTAACATGTATAAAACCCTAACTTTCGCTAATTTTTATATATATTTATATAACTTAAAATTATAAATTAATTGTACAATCATGTCGAACTATATATGGGCTTTCTAAATATATAATTTATTTAAAATTAAGAATTGATTTGGGCTCTCAAATCGAGGCCCAAAATCAATAAATCATCACACGTGTCAGCGTAGTACAGTTCTTTCATCCACGCTAACAAAGTCCCACATCGTAGGCGACGGAGCTGTCTGTGCCGTATTTAATGAATTCGCTGTGCCGACTCTTTAGTTGACAAGCACTGGGCACAAGCATACCAACAATACCTATTACCCTCTCTCAAGCATATTTGAACATTATTTGAAATTGAGTATGGGCCAAGAGCCTGTAATGTGTGTGCACTGTGCTAGGCCTATATTAGGCTTGAAATGAAATGGATTAAAATATACATTTAACAAAATTTATACATTTAACAAAATTAGGGCTAGCTTAGTAGTGGTCTGATCCCACCCCATTAGGGTGCTGTGTATCACACAGAAGGCCGGTCCACCCACTAAAAAGAATCAAATTTTTACTAAGGTGAACAGTAACTGAAGTTGCTTATGAGAGGAGAGCAACCTAAATCGTCTAAGTGTTGGAATAGAGAGCGACTTAGTGAGTGAGAAAAAAATTCTAAGTGTTGAGCTCTTAGCGTGCTAGTGTGAGTGTGTGCATATCTGAGAGGCTTAGTGTACTGTATATATGTGTATACGCATAAGTATATATAATATATATATATAGTATAAGTGTACATATATGTAAATAGTATAAGTATATAATAAATATGGATATGTAAAATAAATTAAATATGTATGTATAATGTATACGTGTATGTATATAATATATATAAGTAAAATAGATTATATATGTATGTTTGAGCCTTATATATATAAATAAACTTTAGGGCTTTAGTGACATGTGTATCTGTCACTGTAGATATAAATATGCGATGGGAACACCATCATGAGCCATAACTAGCTCATTTTGATCTAATTAAGTCAGTAAATGCTCCTACATGATTGCTGGAGAGCCATAATTCACTGTAAATCCATTCTGAGGGAGAGACAAGAAACCATGGTTAAAACTGTAATTTTACCATCATAACTTGAATACAGTACAACCAAAAGCTTTCTCAGGGGTTAATTGAGGGTCAAATGATCTTAAAAGTATAACAAGAGGGTTAGAGCAAACAGAAAATGGTTTGCATGTGTTTTGAGAATTAAATGACTTTTGAATCCCTAAAAACAGACCCTCTTAATTAACTAAGGTTTTGGTCAAGATAAAATTTACCTAAACCCTCTAAAATTCATAGAAAAATATTCTCTAGGGTTTGGTGCCTTCAAACTGACCGTCAGAACCTGTTTTGACCCAAAATAGTCTCAGGCAGACATTTACCTTAATTTAGGTTTTTGCATAAATTACCCAATCAAACGTGGTCAAAACCAAAATCCAACTTCACCATTGATACCTTAGGTCCAAATTAGGTTTGTACCAAAATTTAGACCCAAAATGAAATTGTCTTGACCTAGTTTGCAACTTGGTTCTGTCTGATTACTTTTATGCCCTTAACTTTCAAAATCTTTACAAATAGACCCCTAACTTTGTCATCGTCTTCACAAGTAGGTCCCTATCACCATTAATCCTATTCCTACAAGCAGCCAAAATTTTAGGTGCATACGAGGGTGAACTGAAATGATCCTTTGGCGTTAGTTTATAATATAATCGATGGCATATATAGGTTCATCTATCGCCCACAGCCAACCTTCCCATCACTGTTCATCATCTTCCTCCTCCCACAACGCATGCCGCCCCCTCCTCCTCTTCCTCATTAGGTAACCTCCCCGACACCCTCCTCCTGCTCCTCCTCTGACCTGCTGCTCGTTGTCCTCCCCGACACCCTCCTCCTCCGCCTTCTTCGACGAGGTAATCCTCCTCCCCAACACCCTCCTCCTCCTCCTCCCCCTCCTACCGTCCTCCTCTTCCTCCCTGACCCCTCGTGCCAGCCTCCTCCTCCACCCCGACCACCTCCTGGCAGTCTCCTCCACTCTATCCCCTGCTTGCTAGCCCCCTCTTGTCGCCCCTTCTGCCGCCCCTCTTCCTGGCCGCCCTCCTGCCGCCCCTCCCGCCACCCCCTCCTGTCACCCCTCCTACCGCCTCTCCTGCCACCCCCCTCTTGGCAGTCTCCTCCTCCACCCCAACCCCTCCTGCCGACCTCCTCCTCCACCCTGCCACCCTCTTGCCGCCCCCTCCTACCGCCCCTCCTCCTCTAGCCCGAGCCCCTCTTGCCGACCTCCAACTCTACCCTGCCACCCCTCCTCCTCCTCCTCCTCCTCCTTGCCACCCTCCTCATCTTGCAGGGAATGCCCTTGCCCTCCCTCCTCCTCTACCTACCATCCCCCTCCCCCTCCTCCTCCTCCTACTACTACTACTATGCCTTCCCCCATCCTCCTCTCCTTCTTACTTCCACCCTCCTCTTCATCCCCTTCTAATCTTACTTTCCTTATATATGTTAAGTTATTAATAACAAATGATTTATTATTTAATTTATTGTGCATTATTGAATTTATAGATTGTTGGTGACGGTCATGCTCGATCATGCTCAGAGGCTGTAGTACATCAAAGGTATAATTTCATTTCTTTAAATTTATTTTTTTGATATTTTAGGATTCTATTAGATGTGGGGTATACCCACATAATGCCATTTGTATGAATGTATGGTGGGTGTGCCCACATAATGTCGTTTATTTGAATGTATGGTGGGGTGTGCCCACTTTTGTACACTTTATGTTTTTGTGTGATGCACTGTTAATGTGGGGTGCACCCACTTTTATTGTCTGTTATTTTGATATGAAGGTTTATGAAAAACTTAAAATTTAAGGGAAACCTCTATCAAAATTTTTAAAATTCTTTAACGTTAAATGTATTGGTTGGTTGGGGATTTAAGGTTAGGTTGGGCTTTGGTTAGGTTATGTTAGGGTTTGGTTAGGTTATGTGCACAGCATCCGATTTCCACTTCGCCGTGCATCCCTTGCACCACCATCCTTGTTGTCGTGAAGGGGATCTCTTTCACCATTGCCGTCTCACCAGTTGTTGTTGAGGTGGACGATGGGGCGGAAGGCATCGAGGAGGATGTCATCGTCGTGTGGAGAGGAGAAGGGAAGGGGGAAAGGGAGGGAGAGGAATTGGAAACACCTTAACCCTTGAACCATTTTTGAACCTTAATCAACACCTTAACCCATTAAATGAATGCTTGAAATCCATAAATCACCTCAGACCTGGGTGATGAAAGTGTTCATCCTAGATCTGATTCAAAGCAGTAAATCTCCATTTTAACTTGTCGCAAATAATCTGTGATATATCTAGAATTCAATCCAACTTATATTAGGAATCTTTAGATCCTAGAAATCCTAATTGATCCCCCTCCTTACACTACAGACAATGTGAAGGAGGAAAATCACATCAGATATTAAAATCAACTTAAAACCAATCATAGACCTTCATTCAAATCTCTCAAGCATTGCTCAAACTCTAATAGACAAATTAAAACAACTTCCAATTGCTCAAGTTGTCACCTAGGAAGGCATTTGATCTTATGTTCATATAATTTATTATTCTGAAGTTACTTCATCCACTTTGTAGTTCTATTTGATTTATTGTACATTTCTTTCTAGCATTTAATAAAAATAATTTTATTTCTTATCAGATGATTGCTTATGTTATGTTAATTTCTTTGCAATTATTAGTATTATTTTAGATGCACACACTTGCTAAAGAAGATATATGCACGCGAGGCCAAACATTAGGTATTCTAACTCCTAAGGTAAAAGTCCTCCAAGTCAAAATATGTTCAAATTACTCACCCGTTGAGACTTATGATCATGTTATATGGATAATGTAGGAAGTGTATGTATACCTCACTTACATGCATGATGTGTTGTCTTTGTAGCATGCCATAAGACTCGATCGACTTTAGTTCGGTAAAGTACCGAACTAAAGAAGGTCATTAAAGATTTGACCACAACTTAGTTTTGCTCATTACATGTGACCTTCTGCGGTAAAATTTTAGTTGCTTCTTCCTGCTCTTCTCTAGTATACCAACTAATATTATCTAGTTTCCTGCGGTGCTCTTAATTGGGTGTTAAAGAAAATCTAGGTAAGGTTAGTATTAGGGGATATACTGGAGAAATGCGGGGAGATGCTGTTGAAATTTCACCGCAGTAAGGTTACATGTAACAAGCAAACCTAAGGTGTGATCAAAACTTTAAGGATGGGCTATAAAGTGAAAATCTTAATCAAGATACACATCATTCGGTCCTTTCGCTTCCTAATAAGTGATTTGTTTACATTAAATTTTAGGTTACAATGGATAAATCTTGGATTGGATTGTGAGGTTCAGATTACACCAGATATGAGGATGGAGTAATTTCATTCCTAGATTAGGCCTTTGATGACGATAGGAAGATATTTAGGCGAGGAGGTCAATTTGAGAATATCTTTTGCCCATGCAGAAGATGTCCTATTTAAAGTCATTGATTTGATGTTTTTAAAAAGGGCACTGATTCCAAAATTGATAAGAAACACAACTTCTTGAGTTTAAATCCTAATTGTCAAATTCTTCAGTCTGATGAATCATTTACATTGGCATGTCAAGCAACACAAGTTTTTTATGTTCTCGATAATTGCCAAAGGGGATGGGTTATACCCATAAGAATAATACCATGCAACCATTTTGACACAGTCTGAAGCATACCAAGAATTAATAGAAGAAGGTCATTTATTTACAATAGATGTTGACGTTTAAGGTTAGTAACAATTTCTTTGCTTTGTTTCATTTCTGTTTAAATGAATTTTTTTACATTTAGCAAACCTTTTTCATTAATGATTTTTAATTATATAAATTATTGCATTTTTTACTTGTTACAGATGAAGCTGTTTAAGAGAATACCCAGAAGAAAGGGTCATTCTGAGACACAGCCATCTACACCCCCCCCGACCCCCACAGCAGGGTCAACCACCCCCCTCACGGTAGGTTTAGCCACCCCTCAGTCACGTTTCATACAACTCGGGAAGATGGCATATTTACTATAGGCAGGGGGAAGGGAAAGGGGAAAGAGATTGCTCAGACCTTCCCAGATCGAGTAGAGGATGATCTAGATTATGGAGGATCAGATGACGTTGAGGGGGAGGAGGATGGAGAGGAGGAGGGAGAGGAGGAGGGCGAGGAGACGTAGGATGAGAGGGTGGGGAGTACATCCCAAGTTCATGTCGACACTCACCAACGGACGTAGATTGGGTAAGAAATCATATCCCTTTAAGAAGTAAATTACATACCTTCAGAAATATATAATGAATATGATTAATGTTTACGTAGGTCGATTAAGAAGAGGGTGGGGGAAGATAAAAAATCTAGACCTCCAGCATATCCCTGAAGGCGTGAGATTAATAATTAGGCTCCAATCCACAGGGGAGGCGGAGGATTACTCGAGCTTTATCAATTGAGTAGGCACAATTGTTAAGTCCATTGTGCCCATTTCCTACTTCAACTGGAGGAAGGTGCCTACAGAACTAAAGAGTTCGCTCATCCGTCAGTTGGAGGTAATTTTATTTACAAAAGTTATTTCTTTTATAATTTTATCTTAAATTTATTTTAAAGTAACATTGACATATATATTTTTAAAATTAATGTAGCAAAGTTATGATTGGGATGACGACCCCAATGCCTCTCAATATATCCTTAAACACGCTGCCAAAATCCACAGGGATTGGTGGACGGAGACCAAGAAGAACATAATAATTTTTAAACATTTTCATTTTTATTATATACATAATTTATTATATTATTTATAACAATTTATATTTAGTATTTAGTGGTTCTCGAACAAGATTTCACCTGAAGAGGCAATGCGTGAAGCTCCTCCTAATGTCACGCCTAACGATTGGAAGAAGGCAGGCGAGCATTGGATGAATCCAAAGACGAAGGTTAGTAAATGATTAGAAATTATTGTATTAATTTCATATATCTTAAATTCATAAAAAATATTATTATGTATGTCTACAGGAGCAAGCAAAAAGAAATAAAGCCAATAGGGCTAAAGCTCCACCACTGACCTATTGTTTGGGTTGAAGGAGCATCGAGATAGTTAGGAGCCGTTATGTAAGCATTGAAATTACTTTTCATTTAAATATTACTTAACTTTTAATTTATTTGAACTTAATTGTATCATTTTTATTTTTCTAGTATACTGCACATGATGGGATAGAAATGACGAGGATGGAAATCTACGAGGTCACCCACAATAAGCCAGCAGTTGAGGGTGCTCATAAGTGATTCATGAGTCATACCAAGAGAAACACGTAAGATTCCTAAAATCAAAAAATTTATAACTCTGTGTATATATATTATAATAATATTTTTTAATACATTTAGGATCAAATGGTACAATTAGTACATCCCATCACTGACGAGACCTCCGATAGCATTTAGCAGCCTTTGGATCCAGAGGAGGCACTTAGGAGAGTGATGCCATTGGACCACGGTGGTTTCATTCGTAGTACGAGGAGGGCATACTCGTTATTGACCTGGTATGGGAGGAAAGGTGTCGTCTCATCTAGTGTTGTCGATCAGTTACATCAAAAATTGACATACTACAGAGACGAGATGAGGAAAGGGAGAAGAGAGAGGCAGAGATGAAGAACAAGATGAATGCGATGGATGATAAGCTTCAACACCTTATAGCCCTTATTCAGAATAAGGGTCAATCAAAGCATCCATATTCTATGAATCCCAGCAGCTACAGAAGAGACGATGACGACTCCATGGGTGGTAGAGGTGGCATTGGGGCAGCTGCATTTTGATTTTTATCCATTTTCTTTTCTTATGTAAATATTTCCTTTTCAAACTTTTAATGTGCTACATTTTATATTAGTGAAATATAAATTTCTATTCATTTGCATTACTTATTTTTCTATAAAAGCATGACTTTTAAATACGTTTAGTAGGTAGTTTCCATCTGCCTGTAATAAAAAAAATACCCATACATTTTCCGTCGCTTATTCAAATAGACGACAACAAAAATATTTTTACCGTCACCTATATACTATTGCTCACTTAAATATGCGACGGCATATAAGAGACGGTAATAAAATTTTTGTCGTCGCTTATTTAAATATGTAACGGCAAAAAATGTACCAAGGTAAATCAAAAAGTAGCTTTATGCCGTCGGTGATAATTATAAGAGATGGTAATAATATTTTTACCATTGGTTATATAAGCGATGGTAAACTGGCTAAAACGATGAGGTAAAGACAAAAAGGGTACGTAAATGCATGAAGAAGTGATTTACATATACCATTGATTTTTATATAACCGACGGCAAAAATAATTACCGTCGGTTATGAAACAACGTCAAAAACTTTCATTCGTCCGATGGTCATACATTATTTCCATGTTGGATTATCCTTGTAATCGATGGAAATCTAAACAGTGACAGTATTAATGGTGTCGCTTATTGTCGTCAGTTCAATGGATTTGCCATCGGTTTTGAATCGACGGCAAAAGTCGTGTATGTTTTAGTGATTACTGTCTTCTTCTAAATGGAGTCTTCTTCTTGGTCAATCCACTATGCTTTTAACCCGACTTCCAGGAGGAGTTTTTCGTAAGAGTTGTATTTTCTCGCTTTAGTAGATTAGTATAGTGGTAATTTAGACTTAGGTATATTTTAGGATATTTTTTTAGGTATAAGTTGTGAGAGCCTGTTCTCAAACATTGTTTGTAATAACTTAGACCCTTTATGACTCTCTTTCTACTCATCTCTAATCAACTCAATTTTTCCATATCGATTTCTTTTTCGATTTGATTTTGTCAGTTGCATTGATTTCATTTTCGATTTGATTTTGTCTATTGCATTAGAAAATTCAAAAAAATTATAAAATAAAAAATTCCAAAAATATTCCATCTCTTATCTAGTAGCAGCATGACATAGCATCCAAACTTAGGTTTCATTCCTCTTGCTAGATTTCAATTAAGTCAAATTGCATTCTTATAGAATTGCTGGAGTCAGGCATGCATCCTCTATCCTTCTTGAGCTCTTGCCATCTTTTGCATTTGACTTAATCTAAAAAGACCATCTTTTGTTTAAAAAGAGATTAAAAAGTGAGACCAATTGCTTGGAAGACACATTTAAATATCAAATCAAATTCAAAAGGAGACATAAAAACTTGTTTGAAACCCTATCTAAGTTTTCACTACTATCTGTTGCTTGATTGTCATGTACACACTACACGATCACTTAAGTACATAAACACACGAGTTTCTATCTCATCTCCTTGAGAAACCACAGGGTTTGGATTTGCACACCGGTCATATCTAGATTCCAAGTGGATTTAGAGGTCTGCACCTCGCTAGGTTTTCTATAGGACACGTACAATTGTATTGATATACTATCTGCTTGCGTACTACTATTTTTGCGTAGCAAACCCTAGGCAAATACGTGTTTTCATCTCGCTTGATTGATATTGGTTGGTCTTTGATTGAGATTGATTGGGGATTTCTGATTTTGATTGAGATTGAGTGAGACTTACCTTTCTGTGACTTGTGACCGATTTCAAAAGTGTTTTTAAAAAATCGACTCATGGATGGTAGGAGATCCCAGAACCCTGAGCTTGTACCTCCCTTGGGTGCTGATGCCCAAGCTTCGACTTCTACTTCTATGCCTTCCACATCCAATCCTATACCTCCTGGGCCTCAAACTCCCTTTCATAACCCCATTCATATGGAGGATGATCATGATTCTGCACAGTTTGAGGATTTTGAAGAACTTCCTCCACATCTTTTTGCACACCCTCCACCACCACCTCCCCTTCATAGGTTCCAATCTCCTCTCTACCCAAACTTTCCTAATCAGCTACAACTGGAGAGAGATCTACAACCTAACCTTCAACACCTATTTGATACACAATTGCAGATGAATACCCTTACCCAATAGGTGCAATAGCTTTCTCAAGTTGTTAATCTTTTAGCAAACCCCCATCCCCAGGTTCGTAGACCTCAACTAGAGGATTATTATAATCCCACAGTTGCACCAGAAATGCCTGTGGTACGTTATCCCACTGGGGGTCGTGCTGTTGAACTGAAGTCGAACATTATTGCACTTATCCCTCACTTCCATGGTATTGCTTTTGAGGACCCTTTTAACCATTTAGAAGAGCTAAAAAATCTTGCCCAGACCTTGGGTCTGCAGGGCCATGATCAGCACACGTTGCTGATGAAAATGTTCTCCTTTTCACTTAAGGATAAAGCCGCCTTCTAGTTTAGAACACTTTTACAAACTACACCGATAGAAACGTAGGCTTCTTTGGAGCATGAGTTCCTAAAGAAATACTTTCCTATAGCTGCATAAATGCTTTGAGGCGTGCTATCACCACATTCAGCCAGAATTCAGGAGAACAAATGCATGAGGCTTAGGAGCGATTCCACAAGCTTCTACCTAAATGTCCCCACCATGGTGTCCCACCCTGGCAACAAGTCCAGATCTTCTACCATGGGCTCCATGATGACACAAGGAACTCCGTTGATTCTTGTGTCGGGATGAGGATTCAACCTTTAACCTCTACGAAGGCATGGTCGAAAATTCCATAAACAACTCTTCAATGAGAGTGTTTAATAGAAAGTCCTCGCATTCCCATTCACAGTCGGAGGTACACAAAGCCCAATCTAACACATGAGACTTAGAGATTGTAGCTAGTCAGCTGGATAAGGTGGGCTTAATTGAGAAGAAAGTGGATGAAGTATGGAAGTTCCTATCTAAACCTTCATTTTCTTCTTAGTCACTTGCACCGCACACTTCTTCCCAGTTTCCCACAAGGAGGGAAACTATGGACAACCTTTCTATGACACAACCACCACTTTCAAACTATTCATTTCCATATCCTTCACTGACCAGAGGAACCTTCCTCCATACACTGAATTCCCTACACCTCTCAGAGCTTCGAAGGAGCTCCACACCATTCACAATGACCCATATTCCCAAACCTATAGCCCTGATGGCGTAATCATCTAAATTTCTCATGGTCGAGAAATACACAGAGACCCAACTTTCATCAACCTTCTACACCACCACTACAAAACCCGATCTGAGCACCACCTCACCACAACATAGGTATCCACCGCGTGCCTATTAGCAACCCCAAGCAGGCCCGCCCAATACTCTCAATTTGGGCCTACATGAGATGATCAGTTGGGGAATATCATGAAAGCTCTTGCTGACATGCAATAACAAAACATTGCTATGCAGTAGAGACAGGACCCGGCATTAACTGAGATAAGAGCCCAACTAGAACACTTAGGTGCAACTCGACAAACACATACACTACCATCTTAGGCAGAACCCAACCCTAAGAATATACCTGCCCAGAGGTATGTTCAACCTAATCCTCCCTAAGGACAAGAACATGTTATATCACAAGCCTTGCACAATCTTGAACCATCCACACCTTACTCAGATCAGCAACCACCTCATCTTCCCAACCCTAATTCATCTTCTTCATCTTGATCTGCATCCATTGATTGAAGAGTTGGAAGCTGTTGATTTTCTCTACATTTTGTTTCTCTACTTGGACCTTAAGCCAAGTAATTCTAAGTTGACTCTATTTTGTGTACTTGGAACTTGAGCCAAGTATCTCTGATTTGATACACATTCTTCACTTAGGCCTTGTACCAGGTATTATGATTCTAATTCACATTGACTACGGAGCTATTCTTCACTTTTGAGATTGACAAACTCTCATCCTTTTCTATATCATGGTCTATATCTTCCATTGAGCTTCATTGACTTGTCAATTCTCTACCCATCATTTTGGGTCCTAGATTCTTGACACCTTCTACTGGGTTTACGCATAGTTGAAGGTGTTAAACTTAGCAACCTATCTTTTGTATATACTTATTTTCACCTTTCTAATTTTCCATTTCTTTCTTAGGTGCCTATCCTTGCATTTTTAGGATATATTCATAGCCACATTTGTCATGCATTTCACTACTTAGCCCGACTTTCTACTCTTATCTTGTATTAGACTTTAAATCGTCCACATAGAGATTTTTATCTCCTCATTCTGACTTCCTTCCGTCACCCAGTCTAAGTTAGTGAAAAGCAGAGCATGTATTTGCATCAACCCTATTCATATAATGAGGACATTGCATCATTTAAGCATGGGGGGTGTAAATGGTGAAATCATTTTTTGTAATGCAATTATAAACATACCTGTAGTGTATATAGTATAGTATTATCAAAAATATCAAAAAAATTGAACAATTTTGAAAAATTAAAAAAAATACAAAGTCAAAAATATAAAAAATGTCAAAAATAAAAATTCCAAAAATACAATAAGGGAGAACTCCTAAAATAAAATTTCTGGAGAAAGAGAAAGTACTGAAAAGAATTATAAGTGTTTAATTATGATCTTATAGCTTAAAACAAAAATAGAATAAGTGTTTATGAGCATTCAACCTTTGCTGGTTAGACTTTCCAAGCTACTGTAGCTTGATTCGGTTAGGCTTTGGCTTAATTTACTTTCAACATTGACAAGATAGACCAAGATCTCTCCCAACTTAGAATATATTCTTGTACCTGAGTCACCAGTACAGGATTCACTGGTTTGCTTTGGTTTAGGAGTCTAAGCAACTTTAGTTTACACTACACAGTGTCGGGAAAGACCTTGTGAACTTAAAATTCAACCCTAGTGTTAATTAGGGAAGGTGGAGTCCTTACCTGTGCGTGTAGGTAGACTCTTTGTCCTAGTCTTTAGTCTTGTGTTTAGGAGAAGCTCTTTCCACTAAAGTACTCACCCACCAAATAAGTATGCTCTACCAAATAAAGTTGTCGAAGACATACTTACACTTATTTAAAAAAAAAAAATCAGAAAGAGTCAAAAAGAATTTTTAGAAAAATACATTCTTTTGAATAAGGTAAGAATGTTGTCCAAAGTCCTGTAAATATTTTCCACCAAAAATATTTTCAGGGTGCATTACAAATACCCTGTTTCCGCCAAATATTCTTTGAGCCACAATGCAATAAGAGTTGGGTTTGAATCTCCCCTCATTTTTGAGAGTTGATCCAAAGACATGAGCTGAAGCTAGGAACAAGCTGGACTTAAAAAGATGTGAAACCCCAGGATTGAGTTTTAGGGTTCACCAGGTTATTCCTGACCATTCACTGAGCACAACCATAACCTCTAAGCTTCTGAGCTTTGTAAAACCCTCTTGAGTCCTGGAAATCGCACTTAAGGTTTAAATATCAAGAGTCCTAGTTGGTCGAGAGATGATCTATGTCATATCAATCTTAAGTTCTAGTTAGTCTTCGTAGGCAGCTAGTTCTCACAATGTCCAAACATAATCACAATTGGTTTATTAGAAAAATTTCAGCTTAAAGATAATTTCTAAACACTTAACAAATTGAAAAGAAAAAAAATAGATATCTCATCACACTTACCTAGCTGATACTGAAATGATTTTCACTTAATGAGTTGTTTGCTAAGGGACTAGCAAAACCTAGGCATAGGGGTATGATGAGGTGTAGCTCATCATAGATAAAATGCCCAAGTTAAGCTAGAAATTAGGGTAAACACTACATTATTAACATGATAAAAGGGTTAAGTGTGGAAATTAGCAGAAATAACCTAAAATAGCAAATTGATGCTAAAAATGCACAATTAAGTCAATTAATGAGATATTTTATTCATAAATGATCCATAACATTTTATTCACATTAAAAACTCGTCAGGGACTTGTTAGTCCTCATAGGGAGCTCTTGGAAAGCTTCCAGGGGCCTTCCAGTTACGAATCTTATCACTTATAGGTTCTTTCAAAAATGTCATATTGTTTCACCCAATTGGGCTTGTGTGCAAAAAAATGAAATATGCCTGACGCCATGGGTGCATTGAAGCCACAAAGAACTCGCACTATAGGCATCGTTGATCTCTTGTGCTTTTGATCTACCGGTTGATCCTTCTCCTCCATTCCTACGCCTTCGCATGATGCTTCATCACCTCCCTCATATCCCATCTGATGGTGCACTTTTGTCCTAAAACTTCCCGCACTCCTCGCGTGCTCATCCAACCCTTAAAGCCCTATCCGTCTAATCTCGCCATTGCGGTGCTTGGAATCACGTCAACGCCTACTTAAGCATCATCCTTGAGCTCGCGCACGCCACTAGACCCCCCTTCTACTCTCTAGGGCTGATCCATTTGTCCTCTCTAGTGTTTCTTCCCATTCACTCGGCAACACCTGTGACAGAGGTGAAGCTTCTTCTCCCTCCTTTGTCCACGTCATTAGGGATGACATAAGCCTGAGGACATCCTTGGAGCTCCTCTCATGGGCTCTTCACTTATTGGAGACCTCCCTCTAATCTTCCTCTTTAGCTGTCAGCTGTTGATGATCCAAAGGTCTCACTCTTCTCATTAGAATAGGTTTTAATGCTATCTAGGGTAGTTGTTAGTGTAGTACAGATTAAGTATAGTAGAATTAGATAAGTAGTTCATGGATTCAATGGTTAATTAGCATCAGATTAAAATATTGGCCCACACCTCCTCTAATCAATTTCGATCAGAGGAGATGAACCCGTTGACTTCCCTTTGATCACCCTTCTTCCTCTTCATCTCCCAATCATGTTCACTTGCTTTACTCGATGTTTGTATTCACAAATCACTTCACTAATTGAAGCATCAATCAAATCTGATGCTCCATTGCACCCAGATTTGATTGAGTGCCAAATCCAATGGAGGGTGATTCAATTCATGTCATTGGACCACAATCACCATCCCTTGAGATGAATTGGACTTGATTTGATCGTTTGAATCTAGTTTGATTTGATGGGTTGATTAAAGAATTTAATGAGAAATTTGGCTTTTAACTATTTTTATCGATCAAATTGAGTTATTTCAATGTAATTGGTCAGATTTCAATGGGTATGACCTATTTTGATTGGAATTTGAATGAGCATTGTGTTTATACCCAATTTTCATATGTGATACTATTTGACTGTGTAGTTTAGACCTATGAAAACCAGTTGCACTAATTTGAGGTTTAAACCATGACCTAATTAGATTTATAGCATCGCATTGGATAGCTGCACACCAATCAATGTTGTGTAGGTATCCTAAATGATCAAATCATCTTAGCGAGCTTAAATTAAATTTTCCATATGGATGACATTTGATCTGAATCTGAATGTGTTTTATCTGTTGATCAGTGCTTTAATTAAGGTTTGACATATTTTAATGAAGGTCTAGAAGCTATTTTGAGTGAGTTTAGATTCTCCTGTTGATTTTCTTCTGCTAAGCTGTCTATGGTTTTCAATGTTGTGCTGGTATCCTAGATGATCAAATCATCTTAGCGAGCTTAAATTAAAATTTTCATATGGATGACATTTGATCTGAATCTGAATGTGTTTTATCTGTTGATTGATGCTTTAATTGAGGTTTGATAGGTTTTAATGAAGGTCTAGAAGCTATTTTGAGTGAGTTTAGATTCTCCTATTGATTTTCTTCTGCTAAGCTATCTATGGTTTTGTAGAAGGGTCAATTAGGTTTTCTAGGGTTTTGATCTATGATCTGGCTTTGGAATGGATTTCAGAACTTTTGATAGTTGTTTGCAATGTTTTCAACATGAATATTATTGTATTTCATGTGTGGATTTGGGTAGTGAAAGTTGTAGCAGCACGAACTGCTGAAATTGAGTCACAATAGCAGCGTATCAGTCTCTAATTGGGCTGATCCAATGGCAAAGTGGGAGAATATGCAGGTCAGTAGATTTGGTAGCAAATAGCTGCTGAAATTGAGTTGGTATATGTGTTGAAAGATTGGTTTAATGAGAATATTAGCTACTAAAATTGTCAGGAGTACTGATCTCGGAGGAGTTTCAAGGACCGTTGAGGCTGTTTTGAAGAATTGGACGAGCTGACATGCTGTATAATTCTAGGACTTACTAAAAAAGCATTCCTATATAATTGATTGATCCAAATCTACTGGTGAATGGCTTGTAGTCCTTGTGTGATTCTTTTGTTAGAAACTGTTAAATGAATTAACTATCCAAAATAGAATTTGAAAGAAATTAGAAGAGAAAATCATGTTTATTGACCCCAAGTTCTTGTATGAAGTTTGTTGGAAGTTTTAGACTATTTGAATTTCAACTCCAACCTTGAGAACTCACTTTAGAAGCTTAGGTTCTTAGTTGAATACCCCTTTTAGGCCTCTTATGTGTTTGATTGTAAAAAAGGAAAAAATCATTAAAAAATTATAAAAAAATAAAATAAACCTATCTTGAGTAGGATCAGGTATTTCATTAAGTGTATACAGAGTTTCAAAGTATTTCGAACCTCCAACTTGGTAGAATATACCAGTCGACGGTTTCAGTCTACTATGAAATTCAATAAAAGAATCAAATCTAAAAATCACAAAAAGAGTGTATTCTCTTCTCTTCTCACCCTTTCTCTCTCTTCTCCTATCTCTATAGAATATATAAATACCATAAAAATCAAAAAATACCATGTATATTGTATTTATACTTGTAAATATAACTTAATACTAAGCTATATGTAAATATTGTAATATATGTAAATAATGTACATAAATAACTTATAATTGTATTCTATCTATTTAATTAAGTACTTAGGATGATTTAATGTATATATAACCTTATTGTATAATTATATATTAATTTATATTAGAATAAATGTGTATAAAACCAAGTAATTATAAATAACTATGTACATATCTACAACCATATTTGATACTATACATGTATTTAAGTAATTAATATATTCTATATGATACCTATATATTTATTTAATTATGTATTTATTGTAGGCAATTATGTTAATTAGGTAAATTAATTAGTAAAAAAAAAAGTAAATTAGTAAATTAAGTTAATATTGAAGTAATCTACAATGTATATTTGTATAGTATTATTTTAAGTACTTCTGACCTAATTATACTATATTTGTATTAAATTATAGTATTTATAACTAAAATATGTACATATCTATCTAAAACGTGTATTTAAATGTACATAATTAAAATGAATGTTCTAAAATAAAATAAAAATGTGTAAAAAATACCTTATTATATAGATTAACTAATTATAAAGTCAATTGTATCATTAATTTATCAATTTATGCTTTAATTAAAAAATTAAACCTTAATTTAACGTGTATAAACCCTAACTTTAGCTAGTTTTTATATATATTTATATAACCCTAACTTTAGCTTGTTTTTATATATATTTATATAACTTAAAATTCTAAATTACTTATACAATCATGTAGATCTATATACGGGCTTTCTAAATATATAATTTATTTAAAATTAGGAATTGATCTGGGCTTTCAAATTGAGGCCTAAAATCACTAAATCATCACGCGTGTCAGTGTTGTACAACACTCTCATTTGCGCTAACAAAGTCCCACATCATGGGCGACAGAGTGGTCTATGCCACCGACTCTTTAGTCGGCAAGGATTGGGTGCAAGCATACCATTACCTATTACCCTCTCTTAAGCATATCTGAACATTATTTGAAATTGAGTGTGGGTTGTGACCTTGTACTGTGTATGCACTGTGCTGGGCATGTATTAGGCCTAATTTAGGCCTAAAATTAAATGGATTAAAATGCACATTTAACAAAATTAAGGCCATCTTAGTAGTGGTCTGGTCTCACCCTATTGGGGTGCTGTGTATCCCATAAAAGGTCGGTCCACCCACTAAAAATGACCAAATTTTTACTAAGGTGAACAATAACTCGATCTGCTTGTGAGAGGAGAGCAACCTAAATAGTCAAGTGTTGGAATAGTGGGCAACTAAGTGAGTGCTAAAAAAATTCTAAGTGTTGAGCTCTAAGCATGCTAGTGTGAGTGTGTGTATGTGTGAGAGGCTTAGTGTACTGTACGTATGTGTATACGTATAAGTATAAGTATATAATAACATATCATCTCCTCGGTGCTTGTCTCCTAGGATATTTACATATCCTACTGTTTGCACCTCAAAACACGCCTTTAATAATGCCTTCTTATGCTATTTCCTAGCATTAACTATGTATATTATAATCCTATAGTCGCATTTGTAAAAACGGTTGCATGCATGCATTTAATCATGAGAGGAGGAGAAATGAATAAATGGCTTGCATAATTATTTTTTTTCTCAAGAGTCTCTTTGCAAAAGTCCCCTCTCCATATTTTATTTTCATCTTTCTTTCTTCTTCCCACGGTTTTTCTTCTTCCCGCGGCTGAATTTCGTCCACGCCATGCGCCTCTCCCTGCTGTCCTTCCCGCGCCTCTCCCTGCAGCTGCCACTCTCCGCGCCTCTCCCTGCTGCTGCCATGCCTCCCCGCCATGCTCTCCTCCTCTATAAAGCCGCAGCTCTTCCTCGCGACGAAGAGAGGGGCGAGCTGCTGCAAAACGCCACCCTGCAGTCCACCACCTTCCTCTCCACCGTTCTCCCCTCCCATACGCCGGCCCTCCGTCGAGGAGGCACCCGGCGAGCAGGAGAACCCACTGTGGTGCTCACCACCACAGTGGGAACACCACCGCCCAACTCTTCAACGAGCAAGTGGGCGTGGTGTCTTCTTTTCTTTTCGGTTTCATCTCCACGCCATTGCTGCCGCTTCAAGGTCCGAAGCTTGAAGCAGCAGCAGCAGCAGCTAAACCGCGGCAACAGCAGCAGCAGCAGCACCCCCCGCCTCCTCCGCGACCTTCCCCGCAGGCACGCAACCCTCCGCGCGCGCCTGCAGGCCCGTTCCCCGCCTCCGTCTCCGTTCTGTCCACCCCGCAATTCCACCCACGACCGGCCGCCGCACGCACTGCAGCGGCCGGCTACGGCCTCGCACTGACCCCCGCGACCCTCCGCGACCACTGCAGAACCTCCTCCACGCTCGCTCCTCCACGCCTTCGCCTGCCCGTCGTCTTCGCGCACGCCTGCAGGCCCGTTCCCCGCCTCCGCCTCTGCTCTGTCGCCTCTGCCATTCCACCCGCGACCGGCCGCTGCGCGCACTGCAGCGGCCGGCCAGGCCCTCTCGCCGCCCCCTGCCAACCTCTGCAACCCTCCGCGACCGACTGCAGACTCCCCGCTCCCATCGTTCGTGCGTCCGCGATCACTCCTTCGCCCGCTCTCTCTCTCTGCCGATCTCTCCGCCCGCTCCCGCTCTCTCTCCGTTCTCCCTCTCTCTCTCTCTCTCTCTTTACTTACAGCAACACACACACACACATTCACCGACACACATACACACACACACACTCATAGTAACATATATACATATATATATATGTATATATATATATATATACATATATCTATATATATATATACTTATATACATATATATATATATATATATCTATATAGTATTATATATATATATATACTTATATACAAATATCCATAGCTATATACATATATAGATACATATCTATACACATATATATATACATATATACATATATATATATCTATATAGTAACATATATATATACTTATATATATATATATATATCTATACACCTATATATATAAACACATATATATCTATATATATATCTATACATATATAACATACATTTATATATATATATAGATATATTTACTTATATACATACATATGTACATATATTTTCACGTTATTTACTATACGCTGTATCGTGGGAATATCTGCACCAGTTGCTGATATTCCCTGATACACGCGTACAAAAAAAGCGTGGTCCCATACATCATCCATCCTCCATCCACACTCCACGCGGCACCTAGTCGTGTTGGTTGCGTCTCTCTAGACGTCGACTGACTCGACATAGTGCTACACTCCATCGTCACCTCCACCCCCACCCCTTTATATATATACTACATATAAATATATATCTATAACTACTATATTTACTTTCTATCTGTTAGCTTCCTTCTTAGTAAGAAGATAAAAAAAAAGGGTATAAAAGTGAAAAGATAATCTTTGATTTGCAGGTACCCCGTCTTGCAAGTAGCAGGGCGTGTTTTGAAACTCTGTTTTGGCTAAAAGGCAAGGACACAATTTTGAGGGTGTGCCTCAAGAACAAGGATTACCAGAAAAAAAAAACCTAAATAAGAAAAATACCAAAAACACAATAAACGAGCGGAAGAGACGCGTTTTAAGGAAAACGTAGAAATTCGACTTGAACCCCACTTCCCTGAGTTCGACCCTGGGCCTAAAAGTGACAAGATAAAATCAATTAGGCCAGGTTAAAAATTTTGTAAAGAGATGGTTAGGTCTGAATTAGGTTAACCACTATACACATTTCAACGATAAAAATATCATATTAACAACTTATTTGGGCCGACCCATCATAACTTTTCTGGCGCCGTTGCCGGGGAGGTGCACTTTCGTGTAAGTTTCTATCCAATTCCTTTAAATTTGTCTCTTCTCTCTTCACGGGTATTGTTGTTTTTGGTGTGCAGGTGAACCTGGTGGAAGGAGAAGAAGGCTGACGAAGTCGAGGACGTGAGCAGATCCAAGGCGGGAACGAGAGCGTGAAGACGCCGACATCGCATTGGAGCTTCGCACACGTTGCCGAACAAGTAGGTTTTCTTTTCTCATCAAATTAGGGTTAACTTGCCACCACAATAAAAAAAAAAAAAATTTTAAAACTAAAAACTAGAAAAACTTTTTGGGATTTCTTGAGGGCAAGTGGATTAAAATTCACTTGATTGATTGGTTGTCTTCACTCCCACTGCCCCGGGATTTCCTGCCTTACTTCGCATAGCGAAAATCCTAGAATCTTGATTCTTAGATTTTTCGCCGTGGGAAGTATTCTTTGAGGCAAAGAAAAAGATTGCTTGTATCCCTCTTTTGCCTCACTTATCTTTAATTCAGGATCACATTTTTGGTGGGGAGATTTGGAATTGAGTTGATTCCAACCCCACCACGACTTTTCAAACTTGCCTGTGATTCGATCCTGAATACTTCAACCCCAACAATTTTACTTTCTTTATCTGTTGGTTGAAGCCTTGTGTGTGGATATCTTTCTGGTGATTGGGAGCACTTGAATTGACGTGTTTTGGCTCCCTTTCACATTGGTATAAAATTGATTCGCGCATCCACACATAGAAATCTCCATTTAGGGTAGCCCATTGCATTTTAGCATGCATTAACTAACTGATAATTGAAGAAGGGTTTCTTGGGCTTTAGAAAGAAAACCTGTATTCTTGCAAAACCCAGAGATTGGTTGAATTGGTAATTCAGCAAAATCCTAAAATTCATACTACTTAAGGTTGAACTCTAAAAACCATTCACCAATTAAAACTTCAATTCGGGGAGATTTCCCCGTTGCATGCTTGTTCTTACACACTCTTAAAATCAATCACTTGGGCATTACCCGTAAACAACGCCCTTCACATTCCAAAAGCACTTGACCCTAAGCCTCTAATTAAAACTGGTAGTAACTTGACCCTTACTAAGGATTGGAGGTCTAACTACCTGTGTGTAGCGACTACGTGCTGGTGAGAGTTCCCGCGTGCTATCGGGTGTCTAAGATTGGGGCAAACGGCCTTTCAATCTGGCCCGGTGGTTCCGTGGTGCTCGCATTCGGTTCCGTAGTTTGTGATAGTAGGTAACTTAGATCTTTAGGTCTAAGGGCACACTGTAGAGGTTAGGAACTTGACTGTATTGATTTGTAATCAAGTGTACCTTTGCGGCGTCATTTCTCTCATCCCTTTTCCCTTCTCATCTCCCCAATTCTTCCTGCGGTAGTGCATGTTTGGGAGGAGGTCACAAAACCCTGAATTGCTTGTATTGACTGATAAATCTAGAAAAAGAGCCGAATCATCCTCCTCCTCCACAAACATGGCACACACCCCCGCCTCACCACTTCGTCACAATTTCAATTCTTTCAACACCAGGCTTATCCCGAGAAACCCTGCAAGACCTTCCTTATCGACTGTCGCGCCAAGCAACTCGGTAAGTCATGTGGAACTGGCTTCTGTGAGCCAGTATTTCAACACGGAGGACCAAGCCTCCGTGTACTCGGACACATATGCGGACACGTCTTCTGGCATAGAAGATGCCTGCACCCTGGGGAATAACCCGTTTTCTGCCACGTATAACCCAGGGTGGCACAATCATCCCAATTTTGCATGGTCCAACAACCCGCAACGTCGAAACCCCGCTGGTGGACCAATGCGATCGTCCGCACTCGTCATCCTAAGGGCCCAGTCTAATCCTATGGCAAATCTGCCATCAGGCCCTTGTGTACAGAAAACCAAACACGCATCAAAACCTCTTGATAAATTGATGCGAATGATGACGGAAATGTCAAAGCGCCATAAAAAAAACATGACCTCTCTTCAGCATTTGGCGCAGTAGAATGCTGAGATCAGTCAACTAAGCATGGCGACTCGATCTCAGGGCACTTTTCCCGCCCAACCTGTTCCAAACCCGCAAAACTTTGTACCCTGTGGTCCGCAACCACAGGTACAACCTTCTCAGGAACAGGTTCATCAAATTCTGCAAGCTCCGAGTATTCCTCCGGGATTTCAGGTTAATCCCGCTGCAGCACCGCACTCTTATGATGATAGTGATCACATCAAGGATGACACGTCTGACGAGGACGTGACTGTCAGTACGTGTATCGAACTAATTGGAGCCGATTCAGACTGCTGCGAATTACCTGACGACTGCCTGACCAACACAAACTGTGACGTTCCCCAATCCCTCCCTATTCCTGTACCTTCTTCTGACCAGATTCTGACGAGGTTTTTTCCACTTCCCATACTTTGTGGTCTGAGTCATCGCCGGGCTGCTCACCGCCGGTCCACACTATGGAAGACCGGATTGCCTTTTCTTTCCCGCTAAATCAGGCGGATTTGCAAATCCACACTGGGACCTTGAGCCCACATCTTACTCACCGGGGCTATTCCCTTTTGGATCCATCTATCCAAAAAGCCCCCCTTCTTGGCCAATCTAAGGGCCAACTTCCTCTTCCTGATCTGTTTTCTGATCCGCCTGGGACACTCTCGTCCCAGAAAACGCCAAATCTCTCACCATCCACCATTACTTTTCACGCCTCTATCGCGATTACTTCGCTTTTCTCTTCACCACCCACCATCCACCCACCCTTCCACCCTGATTTATACCCTGAACCTCAGCTCCTGTTACCCGATCGGTCGTCCGTTCTCTGCCTTTCCCTGCATGCATATGAGGACATAGCATTGTTTGGCATGGGGGGGTGGATAGGCATCCATAGGATCCGGGTATTTTATGGTATCAGACAATTACCACCTATTTATAAATATGCAAGAAAAAGAAAAAAGAAAAGAAAAAAAATAAATATATATATATATTAGTAATAAATGGTGTTTAGTAATGATCTAAAAGCTGAAACAAAAAATACAATAAGTGTTTATGGATATTCAACCTTTGTTTTGAAGAATTTCCAGGCCACAGAAGCTTGATTTGCTCAGGCTCGGCTTAATTCACTTAAAGCATTGACGAAATAGATCAAAATCTCTCCTAACTAAGAACGTTTCTTGTACCTGAGATACCAGTACAGGATTCGTTGGTTTGCTTTTTCTTGAGAGCTTAAGTAAACTTGGTTCACACTACACATATCAGGAAAGATCAGGTGAACATAAGATCCAACCCTAGTGTTCATTAGGAAAGGTGGAGTCCTTACCTGTGCGTGCAGGTAGACTTTTTATCCCAAGCTTTAGTCTTGTGTTTAGGAGTGGCACTTTCCACCAAAAAGAAACTCTCCCACCAAAAAGAAAAAAAAAGAAAAAAAAAAAGTGTGCTCTTTCAAAATGTGTTGTAAGAGATATACTGACATATGTTTCAAAAAAAAAAAAAAAAAAAAAAAACAAAGAGATGTTGCAAAAGAGTCAGTATATCTCATAAATGTCTGTATAATTTGTTTTTCGAAAATGGGAGTTGAGTTTTCCGTAATCATCTTAAGGGTCAATCCGAAAACACGAGCTGAAATTGGGACCAACCTGTACTTAAAAATTCGTGAAACCCTGGGAGTGAGTCTTAAGGTTCATCTGGTCAATCTTGATCCTTCACTATGCACAAACCATAACCTCTTGAGCTCTCGAATACGGCAAAAACCTCCTGGGTCATGGAAATCGTACTTAAGGTTTAAATATCAAGAGTCCTGGTTAGTTGAGAGATGATCTATGTCATGTGAGACTTAAAGTACTGGTAGTCTTCTTTACAATTGGTTCTCACAATATTCGATAATAAACACACCTATATCACCTCAGAAGAAAATCTTCAGCTTAAGATTATTTCTAAATACAGTTTTGCTAGGGACTAGCAAAAGATAGGCATGGGGGTATATGTTTGCACCTCAAAACACGCCTTTAATAATGCCTTCTTATGCTATTTCCTAGCATTAACTATGTATATTATAATCCTATAGTCGCATTTGTAAAAACGGTTGCATGCATGCATTTAATCATGAGAGGAGGAGAAATGAATAAATGGCTTGCATAATTATTTTTTTTCTCAAGAGTCTCTTTGCAAAAGTCCCCTCTCCATATTTTATTTTCATCTTTCTTTCTTCTTCCCACGGTTTTTCTTCTTCCCGCAGCTGAATTTCGTCCACGCCATGCGCCTCTCCCTGCTGTCCTTCCCGCGCCTCTCCCTGCAGCTGCCACTCTCCGCGCCTCTCCCTGCTGCTGCCATGCCTCCCCGCCATGCTCTCCTCCTCTATAAAGCCACAGCTCTTCCTCGCGACGAAGAGAGGGGCGAGCTGCTGCAAAACGCCACCCTGCAGTCCACCACCTTCCTCTCCACCGTTCTCCCCTCCCATACGCCGGCCCTCCGTCGAGGAGGCACCCGGCGAGCAGGAGAACCCACTGTGGTGCTCACCACCACAGTGGGAACACCACCGCCCAGCTCTTCAACGAGCAGGTGGGCGTGGTGTCTTCTTTTCTTTTCGGTTTCATCTCCACGCCATTGCTGCCGCTTCAAGGTCCGAAGCTTGAAGCAGCAGCAGCACCCCCCGCCTCCTCCGCGACCTTCCCCGCAGGCGCGCAACCCTCCGCGCGCGCCTGCAGGCCCGTTCCCCGCCTCCGTCTCCGTTCTGTCCACCCCGCAATTCCACCCACGACCGGCCGCCGCGCGCACTGCAGCGGCCGGCTACGGCCTCGCGCCGACCCCCGCGACCCTCCGCAACCACTTCAGAACCTCCTCCACGCTCGCTCCTCCGCGCCTTCGCCTGCCCGTCGTCTTCGCGCGCGCCTGCAGGCCCGTTCCCCGCCTCCGCCTCTGCTCTGTCGCCTCTGCCATTCCACCCGCGACCGGCCGCTGCGCGCACTACAGCGGCCGTCCAGGCCCTCTCGCCGCCCCCTGCCAACCTCTGCAACCCTCCGCGACCGACTGCAGACTCCCCGCTCCCATCGTTCGCGCGTCCGCGATCACTCCTTCGCCCGCTCTCTCTCTCTGCCGATCTCTCCACCCGCTCCCGCTCTCTCTTCGTTCTCCCTCTCTCTCTCTCTCTTTACTTACAGCAACACACACACACATTCACCGACACACATACACACACACACTCATAGTAACATATATACATATATATATATTTATATATATATATATATACATATATCTATATATATATATACTTATATACATATATATATATATATATATATCTATATAGTATTATATATATATATATACTTATATACAAATATCCATAGCTATATACATATATAGATACATATCTATACACATATATATATACATATATACATATATATATATCTATATAGTAACATATATATATACTTATATATATATATATATATCTATACACCTATATATATAAACACATATATATCTATATATATATCTATACATATATAACATACATTTATATATATATATAGATATATTTACTTATATACATACATATGTACATATATTTTCACGTTATTTACCATACGCTGTATCGTGGGAATATCTGCACCAGTTGCTGATATTCCCTGATACACGCGTACAAAAAAAGCGTGGTCCCATACATCATCCATCCTCCATCCACACTCCACGCGGCACCTAGTCGTGTTGGTTGCGTCTCTCTAGACGTCGACTGACTCGACATAGTGCTACACTCCATCGTCACCTCCACCCCCACCCCTTTATATATATACTACATATAAATATATATCTATAACTACTATATTTACTTTCTATCTGTTAGCTTCCTTCTTAGTAAGAAGATAAAAAAAAAGGGTATAAAAGTGAAAAGATAATCTTTGATTTGCAGGTACCCCGTCTTGCAAGTAGCAGGGCGTGTTTTGAAACTCTGTTTTGGCTAAAAGGCAAGGACACAATTTTGAGGGTGTGCCTCAAGAATAAGGATTACCAGAAAAAAAAAACCTAAATAAGAAAAATACCAAAAACACAATAAACGAGCGGAAGAGACGCGTTTTAAGGAAAACGTAGAAATTCGACTTGAACCCCACTTCCCTGAGTTCGACCCTGGGCCTAAAAGTGACAAGATAAAATCAATTAGGCCAGGTTAAAAATTTTGTAAAGAGATGGTTAGGTCTGAATTAGGTTAACCACTATACACATTTCAACGATAAAAATATCTTATTAACAACCTATTTGGGCCGACCCATCACCTACTGGGGGCACGTAAGCACCAGGCTGGTTCAAATGCCATGAGCGGCATTATCACGAAATGTTGATTGCCAAGGTTTGGATTTAGCTACAGAATGCCATGGGCAGGATTATCTCGAAATCTCGAAAGCTAGGGTTCTGTGGGTTGCCATGGGAGGTGTTATTATGAAGCATCGATTGCCAGGGACCTTGGGAGGATTGATGATGGGGATGAGGAATCCGATACAGATCGTGTTGAGAAGCCAATCCGAAGCTAGAAATAAAAAGAAAAGAGAGAGAAAAATCTCCAAACAAATAAATCCTCTGTCTTTCTCTTACAAAAAATGCACTGCAAACTGAACCAAGGCTAAAATATGTCTCAAGCACGGGTGCTTTAACCGCGGAGTCCAATGAACCTTAGGATAGTTCTAGTGGGCCTTAAAAACCTTTGCGGAGGATCGAGGATAGAGCTGGTCAGGTCCGGATTTTGGTTGGTACTTGAGTACCTCTAGGCCTACTATCGGCATTCTAACCTAATCAAAAAGAAAAAGAAAGAGCACTCATCATAATGTGTGAAAGGAACTCATGGTCTAGAACAGAAGTTAAAACCTTAAAATTTTGTTAAGAGACTAGCAAAAGCTAGGCATGGGGGTATGATGGGAACACCATCATGAGCCCTAACTAGCTCGTTTTAACCCAGAAAAGAGAACAAAAGCTCCTGCATAACCAACTGGAGGTCCTAACTCAAGGAAAAACCCTTCTAAAAGAAAAGTAAGAAACAAGGTGTAAAATTGCAATTTTACCATTGCAGTGCAACAATGAAATTTCTCAGGGGCTAAACACAGGTCAAATGGTTTTAACAAGATAGAAAGCGGGTTGGTTCAAACACAAAAGGGTTCATGTGAAATCTAGGAATTAAATGACTTCTTATAACCTTAAAACAGATCCACTTAATTTAATAAGATTCTGGTCAGGATAAAATTCACCTAAACCCTCTAAAATTCATGGAAAAACATCCTCTAAGGTTTAGAACCTTTAATTTGACCTTTAGAACCTATTTTGACCTAAATAGGGGTCCCAGTCAAATGTTTGCCTTAAATTAGGTTTTTGTGTAAATTGCCTAGTCAAATGTAGTCAAATCTAAAATCCAACTTCACCATTGGATTCCTTAGGTCCAAATTAGGTTTGTACCAAAATTTGGACCTAAGGGGAATTCACCTTGACCTACTTTGCAAATCAATCCAACCTAATTACATTCATACCCCTAACTTTTGAAAACTCTTACAGACACCCCCTAGCTTCCTCGTCATTCTTTGCAATTAGGTCCCTCCACCATTACAGTGGAGGGAATCCTACTTCGGCGAGGATTCAAGGGAAACAACTCCCTGATTCCTCAGAGAATCCCTCTCAAATTTGAAAGGGAGATTCTCTGAGGAATTCCCGTTCATGTGAACCCAATTTGGAGCTCCAATTCTTACCCAATCTCTCATGCGAATGCATAAGAGATTTAGGTCTTTTCAACCTTCCAACTCCGGCAACTTGCTCGTGCTTGGAAGCTTGCCTTCCAAGCACAAGGCCCTCCGCTAGGGGTTATAAAAGGGTACCCTAATCCTTCCGTAGATCCCCAGCTTGAATTGGCCGGAGATAACCCGCAATTTCCTCTCTTCCCCTCTGGCCAAACTCCTAGCGAGCTCTGGCAACCTTTATCTCCCTCTCTCGTCGCTCTGCTACAATACCAGTGGCAGAGTTGCCTCTATCTCCCTCGTTTGCGTCGCACCGCACCAGCGCACATGCCTGCCTCCATCTCATCATCATCGTCCCCCTCCTACTGGGACTTTCGTCTCCGATGACGGCAGACATGAGCCATCCGCCATCCCTTCCCCCTTCGTCCTTAAATTAGGTCAGGTACTTCCTCTCTCCTCTTCCTATTTCACCCTCTTTATTTCCTAAAATATCCCTCGACGCTCACAGACCACCACCATCTTCTCCACCTCCGGTAGACCACCGACAAGGTGTATCCGCCATTCCACGCATCCATCCACCTCTCCAACCACCTCAAAAGCTCCGCCATGTCTCACTGATCATCACCCCTCTTCCCATTCACCGCCACACACTCCAAACACGTCTCCCGAACACACCCATCTTCACAGCCACAGAGTGACCTAGGCACACATGCCCAGGCCACCCTGCACCACACCAACCACCGTGCCACCTTCACCGTGTCAAGGCGAAGCTCCCTATGTGATTTGATGAGACCGTAAGGCCATTTTCTTGTGGACAGGTATAGGTGCTCGGCCGCCATTGGAGCTAGCTCGAAGAAGCTTGCAAGCTTCATCCAAGACCCCAGGCTCTAGGTGTCAGGTTCCCAAACAGTGTGATTTCGTTCACGCACATTTCTAGCCAGCAATTGGAGTCAAAGCCCTCCAGCAGCCTCTGCAATCGAGCACGACACCTGCTGTGGGAGCATCTGCAAAGAAGATGGGACATTTAGTCCCACCTCGGAGGATTTGAAGTAGGTGGTGTGATATAAGTGGAAAAAGTGTCAGGGGCTTATCGCCTCCTGACATGGGGTGAGGTCCCACTCATCCCATACGCCTCGTCTGTGACCCACGCTCCACGGATCTGGCTTTGACCCGACTACTCGTGCACTCCTCGCCCACCACCCATGTCAGTGGGCCTGGTCCCGGGTGCGCTAACCCAACCCGTTAAGCCGAGAAGGCTCTGGGAGAGTGAACCTAAGAGAGAAAGGAAAGGAGAGTTCACAGGGGAGGGTAGGGGTAGGTTTTGCTCTTACAGGAAAAGGAAGAAGAAGGAGGAAGCCAAAGGTGAAACTAAGGAAGAAAGAGTGGCAGCCTACGCAGCTAAGGAAGGAGAAGGCACTGCATGGCTGAAGAAGAAGCTAAGGGATGAAATCAAAAGAGAGCTGAAGAGGAAAAGAGTTGCAAAGAAATTAAGGAAAGAGGAAGAAGAAAGCAGTTGAGGCTCGCAAGGCAAAGAACAGAGAAGAAAGAAAAGAAAGAAAGAAGAAGAAAGAAGGA
This sequence comes from Thalassia testudinum, assembly GCA_037157565.1. NCBI lineage: Eukaryota > Viridiplantae > Streptophyta > Magnoliopsida > Alismatales > Hydrocharitaceae > Thalassia > Thalassia testudinum. The sequence continues at coordinate 30,866,199 of JAZHRO010000015.1, forward strand.
AGGAGAAGAGCCAGAGAAGAAGGAAAAAGCCAAAGAAAGGTAGGAAGAAGTCAAAGCAGAAAGAAGGAAGAGAAAGCCAAGGTAGGAAGAAATAGAAGAAAGAAGAAGCAGAAGGCAGAAGAAGAGGGAAAAATAAGAGGAAGACATTGTAGCACCACACTTATAAGACATCTGATTTTATAATCAGACGTCCAATTCTTCATCAGATCTCTATTATTTGTGGCTACAATTCTTTTTATGTTCTATATACTCATGCTTTACATTCTAAATTAGATTTTAAGTAGTTTTATGTGTTCAATTTACATTTATTATTGAGATTAGTGCGTGAATTCCATTTGCTCCCTGTGTTCGACCTCGAACTTAAACTTTGAGTAATAAAATCTATTTGTTTTCAAAGTGATTTCAACTATACTACGATGCATTTATTTTAAACTCGATTTTGCTTTTGTAAACAGTGTATATTAGTAGTAATTTTTGTACCTATACTTAGGTATTATTTAGGAAGTTGTACATAAATAACATAGTGTAGTCATATTTAGTTTTTGATTCCTGATTAGTTGTAAATATGTTTAAGGCATTGTAGTGAATATTAATTGATTCTTTTGTAAATAATTAACTCATCTATTCATTATTTGATTTGTTGATTCATTTTGTAAATATAATTAACATTTTTGAAATAAAAGAACATTTTTGGAACATAGAGAGTGATGTATATCAATAATTACCTCCCAGTAAATGACTTGAAATAAACCAGTAAAAATTATGTAAATAAATAAAATGATGCGACATCTGTTTGTATTAGATATCTGTTTGCATTAGATAACTATACTACGACAACGACAAAATTAATACATCATTTTTATTGCAACACAATGTCGGCTCATCATAGTGCATCAATCTTTAGGAGTAGAAACTCATCCTTTGAGGTAGTGGCATTTAGATTGGTGAAGCTGGCACGCACTCGCTATTTCCCATTTCCCTTCTTGACCATGACCACATTTGAGATCCAATCAGGTTAGATTGCTTTTTTAATGAATTCCACCTAGAGGAGCTTCTCCACCTCTTTAGCCACTACTTGATATTGCTCAACGAACTTGTAGCAATGTGCCTGCTTGATTAGGCAGGCTCCCATTAGAATGTTGAGGATGTGCTCGATCACTTAAGGGTTTACCCTCGGCAAGTCTTGGGTAGGCTAGGCCAGGATGTCAAAGTTCTAGTAAAAAAGGTGGAGTAGGTCCTTTACTTGTTTGTTGTTGAGATCAACATAGATCTGAACCATCTTCTTTGGATCTTTATGATAGAGTTGAATGATGGTAACATCATCATCCTTCATATCTGGCTTAATTTGGATAAGTTCTAAAGTTAAATTCATTTTATTAACCAACAAAAGGGTATAACTTAATAAAATGAAAAATTAGGAGGAATGGCACTCAAATTAGTTAATTCTAATGTTTTAACAAGCTAGCATAAATGTAGATAAACTAAAGGATAAACTTCTACTTAATTGAAGGTTAAATGAGCTCAAATTCCCAATAAGTAGGCTTGCATTGATTGATTCAGGATTTCTATTAAGATTGAAGGCTAAATCTCAAATAAAAACCCTAATTACAGCCTCACTTGAATTAACAGGGTTATATTAAAAATAAATGTATTCTAAACCCTCTAAAAATCATTTAAAAATATTCAATGGGATTTGGAATAATCAATTTTACAAAAGGAACCTAGTTTGACCTAAAATAGGAACCAAGGTTAATATTTAATACATTTTGGGTTAAAATGTAAATTAACCAAGAAAACTTCATCAAAACCCAAAATTGAAGTCACCAATTGATTCCTTGGGTCAAAATTAGGTTACCTTAAAAAGTTGAGATTATTTGGACCTTATATTCACCTACTTTACAATTTGACCCCTAACTTTCAAATTCCTTACAATTTAGTCTAGATTCCTTTCATTATGGTACTTGGCTAAGATCATGCTGACGTCAGCCATCTTCAACCTTTAGAGCTTGCGAAGAAGCTTACAGCCACTTCTTAAGGGATCTGATCCCATTAATTCCTCAATAAAACCCCACCAAAATTGGTGGGATTAATCTTGATTCTTTGCTCGATAGATTAGGATGTATGCTAGCCACTCTTTCCTTCTATGGAAGTTGTGGATCATGACCAAAACCTTCATCGAAGATCAACCAATTCAGCCATATCAAGGCGTGAATTGGCCTTAATTACACATGTTGACCACCTATGAAGCTCCTTTGTGCAACACTAAAGATTTTGGTCGAAGTTTGGTTGAGTTTCCTGCCCTCCTCTGCCTCGACCGTTGTCTCCTTTGGGCCCGACAGCCTTCTCTGACCTCCTCTTCCATGCATGCTCCAACCTCAAGAGCAGGACCGTCAACTTCCTCGCTTTCATCTGATCCTCACCTACCAACACAGGACCTCTAAGTCTCCTTCCTCGCCACCAGTCTTCTTCCTCTGACCCTCCATCGTCTTCGCATCCGGCAAGCCATCCCTGGATGTTCTTCGACCCTTTTGTCCACTCCTAGGTAATGATTCTTCTCCTTCCTCTATAGAGTAGTTTAGGTTAATTTAATTTAGGAATTAGCCATCTCTTCTTCATCTTCAAGTTGTCTCTTCTTCTTCCCCACGTCTGGCGAAGGTCTGACGAGGACCTTTGCTTCACTTCGTTCATCATCTCCATCACCTAACTACCCCACAAGCATCACAAGGCCTTGGTGAGCAAAGCCCTCAAGAAATTGAGGCGTTTGCTCATCAGAGCTACCCTACCAGACTCCACCATTGCCTACCATCTTCCTCAAGTCTGACAAGCTGCATCCGACCTCCCCAAGCCAAAATTACCATCACCACTACCTTCACTAGACCCCAGCAAAGGTTTTCTTAATTTGGGTCTTGATGCCATATTTCTCCATGTAGGTCTTTGCCACCTTCTTCGTCTTCTCTGACCACAATAGCGCATCTTTGGCCTTCAAGAATAGACGAAGCTTTATGAGAAGCTTCCTTAGACTACGGTGACACTCTCAATCCAATTACATTGCTTTGAGACCTCCTCCATCCCTCAGACAATCTCAGTCGCCTCCAGTGTCTTCTCCGATCACAGCAGCCACCTTCAAACCACTGCAAGCTCGCAAGCTTCTCATAAAGCTTCCTGGAGCTCCTGCGAAGCTCCAGAGCTACTTTACGAGTGTTGCAGATGCAGCAAAAGCTCCTTTGATCTTCTTCTCTAGCTTCTTCAATGGAAAAGGCAAGGCCTGAAGGAGTATAGTTCAGGGACCCAATCAAACATTTTCATTTAATTTTTAGGTCCTTTTTATAATTTTTTCTTGAATTAGTATAGGCCTATTTTAAAATATATTTTATCTAAGGACTTTATTATAATATCCTGCCTTTTTATGAATTGTTTAGTGCTTAATCATGCTAATAATTTCTGATTGGCTTTAATTAAGCATTGAATATTTAGGTTTTCCTTCATTCCTTAGCACTTAACCTTGCTAGTCAATTCTGCCTAATTTTGCTCGCTACTTTAGTCCCATATCAGTGGGGACAAAACTCGTAAAGTGCCTCATTAGGAATCGTGTCCCTTGATTGCTTGACCAGAATCAGGAGGTCGACTCCCAATAGCACACGCACTCACGCACACGGGTCCACTAGGGAGTGGGAGAGATTGGGCCCATTTTGGGCTTTGTGGGTCGGGCTTGAAAGAAGGAAGAAAAACGGATAGAAGTAAGGCTCAAATCCAAAGTTCTTTAAATCTAATTGCCACATTTAGTCCCACATCGTGAGGAACGTACCTTGCAAGGTGCCTTATAAGGATTTGTCTAAATAGGCTTGTCAACCTAAATAGGCTAGCTCCCCATAGGGCATATATAAGCCCATTGAGCCATAATATATGTACATGTATCTGGAGAGCATTTGAGGCCCACATTGGGCGTGAGAGGAAGCTGCGGCCCATTGGAGAGTGGGTTGGACTATGGAAAGGTTACTCATGCCAAACCCAACCTTTTTAGTGTAAGGAAAGGAGAAGAAAGACTTGAAAAAAAAAAGAGTGTCCATGCTCATAAGAGAGGAAAGAACATAGGAGAAAAAGCATTCTTCTTTTCTTATACTTTTGCCACTTGATTTGATATTCTATTTTTATTTTGATTGCATGTTTTTCACTTATAATTCTCTTTGATATCAAACTCCTAAGATTCACATTTTGTAAATAATTCGATAGTGATAAGTCGCGTAAATTTTTGCTCCCTGCGAATGACCTCGAGCTCAAGCTCCAAGAATTATAAATTTTAAGTGTTGATATACTTTTGTTGACTATACTATGGTGCATTCTTAATCCTTGATTAAAGCGTATCAATATTTTGACATTGTTGCTGGGGAGTAACACGTGCTTACCACTATTGTTGTATATATTTTTCATCTTATTCTATATATACTTTGTTTTATTTGTAAATATTTATTTTTCTAACTTACCTACCTTTGATTTGGTTGATTTTCTTGCTGGACCAGATCTGATTCAACCGAGCCAACCACTGCACCAAGGGTGCAACCAAGCCAGAGATAGGTAAATTTTCTTTCTTCCTATCCTCTTTCCTTGTGTGTAAAAAAAAACTAAAAAAAAACTAGGATCACAATCTTGCCTTATTTCTTAGATAATATCATTTCCGGCAAGAAATCTTTGCTTATTCTCTATGTTTCAAGTTTTTGAAGAAGTGATTATATTAGATCATACCATACCCAACAATCCTATGCCTAATAAGGACTCATGCTCAATTGATCAACACATTGGACTATCACCTTCTTGATTGAGTCCAAGGTGTAGCGCCAATTAGTGTTTTGAATTTTAGGGTTTTTGGAGTGCTAGAACACACTTGCCAATTATAAGGGAATATTCTCCTGTATTGTGTGCAACCCCAAACCCTTAATTGAATTGATTTAAAAACTCAAACCCTAAAAGCAAGGCTCTAAGATCACTTGAACCCTAAAAATTGAGGCTTAATAACTTATTTGCAAACCAAAACAGGGTGGTTTGGGTGAGTTAACTTGGATTTCATCCTCTTACCATAGGACAGGTTAAGTGAAGTAGCTTCACATTGTGAATCAACCAACCTTGAAATTAGGTCACAATTCAAATCAACTTCTAATTTAAGTGACAATTCAAGGCACATGTGCATTTAAGCTTAAAATTGGTAGATTTTAGGGCTTAACTCACTCGTTTCCAGCCTACTTGGAACCACAGTGACAAGGAAAGTTAGGTGGGGGAAACCTTGTAACCTGTGGGGACTCTCTACCATGTAGGGGTCATTATAAGACTCTCCTTTCCTGGTTGCCCAAGTAATTCTTGGGGCACGTGAGTTTCTGATCTAGAGGTCCATCTGCCTCGAATCTACCTTAGTCATCCAATTATTTTGGGTGCTTTGATTAGGTTTCATATCCAATCCCTCTTCACACGCAGGAGGAGGTCCTTAAGACTCACCTTAAGGCCTCCATTAGAGCTTAAGCCAAACCAGGGTCAAGCCTCGATTGTCATGTGTGAGTTATAATCTAATCAACTTCTTTATGAACCTAAACTCGACTCTTTTGACCCACCACTTGATTTGATTTCAAAACCTTACTTAGAAATCAACCTAAATAATTAGGAAAATGTCCACTAGCCTTGAACCCCGTAAGAGCATGAAGGATCAAATGATTGAGGATGCTATTAGACATAGCAAAGATTTTTTCAAAACCTCAACCACTTTTAGCGGAAATCAGGGTAGTGAACATAGTGTTTTGGACCCCATTATGAACCACAAACAAATAATAGCAACCCAGATACTATGTTGTTCAACCCAAGAAACCCTCTTAGAACAAATGATTGCTCTAAGAAGAGTTCATAGGAATGAAGGTTTACAATATTTTTCAAATCCACAACTTCAGGGAAATTACCAAGATTTCATTAAACAATGTGGGGATTTGTTGGATCAATTGGAAGAGTTGATTAATGAAAGATACCTAGATTCCCACCCGAAAATTGATTATTAATCTTGGGGTAATCTAGAGGACAAATATGATTTTCCCAAACCCAGGTTCGAGAATGGAGGTTTCTTTGCTGAATCCCCAACCCAAGTAGAACCAAATGATGATTTTGTGTACAATGAATTACCTAATATAGAATATCAACTTTTGGGTTGGGAGGATTCCATCACACGTGTTTTTGATGTTGATATTGAACCAGCAGCTAAAATTCTTGAAGCTGTTTCAACTCAAATGAAATTTCAAAACACCTATGATTAGTTTGATTCTGAATTCCTTGAGATATAACTCCTGCAACTTATCTTGGTAAGGTCTTCTTGAGCATAATTCAGACATCTCAACTATGCTGATTTAGATTCTAGTGACCCAATTCTTACACTTGACTTAGAATCTAGATCTGAACCTATTTGGGATGATTATAAGGCTTAATTTGACAAGGATGAAAACTTGGATCCAAAATATGATGATTTTGAACCTATTTTTGATTATGAACCACTCCAGATTCCTCATAAGAGCACATTGATGTATTTAAATTGAGACCAATTCATGATATAGAATCAGAAAAATCTAAAGAGCTAGGATTAGATTGGATCTATCCTAGATATCCTAAACCCAACCCTATGCCTAATAAGGATATCCTTGTTAGCTTAAAACTAGAATCTAGGTTAGACCAATCTCAGGTTGATAACTATGTCAATTTTGATTCTTCCTATGGTGGTTATCTTAATTCTGAGTCAGGTTCAGAAAAATCTTTCATGCTTGGATTCTCCTATGCTGATGTTGAGTTTGAACCCTATTCTAATTTAGGAGAATCCTTCTTTCCAAAGGATTACAGCCTAATCTATGACCTCAATATCCATGACCCATTTTTTGACTCTAATTTCGAGGTCATTGATTTGGAGCTCGAAGCAATTGCACCACCTGATTAGAAGACCACATAGGAATGGTTGCTTAAGCATCTTAGCAACTGATCTCCACCACATGACTCCACCAAAATCCATTTTTATCTTGAATCATCTCATTCCAATCCTGTTGGTGCTAATTTTCCACCTCAGTTTGACAATGAGTGGGACATTGATCAAACTGATAGTCAACTACTGATTACTTCTGATCCCATAAGTAGGGTTCCTATTTTCTTCATTAATCCATTATCATTTAAGGATCTGTACTCTGAACTGGCTGAATCTATGCAGCCAAACCCTCACTTCACATTTCTATATCTTTGTGAGCTAGATTGCACCTAGTGGGCTCCACACGTGTTGATCCATATTTCTCAACCCACCAGACTTATTGGGTTTGGTTTGCATAATTAGCCAGTTGATTTGAACAAGCACCTAGTTGGCCCAACCAGGTTAATCATCAAGGTACTTGTTCTACAAAATTCCTACAATTTGATCACTCCTTCCTCTCGACCATCTTCTACTCGGCTGAAGGCATTAAATTTAGCACTTAACAGGAGGCAACCTATCATTTAAAAAAAAATTTTTTTAAAAAAAGAACCTTTCAGATCCTCTTTGAGCCTACTTACAAAGTGATTCAACTTTGATCACTTCTCCACCTAGAACATCCCTGACCATTTGGAGCTTGAAATCATCTGTACCTAACCATTTTCAACCCACTCCACCCACCCTTGTTCTAAAGAAGTGATTTGGAATTTAATTACCTAACCCATCCTACCTTCCTATGAGGACATTGCAAGAATTAGGCATGGAAGAGTGTCATAAAAGTGAGCAAAATTTTGAAAAATTCTTAACGAAAGGATCTCAAAAATAAAAAAATAAATGGAGGAAAAAGGAAGAGGAGTGAATTTATTAAGAGCAATCAAAACCAAAAGGGGAAAGGGAAGAATAAACTATCCTTAATGCAAAACTTATGAGTTAGTGAAAATTATTAACTTGGTTAAAGAAAAGAATGAAGCACTCTAGTCTAGTATCAGGACATTAAGCCCTTGACCTTAAATTAGTCGGGCTAGACTTGGCTTAATTTATCCAACTAAGTTAATTAGCCTAATCTTTGGACTAAGAGGCATGCGTGTTTTAATCGATCTCCTTGTCACTCCTAGTATAGAAGCTTGAGAAATCGGAACACACAATCACGTGCATGAGCTGAGTTATAGAACTTGAGTTGAAAGTTAATAAAACATTGGACTTAGGTAGAGTTAGAAAATAACTCTTTTATACCAGCCAACCCTTGAAGGATGGAGAGCCACTTCCTTAATAAGGTGCATGCATTTAATTTTTATTTTGGTGGGGCTTGTATACATGAGTCTTAGTAAGTAGTGTACCTATCCTCATCACCTTAACAGGCTTGCAAAAAGCCTCACACACTTGCACCAGAAAAAGAAATAGAGAAAGAACAGAAAAATAAGAAAAGAAAAGAATAAAAAAGAATTAAAAAAGGGAAAAAAAGGTGCTAGAAGTTTATTTTTCTTTTTTTGGGGAGATATACCATGAGGTTAACCCCTGCAGGAAGCTAGAAAGCTGCCAATTTGAGCCAGCTCTTATCTTAACCTTTATTTGATCCTCGCCTACCAACGTAGGACCCCTAAGTCTCCTTCCTCACTATTTATCTTCTTCCTCTAACCCTTCATCATCTTCACGTCTAGCAAGCCATCACCGGATGTTCTCCGACCCTTTCATTCACTCTTAGGTAATGATTCTTCTCCTCTTTGATGTAAACACATTTACACTACTTAAAATATCTATTTATGCATGTTCTTAAGCATAGGATTGCATTTCATAATATAAATATTGCATAACATGCATCATCTTGCATTTAGAGTAGTTTGAATAAAATGGAGGTTAATTGTCTCCTTTTATGTGCTTAGACAGGGCAAACATTTAATCATGGCCTCGGATCAAAGATCCAACCATATGGATGTGATCAGGGCGACGATTGGAGTTCAACGACTCCAAGATCGCCCTAATCAGGCATCTGTACCATCAGATAGAGATCGGGGAACCCTAGAAGATCAAGGGCCAGGATGGTGTAAATCGGCACTTCAGATGGAAAATCCGATCACACGGATGAATTCGGATCGACGATCGCAGCCCAACGACACAAAAATCGAGTCAATCCGACATCCGTGGCACCATCTACAACTTCCAGAAGATGAACGGCCAAGATGGCGCCACGTGGCACCATCCCGGCCGCCCAAACGGCCGCCTACACTCTATGAAGACCGCGCACCCATCCCCTCTCCGCCGTTGGATCTCAATCCAACGGCTGTGGATGCATCGTTTTAAAAGCATCCGCGCAACCATTTGGGCGAGGCAATGCAGCGGTCCAGCGCCTTATCGCGAGGCGCTGGCGCGCGTTCGAGCCTCGCCAAGCAATTTCTGAGGCGAGCGGGCGCGCACCAATTGACCGCACGATCGCGATCCAACGGCCGCGCGCGCCCGATAGCGCCGACGCGCAATTGGACGCTCTGGTGAACGCGTGATCGTACGCGCAGGCGGGTAGGCGGCAGCGGTGAAGGCGCGATTTTAAGCCGTCCGATCTCGCGATCGGACGGCTGAAAATCAAGCGACGTGCATAGGCGTTACGCGTGGGCAGCCGAGCGGGCGCGCGTGGGCGCGGAGGCTACGCCCACGTTGAGGGCTTTAGCGACGGTTTTATCCGTCACTAAAGACCCCTTATTTATTATTTTGAAGATGTAATGTCCATTTTGCCCCCACTCCTTGCAACTATAAAAGGAGACCCCCTCCATACGAAATTTTCATCCCTTCCTTCTCCTCTCTACCTCTCCAAAGCTCAAGAGAAGCTTGTCCCACACCCGGGATGCTTCTCGCGAGATAAAGTCCAAATTTTCGTCCCCCTTCGGAAGTGGATCCCGCGACGACGACGGCGTGCTGCTCCGTTCCCGCTCTTCTGCTTCGTCCTCCCTCGTCCTTCTCCGTTCTCGTTCGTCCAGACGTCGTCTCGTTCGGCTCATCCTCCAAGCGACCGTCAAGGAGGATAACTTCTCTCTCCCATTCTTATTTACAGCTTTTCTAGTGTAGAATTTTCCTGCTTTATAGTGTAATTGATTTCCCACTATCTAGTGTAACTTTCATTTCGTTTGCTTGTATAAACAACTGAAATATTGAATGCATGTTCTCTTTCTCTCTCTCTCTCTCTCTCTCTCAGTTTGATAGCTCCATTGTAATTATTTCGCCTTGTTTATCAAAAATCCTAAAAAAAACATAATTGCGAATATAGATCAACGTAGCCTCCCTGAGTTCGACCCGGAATTCTTATTTCGGTATAAATTTTATTTGTTGAACTCGAATCCTTCGCTTTCGAACTACAACGACGGGTTTTCCAAAACCAAACACGTTAGCGTAGGTTCGTAAATCGTTCAACATTTTGGCGCCGTTGCCGAGGAGGCAACGATTTCCGATCTTTTCTTCGCATTTCTTGCACTTTATTTGTTTTCTAACTAAGCTTTCTCTTGTGTCTATTGTTCTACAGAGACCTCCATCAAGGAATCAACAAGCGGTAGACTGGAGTAAAGTGCAGTTGAAGACAACTGTAAGTGCTCCCCCATTCTTTCCCCCTCCATAGATTTCATTCGGCACATTAAATCCAAATTTCAATTAACCTAGGTGTTTGCATAAATCCTAGGTATAGTTTGGTTGTTTGGATTTCTACTCACACTCATTTCACCCTCATTCATAAAAAAAAGAAATAATAACAAAAAGATAATTTTGTGGGGTAACTTTCAACAAACACACAACACACACCCACATTCAAGGCACTTGATTAACTTGATTTGTTTTCTACTCAACCGGGTTCTGATCTGTGGAACCGGTACACACAGAGCAACACATAACAGAGTAGAAATCATTCTAGGTTAACCATTTTTGAGTGCCTAACTTAGTGGTGCAATTGTGGCCAATTGTTTGAGTTGTTTGGGCCGCACCACTTTATTTAAAACCAACTCATCAAGTAGCTCCTCCTTAGGGTTTTCAATCTAGGTATATTCTAGGCACTCCACTTTCTTTCTGATTTTAAAGGAAAACTATCTTCACCCGTGTTTTACAACTTGGTTTGCCTAGAAATTTGATTGCAATTCACCTAATTTGAAACCCTAAAAGCTACTTAAGCAGGATTTGAACATTAAAATTCACACATTATAAATAATCTTGCTTGAAAACCCTGGTTGTGCACGCACTTACACAAATTTCAATCAATCATTAAGGGCACAACCCATTGTAAGGGCCCATCACATTCCATAAGCACCACAATCCCAGGCCGTAATAAAATTGAGTAGACGTTGGCCCTAAGGTTTGATTCGCTCTTCAAGGCCTAGTCTGAGATTGTTTTTTATTAACCTACTTGTACTGATTAATCTGATGTCTAGCTAGGGGAGTAGCGTCAAACGACCGTGGCTGGGGGGTACACTAGGAACCGGAGGCAAAAGCCAAAGGAAGAACCTTCTCCCCAGTCCCTCCTTTTAACTGGTTGGATTATACAGACGCAAGTAGAGTAAATCAGTTACAGCCTTAGGCTACCTCACTTAAGGACAGCCTTGTTTTGTTGTACTGCAGGGTCCCTATCCCCGGTCCTTCCGACCTACTCCTAGTTTATGCTGGGAAGACGGTCATTGAATCCCCGATTAGAAGGACCATTAGAACATTCTAGGAGGCGCAAGTTAGATTTTGGTCAATTTGATCCCATGGCCGAACAACAGCCTCTTCTGCCTGGAAATCCACAGGAAGAATTTCGAAGGCAGCTGGAACAAATGCAGAGAATGCAAGAATGGTTCCAGAGAATGCAGGGCGCTCAGCCCTTGAAGGATTTTTATGATCCTTCAAATTACGGGGAACGTCCCGGCGTCCAGATTCCAGCCGGTGACGTAGAAATCAAGCCCCAGGTGTTAAGCCTGATTAAACATTATCATGGGCTTGGCTCCGAAGATCCGTTTCAACACTTGGAGGACTTGACCACTTTGGTCCAGACCACCAAGTCTCGAAACGTAAACGAGGAGCAAATGATCATGAGGCTCTTCCCCCACTCTCTTAGGGATAAGGCCGCGCATTGGTATAGGACAATAGGAAGACCAATTACAACTTGGAATGAGTTGAAATCGGCCTTTCTGAAGAAATATTTCCCAGTCGGTCGTACCAATGCTTTGAGACGGGCAATCACTACTTTTACCCAGCGGCCGGGGGAGCAGTTTCATGTGGCCTGGGAGCGATTCCAGGACTTATTGCGGAGGTGTCCACACAACGAGGTGCCGAAATGGCAACTCGTGCAGATTTTTTATCATGGGTTGACTGAGCAACTCAGAAACCATGTGGATGCTTCTTGCGGAGGCAATTTCCTTAATAAAGATGCAGATAGTGCACATGATTTATTTGAGGAAATGAGTGAGAATTCAATAAATCATGCCTCCATGGATACTTTTAACCGGTCCCAACAACCCAGATCAAATGTCAATGAAGTCCATGACTCTCATTCATTTGATATGGAATTGATTTGTAATAAACTTGACAAAGTGGACTTGGTTGCTAAAAGAATGGAAGAGTGGATGGCTGGCAATTCTATGAACAACTCTCAATCCACTCAATCCCAAAATTCGGGATTCCATTCTTCACGAGCTCTTTCTGGACGGGAGTTCGTGAATCAACTCGATGCGACTCAACCTATGAGTCAGCATTTTTCGGAACCCCATGGGTTCCCAACTGGGGCCTTTGATCCCAGTTTTTCTAATCCTTCCTTTTCTTTCTCTCCATCCTCACTTTATGAGGATGTCTGTGCTGTACAAGAGAATGTTAGATCCAACCCCTACTCGAATGCCTATAATCCAGGTTGGAGAAACCACCCTAACTTCTCTTGGAAAAATCCGGAGCAACAGACCCAATTCCGACCCAGCAATTATGCTCCGCAACGACCAATGGGTCAGGGTCAAGTATATACTCAGTTGCCTCCGAATCAGATCAATCAGCCAGCTTGGAATGCCCGTCAACCCGCAGGGCAGGCTGATTTGAACCATCAAATAGTAGAGATGCAAGGATCTATGCTCCATCTCATGCAGCAAATGAAAAACTCACTGGACAACTTGCAATCCGGGCTCATTGCTAACTCTCGTCAACCCGGATCTCTACCATCCCAACCCGTACCCAACCCACGAAACATTACGAATTCGGGCAATCAAGCCCAAGGGTACGGAAATCAGAGGGACCCACACGCGCATGCTCAGGTGGTTGAGCAGGGTTCCTCGTCTTCTTCTTCTGTAAATCAACAATTCATGGTCAATCAAGCCCCTCCAATCTTTCCTAACCCTCCCCAAGACCCAAATTCTTACGCTTCTGCAAATTCTGTCACTTTGAGAAGTGGTAAGAAGACTCAGGATCCACAACCACATTATTCTAATCTTTTGAATCCTGAAGAATCTGAGGAGAGAGAAGAGAATTCTAAAGGAGAAATCAAGGCTCAGGAATCCGATTCCAAAGATCTGACTCGTGTTCCTTTTCCTGAAGCCTTAACCAAAGCAAAGAAGAAGAAGTCTGTTGATAGCAATGAGGAGCTTCTGAATTTATTTAAGAATATTGAGATCAATATCCCACTCCTTGATGCTATCAAGCACATACCGACTTACGCAAGATTTTTAAAGGAATTATGTACACAAAAGCGTAAGTTGAGAGAATCTGTTCCGAGGAAGGTGGTACTCTCCGAGCAGGCTAGTTCTGTTATCCTGCACTACCTCCCTCAGAAAAAGAGAGATCCTGGTGCTCCTTTGATTTCTTGCGTTATCGGAGATTACACATTTGATAGAGCACTTTTGGATCTCGGTGCATCCATCAACCTAATTCCGACTTCTCTTTACGAGAAGTTTGGGTTAGGCGAACTTCGGCCAACTTCAGTAACGCTACAGTTAGCGGATCGTTCGGTCACAAACCCGCGAGGCGTTATTGAAGATGTTATAGTTAAGGTCAAGGATTTCTATTTTCCTGTAGATTTCCTTGTCCTTGACATGGATGTACCAGATAATCTGAGGAACACGCCCATCATTCTGGGGCGTCCGTTCCTGGCTACCGCAAAGGCCAACATTAATTGTGAAAGCGGTAGCATGGAAATCGCCTTTGGGGACCAACGTATGAAATTAGATATTTTTAAGGCGATCAATAAATTTGAGGATTGTGGAGTTATTGAGGAACTTGATGAGGATAATGTTAATATTGAAACTTGTTTGACAGTTTCTTCAATTGAAAGTTCCTCTTTGGTTGATGAATTTGACCCGCAACCCTCTGACTTAACATCTTCGGAAGAGGTTACTGATTTTGTCCACTCACAACCTCTCCCTCTTGTTGAATCTTCAGCATCTACCCGACCATCAATCATCACCCCACCCCAGCTCGAATTGAAACCATTGCCCGAGAATTTGAAATATCAATTTTTAGGACCTCAGAATACGCTCCCTGTGATTATCAGTGCTAAATTGACAAAGGAGCAAGAGATTAAATTGATTAAGGTCCTAAAGGAACATAAGGAGGTAATTGGTTGGACCATTCATGACCTTAGGGGGATCGAGCCATCTTACTGTAATCATAGAATATTCTTGGAAGATGGATCCCGCCCTTCTCGCCAGATGCAGAGGAGATTGAATCCAAATATGCGAGAAGTGGTCAAAAAGGAAATCATCAAGTGGCTCGATGCAGGAATTATTTATCCAATCTCTGACAGTCCCTGGGTAAGTCCCGTTCAGATTATTCCAAAGAAAGCCGGGATTACTGTTGTGACTAATGAGAAAGGAGAATCTGTCACAACTCGTTCAGCTTCTTCTTGGAGAGTTTGTATTGATTACAGGAAGCTGAACACTGCCACTAAAAAGGATCATTTTCCCCTGCCCTTCATTGATCAAATCCTGGAAAAATTAGCCGGGCAGAAGTACTTCTGTTTTCTTGATGGCTACTCGGGATACAACCAAGTTCCTATCCATCCCGAGGATCAGGAAAAAACTACTTTCACCTGTCCCTACGGAACCTTTGCTTTTCGTAGGATGCCTTTCGGGTTATGCAATGCACCTGCGACTTTTCAAAGGTGTATGCTAGCCATATTTTCCGACATGGTGGGAGAGTTTATGGAAGTCTTCATGGATGATTTCTCCATTTTCGGAGAATCATTTGACTCTTGTTTGGTTAATTTGGAAATGATTCTTAAGCGATGTATCAAGACACGATTGGTCCTTAGCTGGGAAAAGAGTCATTTCATGACCCAAGAGGGCATCGTTTTGGGTCATGAAATCTCTGAACGGGGAATTGAAGTGGACAAAGCTAAGGTTGATGCTATCGCTAAACTTCCTCCTCCCACATCAGTTAAACAAATCAGATCATTTCTTGGCCATGTGGGATTTTATCGAAGATTCATCAAGGACTTCTCGAAGGTTGCCCGCCCTTTGAGCAATCTTCTTGCCAAAGAAACGCCGTTTGTTTTTGACGAATCATGCCAAAAGGCATTTGATTTCCTAAAAACAGCAGTCACCTGTGCTCCAATTTTGCAACCACCTATTTAGACAACCCCATTTGAGATCATGACCGATGCTTCTGATTACGCGGTCGGGGCTGTCCTGGGTCAGAAAATTGACCGAAAGCCCTTTGTCATTTACTACGCTAGTAAAACTTTGGATGAAGCCTAGAGGAATTACACTATTACTGAAAAGGAATTACTAGCTGTAGTATTTGCGTTGGAAAAATTCAGGGCTTATCTCTTGGGGTCTCATGTTATTGTTTATACCGACCACTCAGCCATGAGACATCTCTTGGCTAAAAAGGATGCTAAACCCCGGCTTATTCGTTGGATTCTTCTTCTTCAAGAATTTGATCTTCAAATCAAGGATAAAACCGGGGTACAAAATGTGGTGGCGGATCATTTGTCGAGACTCCTAGGTGATTCTTCTTGTCCGGACATTCCGATTGCTGACACTTTTCCGGACGAAACCATTCTTACAGTTTTAGGTGTCCACACCCCATGGTTTGCTGACATTGTTAACTATTTGGCCGTTGGTCAAATCCCCCAGGATTGGACCAAGCAACAACGGGATAGACTCAAATCTGAGGCCAAATACTACTTTTGGGAGGACCCTGAACTGTATCGCATCGGCTCTGATCAGATTATTCGCCGATGCATACCGGAGAATGAATTCAACAGTATACTTGAGTTCTGCCATGCATCTGGATGTGGTGGACATTTCTGCGGGAAAAAGACGGCTGCAAAAATTTTGCAATCTGGCTTCTATTGGCCGTCTTTATTCAAGGATGCCCAGGATTTCTCACGGTCATGCCCTCGATGCCAGGCACTCGGGAGCATAACTAAGAGAGACATGATGCCCTTAAACCCTATTCTTCCTGTCGAAATTTTCTATGTTTGGGGCATTGATTTCATGGGACCCTTTATCCCTTCATTTGGACATCAGTACATTCTTGTCGCTATTGATTATGTGTCTAAATGGATTGAGGCAATTCCCACCCGAACCAATGACCACAAGGTGGTCATCAACTTTGTCAAGAAAAATATCTTCAGTAGATTCGGGATTCCAAGGGCTATCATCAGTGATGGTGGCACTCATTTTACTAATGCCCAATTCCGGAGTTTATTGGCCAAATACGGGGTTAATCATCGAATTTCCACACCTTACCATCCCCAAACGAATGGACAAGACGAGATCACTAATCGAGAGATCAAGAACATTCTGCAAAAAACGGTTAGGCCCGATCGCAAGGATTGGACTCAAAAGCTTGAGGACGCTCTTTGGGCCTACCGTACGGCGTGTAAAACACCTATCGGCATGTCTCCATTCCGTCTGGTGTATGGAAAGGCGTGTCATCTACCCGTAGAGATTGAACACAGGGCATTCTGGGCAATCAAACAATGCAATCTAGATCTAAATCTAGCTGGGAAGACCAGGAAACTCCAACTATCTGAGTTGGAGGAGCTTAGAAATGATGCTTATGAGAATGCCAAGATCTACAAGGCTCGGACCAAAGCTCTACATGATCAAATGATTTCCCGCAAGAGCTTTGAGCCAAACCAGAAGGTCTGGTTATTCGATTCTAAACTTAAGCTCTTTCCTGGTAAACTTAGATCTAAATGGAGTGGCCCATTCATAATTGATCAGATTTTTCTAAATGGTGCCGTTCAGATTTCTGACCCAAAGACGGGTAACACCTTTAAAGTCAACGGTCAACGTCTGAAGCCTATTGTTGACCGTAATCTTCCAGAACCCGTTTCAGACTCTGTTGCTCTAGCCATTCTGTGACTTCTTTGGCTGGACTTCGCCTAGCTGACGGCATTAAACTCAGCAGTTGTACATATAACACAAGGCTGATACGAGCTTCATATCCAGGTGACATCTTTCATATTCTACCCTTTCTTTCATGTCTCTTTTTCAATGAGGACATTGCATCAGCTAGGCATGGGGGGGTGGATTCATTTTTGAATTAGTTGGTCAGCTTTGTGAAATCCATATAAATTGCTCTCTTTCTAAAAAAAAAAAAAAAGAAAATTAGGAAGGATTAGTTGGACATTAGGACTTTTCAATCCTAAGAAATTTTACATTAGGATCTGAACACAAAGACCCCTCAGGTCTTTGGACTTAATTAGCCTGTGCATCTACTAAAATGTGGATTTGTCTTTGAGTTCTCGCCATCTTAATTCTATTATAATTGGAATAAATAAGTTTGGGTGATAAGTACACGACTTGTCAACCCACCCTCTGATTTAAGGGAATTTTGAGTTTTAAGCATCTACACACTTTCTTTGCACTGACTCGTTGCTCGGCGATTTTAATGGAAATTGGGTAGCTAATGAACCTTCTAGGGTGATATGGCTGGCAAGTTATCGTGGGTAACAGCCCATAGGTAGGTTGTCCAGAGCCCAGTCACTGGACCTTTCTCTTTGCTGCCTTTAGGTAAATCTTAGACCAGGGAAGCCACCTACTTAAAAAAAAGGGAAAAGAAAAAAAAAATCAAAAAGGAGAAAAGAACAAAAAGAAATAAGCCACACTTCGCCGCATGAGTATGGCTGGCAAGTTGTCGGTGGTAACAGCTCATCGACCGGTTGTCCAGAACCCAGCTCAGAAAATGCACTAAAAATTCCCAAAACACTTAGGAAGAAGCGGAGAAGTAGAATAAACCGGGGAGATATACACTGGATTCACCCTTGTGTTGACCCCGTTAAAAAAAAAAAAATAAAAGTAGGGAGAAAGCTACCGGTTGTAAAGATACACCTTTAGGCAGAATTCTTTTTAAGGTCACCTAGAGGCGTAGAAATCCGAAGTCCGTTCTAATTGCCGGTCAACGAGTCTATCACAATCACAATAAGATGCTTAAAACTTAGGGTTCTCATCAAATCTTGGGTGAGTTGAATGGCCGTAGAAAGCCACTCTTAAACCCTAAAATTTGAAAATCCAAAAAAAAAGAGAGTAAAAACAGAAAAAGAAATTTTTCTTTGAATAAGGCGAGGCTTGAGGCGGTTTGCATTTTGGCTGATACCCAGGCACTATTGTATCTTTGAAAGTTCAGTTCTTAAGTAGACAATTTCTTAATGATTGAAAATAACTCAGGTCCAAATAATCTAACCTAATTCTTTTATAAATAGCATATAGTTTTTGCTAGGGACTAGCAAAAGATAGTCATGGGGGTATGATGTAAACACATTTACACTACTTAAAATGTCTATTTATGCATGTTCTTAAGCATAGGATTGCATTTCATAACATAAATATTGCATAACATGCATCATCTTGCATTTAGAGTAGTTTGAATAAAATGGAGGTTAATTGTCTCCTTTTATGTGCTTGGACAGGGCAAACATTTAATCGGGGCCTCGGATCAAAGATCCAACCGTATGGATGTGATCAGGGCGACGATTGGAGTTCAACGACTCCAAGATCGCCCTAATCAGGCATCCGTACCATCAGATAGAGACCGGGGAACCCTAGAAGATCAAGGGCCAGGATGGTGTAAATTCGCACTTCAGATGGAAAATCCGATCACACGGATGAATTCGGATCGACGATCGCAGCCCAACGACACAAAAATCGAGTCAATCCGACATCCGTGGCACCATCTACAACTTCCAGAAGATGGACGGCCAAGATGGCGCCACGTGGCACCATCCCGGCCGCCCAAACGGCCGCCTACACTCTATGAAGACCGCGCACCCATCCCCTCTCCGCCGTTGGATCTCAATCCAACGGCTGTGGACGCATCGTTTTAAAAGCATGCACGCGACCATTTGGGCGAGGCAGCGCAGCGGTCCAGCGCCTTATCGCGAGGCGCTGGCGCGCGTTCGAGCCTCGCCAAGCAATTTCTGAGGCGAGCGGGCGCGCTCCAATTGACCGCACGATCGCGATCCAACGGCCGCGCGCGCCTGATAGCGCCGACGCGCAATTGGACGCTCTGGTGAACGCGTGATCGTACGCGCAGGCTGGCGGGCAGCAGCGGTGAAGGCGCGATTTTAAGCCGGCTGAAAATCAAGCGACGTGCGTAGGTGTTACGCGCGGGCAGCCGAGCGGGCGCGCGTGGGCGCGGAGGCTACGCCCACGTTGAGGGCTTTAGCGACGGTTTTATCCGTCACTAAAGACCCCTTATTTATTATTTTGAAGATGTAATGTCCATTTTGCCCCCACTCCTTGCAACTATAAAAGGAGACTCCCTCCATACGAAATTTTCATCCCTTCCTTCTCCTCTCTACCTCTCCAAAGCTCAAGAGAAGCTTGTCCCACACCCGGGATGCTTCTCGTGAGATAAAGTCCAAATTTTCGTCCCCCTTCGGAAGTGGATCCTGCGACGACGACGGCGTGCTGCTCCATTCCCGCTCTTCTGCTTCGTCCTCCCTCGTCCTTCTCCGTTCTCGTTCGTCCAAACGTCGTCTCGTTCGGCTCATCCTCCAAGCGACCGTCAAGGAGGATAACTTCTCTCTCCCATTCTTATTTACAGCTTTTCTAGTGTAGAATTTTCCTGCTTTATAGTGTAATTGATTTCCCGCTTTCTAGTGTAACTTTCATTTCGTTTGCTTGTATAAACAATTGAAATATTGAATGCATGTTCTCTTTCTCTCTCTCTCTCTCTCAGTTTGATAGCTCCATTGTAATTATTTCGCCTTGTTTATCAAAAATCCTAAAAAAAACATAATTGCGAATATAGATCAACGTAGCCTCCTTGAGTTCGACCTGGAATTCTTATTTCGGTATAAATTTTATTTGTTGAACTCGAATCCTTCGCTTTCGAACTACAACGACGGGTTTTCCAAAACCAAATACGTTAGCGTAGGTTCGTAAATCGTTCAACACTCTTTCTATAGAGTAGTTTTGGTTAATTTAATTTAGGAATTAGCTTCGATTTCTCTTCTTTTCTCTTCTTCCCCATGTTTGGCGAAGGTTCGACAAGGACCTTTGCTTCACCTCATTCATCATCTCCACCATCCAACTACCCCACAAGTGTCGCAAATCCCTGGTGAGCAAAAGCCCTCAAGAAATTGAGACATTTGCTCACCAAAGCTACCACGTCAGACTCCGTCGTTGCCCACCATGTTCCTCAAGTCTGGCAAGCCACATCCGACCTCCCCAAGCCAAATTACCACCACCACTACCTTCCCTGGACCCCAACAAAGTTTTTCGAGTATTTAATTTAGGCCTTGATGCCACATTTCTCCATGTAGGTCTTCGCCGCTTCTGCCATCTTCTCCGGCCATGGCAGTGCATCTCCAGCCTTCGAAAATAGACAAAGCTTCGTGAGAAGCTTCCTTAGGCTACAGCGAAACTCTCGAGCCAATTACTTGGCTCTAAGACCTCCAGCTCTTAAATGATCTCAACGGCTCCCAGTGTCTTCTTCCATCACAACAGCCACCTTCAGACCACCATAAGCTCGTAAACTTCGAACAAATCTTCTTGGATCTCATGTGAAGCTCCTGAGCTACTTTGTGAGCACTGGAGATGTAGCAAGAGCTCCTTCGATCTTCTCCAACGTCTTCAATGTAGAAGGCAAGGTTTGAAGGAGTATAGTCTAGTGGCCCAATTGAATGTTTTCATTTAATTTTAGGGTCCCTTTTTGTTACGACCCGATCCCAAATCCCTACAGGACCTGAGACCAACCTGCCTCGACTGATCTCAAGACCTAGTCGTCCAACGAGAAATAATCAAAAGCAGAAATTAATTCACATCCACACATGCAATGTAACTAAGCATAAAAAAAACAAGTGACAATATAAAGAACAGAACGAAAAGTCTATCCATATTACAGGCCATCACAACTACGACAGAGAAAAGTACAATGAAAAAGTAACTGAAATAGTATTATATAGAACAAAATACTCACTACTACAACAAAAGCTAAGGAAACAATAAGAAAATGCAGTTAAGGATGGGCTCGACTAGGCCCAGCTCTCTCTGTAGCCGGTGGTGCTTGCTGCTCAACTCCCTGACTTGAACAAGGTTATAAGAATTTCCGGAGTTGAGTAGAGTGGTAATTTAGCCGTTTACATGTAATTAATACAAGCAATTAATTAATGCAATTAAATAACTATCCATTTTCATTTAGTTCAGCCAAGTACTTCTTAATTGTTGTTCCTTTATTCACTTAAAACATTTCTTGATCTGGCCTGTTCCTCACAGGAATGATCTTGATTGCAGTCTTTTCCGTGATGTAGGAGGTACACGTGGTGCTCTCCTAGCCGGGAGAGTCCCCCGTGGTAATCCTACACCCAGTCAACCACCCTAAGCTCACGGTCACGACGTAACGGTGACTGCGGCACGCATGATAAACGCGCAGGTAGCTATCCTGCACTGGCATGTGGTCAGTCGTTTCCGCTAGCAGATACGCCTAAAGGTATAGCATGGAACAATACAGGGCCTTCCCCTCTCAGAACAGAACAGAACAGAAAAGGGGTCTCGCCCCTCCATAGTCCACGTACCCTCATCCGACTATCTCGGTTTGCCCAGTGGACCTAATAAGAGTCGGTGTAGGGCGGCTAGTCCTAACCTCAGGCCCCCTGAGGTGGCTAGCTCCCTCCCTACACTAAATAGCTCACCTTGGTACCACGTACACGAGCGCTAAATAGAGTCGATGTAGAGTGTCTAGGCCTGACCCCGGGGCTCAACCCAACAGGCGGCTAGTACCCCTCTACACTAAAGGGACAGTGGCTCTCCTTGGTATCGCGTACATAAGGACCAGCTCACTTCCCGTCTACAGGAGTTTTCCTCCTAATTTCCTGTAGGGTTCATGTTGGTATTCCTTTCATTTCATATTCCAAACTTTCAAATTTCTCTATTTACATTTCCGTTTCCATTCTTAAAATAGGTAGCTCGTGATTTTCTAACTGACAAGGCATCATATTAAATGACCAGTACATTTAAAGTTTACAGGCATCTCCATAAACAGTGTAGCTCAACCATACTCATTTGTTCCTACCTTAGGGTTCATTCTCATCCAAGGGTTCTACATGTATCTCAAGTATATAGTATAGCTCAACCATATTCATCAGTTCCTGCCCTAGGGTTCATTCTCCTCCTAGGGTTCTACATGTATCTCAAGTATACAATATAGCTCAACCATATTCATCTGTTCCTGCCCTAGGGTACTTTCAAGTTATTCTAAACATGCAGTTCAATTATCTAAACCATAATATTAATTTAAACTACTCTACTGGCAAACACGGGAGGAATGGGGGCTTAGATTGCAGATCCCGTCGCCTCCGCGACTCCTGCATACTCGACTGGCTGTAGACCGATACAATTGACCAACCACATCAAAAGAGTCCAAAATCATATACAAGTGACACTAACTCATAGAGAAACTCAAGCGAAAAATAATGGTACTTCGTTTGCAGAAATTCGATTCCGTTTAGGCCCTAAACGGGATAAAATCACTCACACTGTCAAAAATCAGACGCCTGGGTCTAGTCCCAGATGTCTTAAAAGACATCAATACTCACCGTGGGTTTCCTGCAGCTACCTCATCCATCCAGGCCCTTCCGCAATCATCTGAGGTGAGTTCCAGACGTCGAACTCTCCTTCCGATCGTCTGGAGGTACGGTCAGACATCTAGCGACGTGTCCAGACATCCAAAAGCACCTCGAAGGGTGCACCCCACACCTTTCCAATGCTCTGCTCCTATGTACACATGCGTAGTGCTAAATAAAGCTAGATAAAATCCCTGTGGTGAGGCCTGCATGGCCGTAAACTGCACAAAAGCACATACCATAGCACTGAGCATGCTTTTAGACGTTTGGCTTCAGCTCCAGACATCCTTGTGCTACTCCAAACGTCTGGGAGATGCTCCAGACGTCTGATACTGGAAAATACCTAGTACGCAGAACTTCTCCTGCGAGCTCTCCTTCGTGAGCTCTCCCGTAGGAGATGCAGCAGTGCCTCCAGCGGCTATAGGAGGCCAAGGCTCCTGCTCGCAACCTCATCCTCCTCGCCCGCGCCCTCGACTCCTCCTGCACGAGCTCCTCCGAGCTCCTGCGGCTCCCTCGCAAGCTCCTCCTCTTGAGCTCCTCCCATGTTCCCGCTCCCCTCTCCTCCTCCTTCGCGTCCTATCTCTCTCTCTTCTTCCTCTCCTCTCACCGCGGTGGAAGGAAGGGAGGAAGGTGAAGGACGGAGGTGGTGGTTGGTGGAGGTGGAAGGAGTGGCGTGGGGGTGGGGGTTAAATACGAGAGGGTTAGGGTTTGGGGTGAGGAGAGAGAGGTGAGTGTGTGTGCAATGCGTGCGCGAAAAAGAAAGAAGGTACGATTCTTCTACTTTCAGATGTTCGACCCTTCATCCAAACGTCTGGATAGACATTTGATGGCTCATCCAGACGTCTTAAACAACCCAAAAAGGTAACGAGTTATTTCAATATAACAAACTTAAAGGAAGTTTCATCCTCGAAGCTTGAGCCAAGTAGGGTGCAGAGAAAGTTGCATAAAATCGCATAGCAAACTTAAAGAGGATCAAAGTAGATCTAGAAAGACGTACCCTCAAAGAACTCCAGGTAATATTCTCGCATTGCCACCTCAGGCTCCCAAATGGCCTCCTCGTATCGCTGGCTTCTCCATAGGACTTTCACCAGTGATACCTACTTCCGCCTCAGACTCCGGACGGCTCTGTCTAATATCTGTATTAGCCTCTAGAGATAGGTCAAGTCGTCTCCCACCTCGACGCTCTTGTGGCTCAGAACGTGGCTGGGGTCGATGACGTAGTTCCTGTGGTTGAACACGTGGAACACGTCGTGCACTCCAAAGAGCTGGGGAGGAAGGGCAAGCTGGTAAGCAACGGGTCTAAACCACTCTAAAACCTCAAAGGGTCCCATAAACCTCGGTGCAAGATTCTCTTTCACCCCAAAACGCTGCAAGCCCTTCATAGGAAAAACACAGAGAAAGACGTGATCCCCAACCTCGAACTGTATCTCTCTGCACATCCTATCGACGTAGCCCTTTTGTCTGCTCCTAATAGTGTGGAGTCGTTTGTGAATCTGCTCTCTCACCTCCTGACTCTGCTAAATCAGCCTGGGGCCAACCTCCCATTTGGTCCCCATCTCGACCCAACTCAAGGGTGCGATACACCTCTGTCCGTATAGAACCTCGTAGGGTGCCATGCCGATGCTCGAATGGTAGCTATTATTGTACGCAAACTTTGCCAGGGACAAATGCTCCTCCCAGGAGCCTTTCCAGTCTAGTACACAAGCACGTAAGAGGTCCTCGAGTGTCTGTATGGTGCGCTCTGACTGCCCGTCGGTCTGGGGGTGGTAGGCAGTACTGAACCACAAACGAGTCCCTAATGCCTGATGAAACTCTACCCAGAACTGGGAAGTGAAACAAGTATCTCTATCAGATATGATCTCACGAGGGACTCCGTGCAGACACACCACATCTCTCATGTATCTCTCTGCTAGCTGTGCTGGCACAAAAGTGACTCGGATCGGCAGGAATCGTGCCGTCTTCGTCAACTGGTTTACTATCACCCAGACTGCGTCGTGTCCCCATTGGGTAATTGGTAGAACCACCACTAAGTCCATGGTAATGCTCTCCTACTTCCACTCTGGTACAAGAAGTGGCTGTAATGGCCTTGCAGGCCTCTGGTGCTCGGCCTTCACTTGCTGGCATACCAAGTACTGCTAGACAAACTCACCAACATCCCGCTTCATCCCTCTCCACCAAAAGTTGCATCGCAAATCATGGTACATCTTTGTATTTCTGGGATGTATGGTGAACCGGGACCCGTGTGCCTTGGTCAGGAGCTCTCTCAACAACTCCTCGTCTCTAGGAACACATAGGCGTCCCCTCATGCGTTGTACCTCGTCTAAGAAGGAAAAGTCTCCTAGGTCCCCTGTCAACACCTTGTCTTGTAGTGTCTGTAAGTACATATCGGCCATCTTCCCTGCAATGATGCGGTCTATTAGCTCTGGTCATACCTGTCGCATCACTGTCACTGCCCCGCAGTACCCCTTTGACTCCTGGGGTCGCCAACTGCCCACCTCCTCCATGAGTCTCTAACTCTGTTTCTGCAAGCTGGCCATGTGGGCGGGTGCCTTCCGGCTCAAGGAGTCGGCCACCACATTGGCCTTTCCTGGATGGTAGGAGATGCTGTAGTCGTAGTCCTTCAGGAGCTCTAACCAATGCCTCTATCTCAAATTGAGGTCCTTCTGATCAAATAGGTACTTGAGGCTCTTGTGATCAGTGAAGATCTAGAATGTCTCACCATACAAGTAGTGCCTCTATGTCTTTAGCACGAAGACAACCGCTGCTAGCTCTAAGTCATGGGTGGGGTAATTATACTCATGGGGCTTCAGTTGCCGCAAAGCGTAAGCGACAACGTGACCCCTCTGCATGAGCACACTACCCAACCCCTGCAATGATGCGTTGGTGTAAACCACGAACCCGCCACTACTGTCTGGAATGGTAAGTACAGGTGCTGAAGTCATTCTCTCCTTCAACTCTTGGAAACACGGCTCACACTCATTGGTCCAGGAAAAGGGCATGTCCTTCCAAGTCAGCTGAGTCGTAGGACATGCAATCTGAGAGAACCCTCTGATAAATCGTCGATAGTAGCCTGCTAATCCCAGAAAACTGCATATCTCTGTCGCTGTGTGTGGTCTCTCCCACCTGAGCACGGCCTCAACCTTGGCTGGATCCACAACCAATTCGTCTCTTAATATCACGTGGCCCAAGAAAGTCACCTGTCTTAGCGAAAACTCGCACTTGTACTTGGCATATAGCCTGCGTCATTTCAAGGTATCCAGGACCATACGTAAATGTTGTCCATGCTGCGCCTGATCCCGTGAGTAGATTAGGATGTCGTCAATGAGCACCACCACAAACTGGTCTAAATACGGTCTGAAAACACGATTCATCATGTCCATGAAAGCAGTGGGGGCATTGGTCAGCCCAAACGGCATGCCCAAGAACTCATAGTGCCCGTACCGTGTATGGAAAGCTGTCTTGGAGACGTCGGTCTCCTTGATCCTCAACTGGTGGTAACCTGACCTCAGATCTATCTTAGAGAACACTATGATGTCTCTCAACTGGTCAAAGAGGTCGTCGATACGAGGCAGTGGGTACTTATTCTTGACGGTGACCTGATTCAGCTATCAGTAATTGACACAAAGTCGCAGGGTACCGTCCTTCTTCACAAACAACATGAAGGCTCCTAAAGGGGACGCACTGGGCCTCACAAAGCCCTTCTCCAATAGGTCTTGTAACTATGACTTGAGCTCTCGCAGCTCAAGCAGCGCCATCCTCTAAGGTGCAGTAGAAATGGGGTTGGTCCCCGGTACTAATGAGATCTCAAACTCGATCTCACGCTCAGGCGGTAGTCCTAACAACTCCTCTGGGAAAACGTCAGGGTACTCGCAGACCATCGAAATACTTTGAAAGTCGGCCATGGGGCTAGGCTCTGCTATGACACAAGCCAAGAAGCCCTCACACCCTTGGCCCAAAAGCTTCGTTGCCCAAAGCGCAGAGATGCACCTAAAACCTCTGTCCACTGGCTGGCCATGAAACTCAAAGGGAGGCAACTCTAGTATGGAGAAGACGATCTTCCTCCCAAAATAGTCCACCAAGGCGTGATAGGCAGACAGCCAGTCCATCCCTAGAATCACGCCAAAATCCTCCATCGAGATCATAATCAGGTCGACAGGAAGACTGTGTCCCCCTATAGAGACCTCGCAGTCTGTAAAAACCTCCTCTACTATGAACAACTGTCCACCTGGCCCTCTAATCAGGAATAAAACCTCTAACAGTACACTGCCCGATCCCAAACTGATGGCAAAACTCGAGGAGAGAAAGGAATGTGTGGCACCAGAATAAAAAAGAACATAGACTAGTCTACCAAAAATAGTAACCATACTTGCCACCACAGAACCTGAAGCCTTGGCATCTTTGTGTGTTAGGGCATTGATGCGCCCCTCAATTCTAGGTACAGACAAAGCGGCCACGCTCTGGGTCGGGCGGGCAACAGCTGGCCGGTACCCTCCTCGTGACTACTGTCCTTCTCCATGTGCCTAGTGACCGCAGCTGCCAGCTCGGCCTCCAGTACTCGATGCGGGAAGCATCTGCTGTGTTCTGGACCTAGATGGGCAGTCCCTCCTAATGTGGCTTAGATGACCACATTGGTAGCAGAGAGGAACACGGCCTCCTCCCTCAGTTGGTCACTACTGGTGGCTAGGCAGGGGTCCGGTGCTGGTAGCTGGTCCCTGTCTGGGGCCTCCAAAGGCCAGTGGTGGCCCCACAGAATGAGACTGCTCTCCTGCGACCATCGTGTGCCTCCTCTCCTGATGGCCTTGTGAGTACTTTGGCTGGTAGGGCCTCTTCCATCCGCTGTTACTGTCTTATGCGGCTAGGTTGGTCTCCTCATAAGTCATGCCCACCTCAACCACACGAGAAAAAGTGGGTAACTTCAGGGGTTTCATTCAGGGGTTTCACATACCCCCGAATCGCAGGTCAAAGCCCCTCAGTAAACCTCCACAGGCACTCCTCCTCAGTAGACGCAACTGTCGGGGCAAAGCGTGACAGCTCCAGGAAACACGTATGGTACGCGCTGTCATTGCCCCTTGACGGAGTGTGTGAAACTCCCGCCTCCTTTGGTCCTACCAGGTCTGTGGGAAGTACTACTTACAGAAGAGAGCCATGAACTGGTCCTACGTCGGCTCTCTCCCCTCCTGGCCTCTGACTACCCTCCACCACCTGTGGGCTCGCTCTCCAGTTGGTACATGGAAAAGGCCACGCGACACTCTGCAGGAGGATGAAGGGTGTCAAACACCTTCTCTATCTGCTCTAGCCAGTCCTCTGCCTCAAACGAGCTCTCATCCCCCTTGAAGGAGGGGGCCTTCAACTTCTGGAACTGGCCGAGAAGCTCGTGGTGGAGCTACAACGGGGGAACAGGTACGCCTTTAGGTACGTGCTCAGAAGTGTCTTAGGGTGGTGGGGGTGGTGGAGTGTAACAAGCGCGTACCCCAGACGTCTTTTAAGACGTCTGGGAGGTGGCCCAGACGTCTGTCAAGACGTCTGGGATCACATCCAGACGTCTGACCAGACGTCCGGGATAGTTTACAGACGTCTGACGAACAGTTATACTCGCACGGAATATTCGTCTGCGCGCCTGTGCGCGCAGACCTGCGATCCGCATCTTCTCTGCGGCTGCAGGCGACTGCGGCCGTCTCTCTCCTCTCCGCGCGACGTTAAAAGGGGGAGGGGGCGCGCCTCCCCTCCCGTCTCCACCATCTTCCTCCTCTCCTGCTGCGGGCGGAGCGAGCGGACGCGAGGGCGCAGCGGCAGCGGCGCAGCAAAGGCGCGGAGGAGCTGCGGCGTGCGAGGGCGGGACTCTGCCGTGAGGGCGAGCTCGCCGGGAGCGGCTTGGCCGGCCGGCGGAGGGCGCAGGGGGCGCAGAGCGTCGCGAAGAAGGACCTGCTGCGGGCGGAGCAGCGGACGCGCGAGGTGCGACGCGGGCGGCGTCGCGAGCGGAGGCCGAGCTAGGTTCTGATTCTGGAAAAATCTCCAGAATCAGACGTCTGGACTGATATCCAGACGGCAAGGCCGACGTCTGTGTGATCATACAGACGTCTGAAAGGTGAGTTCCGCTTTCTCCTTCTTCTTTTGTCGACTGGCCGTACTGAAGGAGGAGGGTTGGCTGTGCGCAGGTGTTCGGATTCGTCATCCTTTGCGAATCCGACGTCTGGAAGTTGGACCAGACGGCGGGAGTGACCTCCAGACGTCCGGAGAGACCATCGGACGTCTGGGATCTAGGAGAGACGTCGCCACAGACTTCTGGACGTCCGGGGAACCACGCCGAACAGGTAATTCTCTGATCCACCGTTTAAGACGTCTGGGAGGAGTTCCAGACGTCTGATTTTGCACAGTATTGTCTTTCTCGACCCGTTTAGGGCCCGTTTGGGCTCCGTTTTCCGCGATTCGAGTTGCGTTCGATTCAGAATTTATTCCTCTACCCGCCTACAGTAGCTATACACTGTTTTGAGACACTCCTTGTGTTTGATCCTTGTGATAGGACCTCGTTCGGTTGCCGTCTTGAGAGTCACGGAGGCGCGCGGGATTCCCGACCACGCCCCCATTACTTCCGTTGTACCTGGTAGAGTGGTTTTATGCATTAATAAAATCTGTTAAAGTATGGAACCATAACTAGAACCTAGGGTATTGCATGAACCCTAAGAATGAGAAATGTATGGAATGATAGCTCCTAGGTGTTGCATGAATCCTAGGGCCGGAAAACTAGATTGTATGATAGATCCTAGGATATGGCATGAATCCTAGGATGGAAAAACTAGTGGAATGTATATTACTGCAGTCTTGGAAAAATGGAAAGGAATATATAAGCTGCCTGTGAAATTAATTAACAGCTGCCTGTTATGAACAAAGAAACATGTTTGAGATCATGGAAATTGAGAACGTGAATCTGGAAAGTGAAACATATGATGCTCTGAGATAAAGGGCTGGAACCCTACGGGGAATTAGGAGTGGAACTCCTGGAAAGAAAAGGAATGGAACTGAGATGTAGTTGTACTGTCTCTTGGGTACGCAGTACCAAGGGAAGTACCTGTACCTGTTTTAGTGCAGAGTGGGGCCAGCCGCCCCAGGGACCCGGGGTTAGGCTTGGCCGCTCTGTACCGACTTGTTGGCCCTCGTGTACGTAGTACCGAGGAGAGCTAGTAGTGTTAGGAGAGTACTAGCTACCCCACGGGCCCCGGGGTTCTGCTAGCCTCCTTCACCGACTTGTTAGGCCCACTAGGGCAAACCAGGGTAGTCAGACGAGGGTGCGCGGACTGTGGAGGGGCAAGGCCCCGGTTTGGTTACTGTGGAGGGGTTGGACCCCTGTTACTGAGAGGGCTCTGCCCTGGTTCCGTGCTGTGCTTTGGGCGCACCCGTTAACGGAAACGACTGACCGCGTGCCAGTACGGGCTAGCTACCTGTGCGTTTATCGCGCGTGCCGTAGTCACCGTTACGTCTGTCAGTGACCTTGGGGTGGTTGACTGAGGGTAGGATCACCACGGGGGACTCTCCCGGCCAGGAGAGCACCACGTGCTACTTCTACTGTTGGAAAAGACTGCAATCAAGATCGTCCCACGAGGACATTCGAGATCAAGTAAAGGATCTGAGAAGTAAATGAAATAGTGAGAAAAATTGAAAGATGTAAATAAAGGAAGTAATAGAACATAACAGCTACTGTACACTCTACTGTTGCCTTTAGTTAGTTTGCCACTCTACTCAGCGTTTTGCTGACGTGTTACACTCGTTACCTTTTTCAGGACCAGGTGTTGAGCAGCCAGGGTCGGCGGCTGCAGAGGACGCTGGGCCGAGTAGGGTCCAGTAGAGTTGCCACAGTTTTGTACCTTCTTTTGTTTCTGTTCTAGTGAGTAGTTTTGTTTCCGCTGTACCTTCTTTACCTGCAGTTTTCGTTATATGATAAATGTTGTTTTACTGTTGTGGTGGTGCCTACTGTAGTAGTTTCTTTCCTTACTGCTGTACTTTTTACTGTTAGTTATATTCATGCTGAATGTGGTTTATTTTACTGTCTTTTGGTTACTTCCTCGTTGGACGACTGGGTCTTGGGATTAGTCGAGTCGGTCCGGTTCTCGTGTCTCGTAGGGACTCGGGAACCGGGTCGTTACAAGATGGTATCAGAGCAAGGTCGTCCCGAGAAGTGAATCAACTGACTAGAAAATAACCAATTCACATGTTTATAGCTAGAGTAGCCACCACAACATATCTCTTGACATGAGCTCTTAGAAGTTTCGTTAGGTACCGTCTGTTTAGAAGCTTTTCTTTTTGTTTCGCGTCTCCATTGTAGGAGATGCCGCGTCGTGGAGCTAGGAGGGTGGGCCGCAGGCGCGGCCGAGGTCAGGGCCCGGGGGACAGATATGTCGGGCTTGGAATACATACTACCCCTCCTCTTCTCCTGAGTATACCGTCTCGGGACCTCGTCCAACTGATTCGAGAGGTGGTTCGAGAAGAATTTCAGCTTCCACCCACGTCGCTACCCCCTCCCCCTTCCGAGCGTACGACAGGGGAGTTAGTGGTGGAACGAGATTTCCGCCGCCACACCAGGCGTGTTAGGAGAACTCCACGGAGACACGTGGCGTCCGCAGGAGAGCCGTCACGTTGTGTAGGGCCATCAGTGGCCTTTAGGGGCCCTCGACAGGGGCCAGTCGCCAGCACCGGACCCCCGCCTAGCCGACAGCAGGGACTCACTGAGGGCGGGAGTCGGGTTCCCCTCTGCTACCAGTGTGGCCAGCCGGGCCACGTCAGGAGGGACTGCCCATCTAGGGCAGGAGGTCAGCAGATACTTCCCGCGCAGAGCACTGGAGGGCGCGCAGGAGGCCGCGGTTTCCAGGCGCGAGGAGGAGGACCGCAGTCGCGAGGAGGGTACCGGCCAGCACCTACCCGTCCGACGCAGAGTGTGGCTGCTTCGTCCGCACCTAGAGCTGAGGGGCGTATCAACGCCCTAACACACAGGGACGCCAGAGCTTCGGGATCCGTGGTAGCAGGTATGGTTTCAGTTTCCGGCAGACTCGTTTACACGCTTTTCGATTCCGGCGCTACGCACTCGTTTGTCGCAGACAGTTTCGCAGTTAGTTTGGACCAGGATTATACATTGTTAGAGAACCCGTTCGTAATCAGAGGTCCGAGTGGTCAGCTGTTTGTAGCTGAGGAGGTGTACACGGGTTGCGGGGTCAGCATCGGGGGACACAGCCTGCCAGCTGACCTGATTATGATACAGATGGAGGACTTTGGGGTGATCCTGGGGATGGATTGGCTGTCCGCTTACCACGCATTGGTGGACTGCTTTGAGAGGAAGATTGTCTTCTCCATTCCGGAGTTGCCTTCCTTCGAGTTTCACGGGCAGCCAGTGGACGGAGGTTTCAGGTGCATTTCGGCACTTCGGGCGGCGAGACTTTTGAGCCAGGGGTGTGAGGGCTTCTTAGCTTGTGTGGTGGCAGAGCACAGCCCCGTGGCAGACTTCCAGAGCATCCCGGTGGTCAGAGAGTACCCCGACGTGTTTCCAGACGAGTTACCAGGACTACCGCCCGAGCGTGAGATCGAGTTTGAGATCTCACTAGTACCAGGGACCAACCCCATCTCCACCGCGCCATACAGGATGGCACCGCTTGAGCTGCGAGAGCTCAAGTCTCAGTTGCAGGACCTTTTGGAGAAGGGTTTCGTGAGGCCCAGTGCGTCTCCCTGGGGAGCCCCGGTACTGTTTGTAAAGAAGAAGGATGGGACCCTACGCCTTTGTGTGGACTACAGACAGCTGAATAGGGTCACCATCAAGAACCGATATCCGCTGCCAAGGATTGACGATTTGTTTGACCAGTTGCGGGGTGCCACGGTGTTCTCCAAGATCGACTTGAGGTCTGGATACCACCAGTTGAGGATCAGGGAGACCGACGTCTCCAAGACAGCTTTCCGCACCCGGTACGGACACTACGAGTTTTTGGTCATGCCGTTTGGGCTGACCAATGCCCCCGCTGCTTTCATGGACCTGATGAACCGGGTGTTCAGACCGTACTTGGACCAGTTTGTGGTGGTTTTCATAGATGATGTACTCATCTATTCTAGAGATCGGACGCAGCACGGACAGCACTTGCGGATGGTTCTGGTTGAGGGAGGTGACATTTTTGGGTCATGTGATCTCTGGAGACGGCCTGGCGGTGGATCCCGCCAAGGTCGAGGCAGTGCTCAGGTGGGAGAGACCGCGTTCAGTCACTGAGATTCGCAGTTTCCTGGGACTGGCAGGTTACTACAGACGGTTCATCAGAGGGTTTTCGCAGATTGCACGTCCTATGACACAGTTGACTCGGAAGGATGTGCCTTTCACTTGGACAGACGCCTGTGAGGCGTGTTTTCTGGAGCTGAAGGAGAGGTTGACCTCGGCTCCCGTGCTCACCATTCCTGACAGTAGTGGCGGGTTCGTCGTGTACACGGACGCTTCCTTGCAGGGGTTAGGAGGTGTGCTCATGCAGAGGGGTCACGTGGTCGCTTACGCTTCGCGGCAACTGAAGCCCCATGAGCATACCTACCCTACCCATGACCTAGAGTTGG
Organism: Thalassia testudinum; assembly: GCA_037157565.1. Classification (NCBI taxonomy): domain Eukaryota; kingdom Viridiplantae; phylum Streptophyta; class Magnoliopsida; order Alismatales; family Hydrocharitaceae; genus Thalassia; species Thalassia testudinum. The sequence continues at coordinate 30,899,735 of JAZHRO010000015.1, forward strand.
CAGCTGTTGTCTTCGCGCTGAAGACATGGAGGCACTACTTGTACGGTGAGACCTTCGAGATTTTTACAGATCACAAGAGCCTCAGATATCTTTTTGACCAGAAGGAGCTCAACATGAGACAGAGACGTTGGCTGGAGCTCCTGAAGGACTACGACTGCAGCATCTCCTACCACCCGGGAAAGGCCAATGTGGTGGCTGACGCCTTGAGCCGTAAGGCGCCCGCACGCTTGGCCAGTCTACAGTTACAGAGTTGGAGCCTTTTGGAGGAGGTGGGTAGTTGGCGACCTCTAGAGTTACGAGGGTACTGTGGGGCAGTGACGGTGACACGGCAGACCAGACCAGAGTTGATAGACCGCATCATCACGGGACAGATGGCCGATCCGTACTTGCAGTCTTTGCGCGACAGAGTACTGTCAGGGGACCCAGGGGACTTCTCTTTCACAGACCAGGTGTTACGCTTGAGGGGACGGCTGTGCGTTCCCAGAGACGAGGAGCTGTTGAGAGAGCTCCTGACTGAGGCACACGGTTCCAGATTCACCATACATCCCGGAAACACGAAAATGTACCATGACTTGAGACGCGAGTTCTGGTGGAGAGGGATGAAGCGGGATGTGGGTGAGTTCGTGCAGCAGTGCTTAGTGTGCCAGCAGGTGAAAGCCGAGCATCAGAGGCCTGCAGGGCCGCTTCAGCCGCTTCCAGTGCCAGAGTGGAAGTGGGAGAGCATCACCATGGACTTGGTGGTGGGTTTACCTGTTACCCAGCGAGGACACGACGCGGCCTGGGTAATAGTGGATAGGTTGACGAAGACGGCACGATTCTTGCCGATCCGAGTCACTTTGGGACCAGCACAGTTGGCAGAGAGGTACATCCGTGATGTGGTGCGACTACACGGAGTTCCGCGGGAGATCGTATCCGACCGGGATACCCGCTTTACGTCCCAGTTTTGGGCTGAGTTTCAGCAGGCTTTGGGGACGAGGTTGAGGTTTAGCACGGCTTACCACCCCCAGACGGACGGACAGTCGGAACGCACGATACCGACACTTGAGGATCTTTTGCGTGCCTGTGTACTAGACTGGAGGGGCTCTTGGGAGGAACACCTGCCCCTGGCAGAGTTTGCATACAACAACAGTTATCACTCGAGCATCGGCATGGCTCCCTACGAGGCTCTGTACGGGCGGAAATGCACGGCACCCTTGAGTTGGGTTGAGGTGGGAACCAAGTGGGAGGTTGGCCCCAGGATGATCCGGCAGAGTCAGGAGGTAGTTGAACAGATCCACAGACGACTCCGCACTGTCAGGAGCAGACAGAAGAGCTACGCAGATCGCAGACGCAGAGAGGTGCAGTTCGAGGTTGGGGACCACGTCTTTCTTCGTGTTTCGCCCATGAAGGGCTTACAGCGGTTTGGGGTGAGAGGGAAGCTCGCGCCGAGGTTCGTGGGGCCCTTCGAGGTCCTGGAGCGGGTTGGACCCGTTGCTTACAGACTTGCCCTTCCCCCGCAGCTTTCTGGTGTGCACGACGTGTTCCACGTGTCCAACCTCAGGAAGTACGTAGCCGATCTCAGCCACGTACTGAGTCACGAGAGCGTCGAGGTGAGCGACGACCTGACCTACCCCGAGCGGCCAGTGCAGATCCTAGACCGAGCCGTCCGCAGGTTGAGACGAAAGCAAGTACCCTGGTAAAGGTTTTGTGGAGGAGCCAGCGGTACGAGGAGGCTACCTGGGAGCCTGAGGCGGCAATGCGGGAGCGGTACCCAGAGCTTTTCGCGGGTACGTCTTTTCGGACCGGCTTCGGTCCTCTTTGAGTTTGTTATGGTTATTTGGACATCCTTTTTCCGCACCCTAGTTGGCGCAAGTTTCGGGGACGAAACTTCCTTTGAGTCTGTTATATTGTAACAAGCGCGTACCCCAGACGTCTGGGAGGTGGCCCAGACGTCTGTCAAGACGTCTGGGATCACATCCAGACGTCTGACCAGACGTCCGGGATAGTTTACAGACGTCTGACGAACAGTTATACTCGCACGGAATATTCGTCTGCGCGCCTGTGCGCGCAGACCTGCGATCCGCATCTTCTCTGCGGCTGCAGGCGACTGCGGCCGTCTCTCTCCTCTCCGCGCGACGTTAAAAGGGGGAGGGGGCGCGCCTCCCCTCCCGTCTCCACCATCTTCCTCCTCTCCTGCTGCGGGCGGAGCGAGCGGACGCGAGGGCGCAGCGGCAGCGGCGCAGCAAAGGCGCGGAGGAGCTGCGGCGTGCGAGGGCGGGACTCTGCCGTGAGGGCGAGCTCGCCGGGAGCGGCTTGGCCGGCCGGCGGAGGGCGCAGGGGGCGCAGAGCGTCGCGAAGAAGGACCTGCTGCGGGCGGAGCAGCGGACGCGCGAGGTGCGACGCGGGCGGCGTCGCGAGCGGAGGCCGAGCTAGGTTCTGATTCTGGAAAAATCTCCAGAATCAGACGTCTGGACTGATATCCAGACGGCAAGGCCGACGTCTGTGTGATCATACAGACGTCTGAAAGGTGAGTTCCGCTTTCTCCTTCTTCTTTTGTCGACTGGCCGTACTGAAGGAGGAGGGTTGGCTGTGCGCAGGTGTTCGGATTCGTCATCCTTTGCGAATCCGACGTCTGGAAGTTGGACCAGACGGCGGGAGTGACCTCCAGACGTCCGGAGAGACCATCGGACGTCTGGGATCTAGGAGAGACGTCGCCACAGACTTCTGGACGTCCGGGGAACCACGCCGAACAGGTAATTCTCTGATCCACCGTTTAAGACGTCTGGGAGGAGTTCCAGACGTCTGATTTTGCACAGTATTGTCTTTCTCGACCCGTTTAGGGCCCGTTTGGGCTCCGTTTTCCGCGATTCGAGTTGCGTTCGATTCAGAATTTATTCCTCTACCCGCCTACAGTAGCTATACACTGTTTTGAGACACTCCTTGTGTTTGATCCTTGTGATAGGACCTCGTTCGGTTGCCGTCTTGAGAGTCACGGAGGCGCGCGGGATTCCCGACCACGCCCCCATTACTTCCGTTGTACCTGGTAGAGTGGTTTTATGCATTAATAAAATCTGTTAAAGTATGGAACCATAACTAGAACCTAGGGTATTGCATGAACCCTAAGAATGAGAAATGTATGGAATGATAGCTCCTAGGTGTTGCATGAATCCTAGGGCCGGAAAACTAGATTGTATGATAGATCCTAGGATATGGCATGAATCCTAGGATGGAAAAACTAGTGGAATGTATATTACTGCAGTCTTGGAAAAATGGAAAGGAATATATAAGCTGCCTGTGAAATTAATTAACAGCTGCCTGTTATGAACAAAGAAACATGTTTGAGATCATGGAAATTGAGAACGTGAATCTGGAAAGTGAAACATATGATGCTCTGAGATAAAGGGCTGGAACCCTACGGGGAATTAGGAGTGGAACTCCTGGAAAGAAAAGGAATGGAACTGAGATGTAGTTGTACTGTCTCTTGGGTACGCAGTACCAAGGGAAGTACCTGTACCTGTTTTAGTGCAGAGTGGGGCCAGCCGCCCCAGGGACCCGGGGTTAGGCTTGGCCGCTCTGTACCGACTTGTTGGCCCTCGTGTACGTAGTACCGAGGAGAGCTAGTAGTGTTAGGAGAGTACTAGCTACCCCACGGGCCCCGGGGTTCTGCTAGCCTCCTTCACCGACTTGTTAGGCCCACTAGGGCAAACCAGGGTAGTCAGACGAGGGTGCGCGGACTGTGGAGGGGCAAGGCCCCGGTTTGGTTACTGTGGAGGGGTTGGACCCCTGTTACTGAGAGGGCTCTGCCCTGGTTCCGTGCTGTGCTTTGGGCGCACCCGTTAACGGAAACGACTGACCGCGTGCCAGTACGGGCTAGCTACCTGTGCGTTTATCGCGCGTGCCGTAGTCACCGTTACGTCTGTCAGTGACCTTGGGGTGGTTGACTGAGGGTAGGATCACCACGGGGGACTCTCCCGGCCAGGAGAGCACCACGTGCTACTTCTACTGTTGGAAAAGACTGCAATCAAGATCGTCCCACGAGGACATTCGAGATCAAGTAAAGGATCTGAGAAGTAAATGAAATAGTGAGAAAAATTGAAAGATGTAAATAAAGGAAGTAATAGAACATAACAGCTACTGTACACTCTACTGTTGCCTTTAGTTAGTTTGCCACTCTACTCAGCGTTTTGCTGACGTGTTACACTCGTTACCTTTTTCAGGACCAGGTGTTGAGCAGCCAGGGTCGGCGGCTGCAGAGGACGCTGGGCCGAGTAGGGTCCAGTAGAGTTGCCACAGTTTTGTACCTTCTTTTGTTTCTGTTCTAGTGAGTAGTTTTGTTTCCGCTGTACCTTCTTTACCTGCAGTTTTCGTTATATGATAAATGTTGTTTTACTGTTGTGGTGGTGCCTACTGTAGTAGTTTCTTTCCTTACTGCTGTACTTTTTACTGTTAGTTATATTCATGCTGAATGTGGTTTATTTTACTGTCTTTTGGTTACTTCCTCGTTGGACGACTGGGTCTTGGGATTAGTCGAGTCGGTCCGGTTCTCGTGTCTCGTAGGGACTCGGGAACCGGGTCGTTACAAGATGGTATCAGAGCAAGGTCGTCCCGAGAAGTGAATCAACTGACTAGAAAATAACCAATTCACATGTTTATAGCTAGAGTAGCCACCACAACATATCTCTTGACATGAGCTCTTAGAAGTTTCGTTAGGTACCGTCTGTTTAGAAGCTTTTCTTTTTGTTTCGCGTCTCCATTGTAGGAGATGCCGCGTCGTGGAGCTAGGAGGGTGGGCCGCAGGCGCGGCCGAGGTCAGGGCCCGGGGGACAGATATGTCGGGCTTGGAATACATACTACCCCTCCTCTTCTCCTGAGTATACCGTCTCGGGACCTCGTCCAACTGATTCGAGAGGTGGTTCGAGAAGAATTTCAGCTTCCACCCACGTCGCTACCCCCTCCCCCTTCCGAGCGTACGACAGGGGAGTTAGTGGTGGAACGAGATTTCCGCCGCCACACCAGGCGTGTTAGGAGAACTCCACGGAGACACGTGGCGTCCGCAGGAGAGCCGTCACGTTGTGTAGGGCCATCAGTGGCCTTTAGGGGCCCTCGACAGGGGCCAGTCGCCAGCACCGGACCCCCGCCTAGCCGACAGCAGGGACTCACTGAGGGCGGGAGTCGGGTTCCCCTCTGCTACCAGTGTGGCCAGCCGGGCCACGTCAGGAGGGACTGCCCATCTAGGGCAGGAGGTCAGCAGATACTTCCCGCGCAGAGCACTGGAGGGCGCGCAGGAGGCCGCGGTTTCCAGGCGCGAGGAGGAGGACCGCAGTCGCGAGGAGGGTACCGGCCAGCACCTACCCGTCCGACGCAGAGTGTGGCTGCTTCGTCCGCACCTAGAGCTGAGGGGCGTATCAACGCCCTAACACACAGGGACGCCAGAGCTTCGGGATCCGTGGTAGCAGGTATGGTTTCAGTTTCCGGCAGACTCGTTTACACGCTTTTCGATTCCGGCGCTACGCACTCGTTTGTCGCAGACAGTTTCGCAGTTAGTTTGGACCAGGATTATACATTGTTAGAGAACCCGTTCGTAATCAGAGGTCCGAGTGGTCAGCTGTTTGTAGCTGAGGAGGTGTACACGGGTTGCGGGGTCAGCATCGGGGGACACAGCCTGCCAGCTGACCTGATTATGATACAGATGGAGGACTTTGGGGTGATCCTGGGGATGGATTGGCTGTCCGCTTACCACGCATTGGTGGACTGCTTTGAGAGGAAGATTGTCTTCTCCATTCCGGAGTTGCCTTCCTTCGAGTTTCACGGGCAGCCAGTGGACGGAGGTTTCAGGTGCATTTCGGCACTTCGGGCGGCGAGACTTTTGAGCCAGGGGTGTGAGGGCTTCTTAGCTTGTGTGGTGGCAGAGCACAGCCCCGTGGCAGACTTCCAGAGCATCCCGGTGGTCAGAGAGTACCCCGACGTGTTTCCAGACGAGTTACCAGGACTACCGCCCGAGCGTGAGATCGAGTTTGAGATCTCACTAGTACCAGGGACCAACCCCATCTCCACCGCGCCATACAGGATGGCACCGCTTGAGCTGCGAGAGCTCAAGTCTCAGTTGCAGGACCTTTTGGAGAAGGGTTTCGTGAGGCCCAGTGCGTCTCCCTGGGGAGCCCCGGTACTGTTTGTAAAGAAGAAGGATGGGACCCTACGCCTTTGTGTGGACTACAGACAGCTGAATAGGGTCACCATCAAGAACCGATATCCGCTGCCAAGGATTGACGATTTGTTTGACCAGTTGCGGGGTGCCACGGTGTTCTCCAAGATCGACTTGAGGTCTGGATACCACCAGTTGAGGATCAGGGAGACCGACGTCTCCAAGACAGCTTTCCGCACCCGGTACGGACACTACGAGTTTTTGGTCATGCCGTTTGGGCTGACCAATGCCCCCGCTGCTTTCATGGACCTGATGAACCGGGTGTTCAGACCGTACTTGGACCAGTTTGTGGTGGTTTTCATAGATGATGTACTCATCTATTCTAGAGATCGGACGCAGCACGGACAGCACTTGCGGATGGTTCTGGTTGAGGGAGGTGACATTTTTGGGTCATGTGATCTCTGGAGACGGCCTGGCGGTGGATCCCGCCAAGGTCGAGGCAGTGCTCAGGTGGGAGAGACCGCGTTCAGTCACTGAGATTCGCAGTTTCCTGGGACTGGCAGGTTACTACAGACGGTTCATCAGAGGGTTTTCGCAGATTGCACGTCCTATGACACAGTTGACTCGGAAGGATGTGCCTTTCACTTGGACAGACGCCTGTGAGGCGTGTTTTCTGGAGCTGAAGGAGAGGTTGACCTCGGCTCCCGTGCTCACCATTCCTGACAGTAGTGGCGGGTTCGTCGTGTACACGGACGCTTCCTTGCAGGGGTTAGGAGGTGTGCTCATGCAGAGGGGTCACGTGGTCGCTTACGCTTCGCGGCAACTGAAGCCCCATGAGCATACCTACCCTACCCATGACCTAGAGTTGGCAGCTGTTGTCTTCGCGCTGAAGACATGGAGGCACTACTTGTACGGTGAGACCTTCGAGATTTTTACAGATCACAAGAGCCTCAGATATCTTTTTGACCAGAAGGAGCTCAACATGAGACAGAGACGTTGGCTGGAGCTCCTGAAGGACTACGACTGCAGCATCTCCTACCACCCGGGAAAGGCCAATGTGGTGGCTGACGCCTTGAGCCGTAAGGCGCCCGCACGCTTGGCCAGTCTACAGTTACAGAGTTGGAGCCTTTTGGAGGAGGTGGGTAGTTGGCGACCTCTAGAGTTACGAGGGTACTGTGGGGCAGTGACGGTGACACGGCAGACCAGACCAGAGTTGATAGACCGCATCATCACGGGACAGATGGCCGATCCGTACTTGCAGTCTTTGCGCGACAGAGTACTGTCAGGGGACCCAGGGGACTTCTCTTTCACAGACCAGGTGTTACGCTTGAGGGGACGGCTGTGCGTTCCCAGAGACGAGGAGCTGTTGAGAGAGCTCCTGACTGAGGCACACGGTTCCAGATTCACCATACATCCCGGAAACACGAAAATGTACCATGACTTGAGACGCGAGTTCTGGTGGAGAGGGATGAAGCGGGATGTGGGTGAGTTCGTGCAGCAGTGCTTAGTGTGCCAGCAGGTGAAAGCCGAGCATCAGAGGCCTGCAGGGCCGCTTCAGCCGCTTCCAGTGCCAGAGTGGAAGTGGGAGAGCATCACCATGGACTTGGTGGTGGGTTTACCTGTTACCCAGCGAGGACACGACGCGGCCTGGGTAATAGTGGATAGGTTGACGAAGACGGCACGATTCTTGCCGATCCGAGTCACTTTGGGACCAGCACAGTTGGCAGAGAGGTACATCCGTGATGTGGTGCGACTACACGGAGTTCCGCGGGAGATCGTATCCGACCGGGATACCCGCTTTACGTCCCAGTTTTGGGCTGAGTTTCAGCAGGCTTTGGGGACGAGGTTGAGGTTTAGCACGGCTTACCACCCCCAGACGGACGGACAGTCGGAACGCACGATACCGACACTTGAGGATCTTTTGCGTGCCTGTGTACTAGACTGGAGGGGCTCTTGGGAGGAACACCTGCCCCTGGCAGAGTTTGCATACAACAACAGTTATCACTCGAGCATCGGCATGGCTCCCTACGAGGCTCTGTACGGGCGGAAATGCACGGCACCCTTGAGTTGGGTTGAGGTGGGAACCAAGTGGGAGGTTGGCCCCAGGATGATCCGGCAGAGTCAGGAGGTAGTTGAACAGATCCACAGACGACTCCGCACTGTCAGGAGCAGACAGAAGAGCTACGCAGATCGCAGACGCAGAGAGGTGCAGTTCGAGGTTGGGGACCACGTCTTTCTTCGTGTTTCGCCCATGAAGGGCTTACAGCGGTTTGGGGTGAGAGGGAAGCTCGCGCCGAGGTTCGTGGGGCCCTTCGAGGTCCTGGAGCGGGTTGGACCCGTTGCTTACAGACTTGCCCTTCCCCCGCAGCTTTCTGGTGTGCACGACGTGTTCCACGTGTCCAACCTCAGGAAGTACGTAGCCGATCTCAGCCACGTACTGAGTCACGAGAGCGTCGAGGTGAGCGACGACCTGACCTACCCCGAGCGGCCAGTGCAGATCCTAGACCGAGCCGTCCGCAGGTTGAGACGAAAGCAAGTACCCTGGTAAAGGTTTTGTGGAGGAGCCAGCGGTACGAGGAGGCTACCTGGGAGCCTGAGGCGGCAATGCGGGAGCGGTACCCAGAGCTTTTCGCGGGTACGTCTTTTCGGACCGGCTTCGGTCCTCTTTGAGTTTGTTATGGTTATTTGGACATCCTTTTTCCGCACCCTAGTTGGCGCAAGTTTCGGGGACGAAACTTCCTTTGAGTCTGTTATATTGTAACAAGCGCGTACCCCAGACGTCTGGGAGGTGGCCCAGACGTCTGTCAAGACGTCTGGGATCACATCCAGACGTCTGACCAGACGTCCGGGATAGTTTACAGACGTCTGACGAACAGTTATACTCGCACGGAATATTCGTCTGCGCGCCTGTGCGCGCAGACCTGCGATCCGCATCTTCTCTGCGGCTGCAGGCGACTGCGGCCGTCTCTCTCCTCTCCGCGCGACGTTAAAAGGGGGAGGGGGCGCGCCTCCCCTCCCGTCTCCACCATCTTCCTCCTCTCCTGCTGCGGGCGGAGCGAGCGGACGCGAGGGCGCAGCGGCAGCGGCGCAGCAAAGGCGCGGAGGAGCTGCGGCGTGCGAGGGCGGGACTCTGCCGTGAGGGCGAGCTCGCCGGGAGCGGCTTGGCCGGCCGGCGGAGGGCGCAGGGGGCGCAGAGCGTCGCGAAGAAGGACCTGCTGCGGGCGGAGCAGCGGACGCGCGAGGTGCGACGCGGGCGGCGTCGCGAGCGGAGGCCGAGCTAGGTTCTGATTCTGGAAAAATCTCCAGAATCAGACGTCTGGACTGATATCCAGACGGCAAGGCCGACGTCTGTGTGATCATACAGACGTCTGAAAGGTGAGTTCCGCTTTCTCCTTCTTCTTTTGTCGACTGGCCGTACTGAAGGAGGAGGGTTGGCTGTGCGCAGGTGTTCGGATTCGTCATCCTTTGCGAATCCGACGTCTGGAAGTTGGACCAGACGGCGGGAGTGACCTCCAGACGTCCGGAGAGACCATCGGACGTCTGGGATCTAGGAGAGACGTCGCCACAGACTTCTGGACGTCCGGGGAACCACGCCGAACAGGTAATTCTCTGATCCACCGTTTAAGACGTCTGGGAGGAGTTCCAGACGTCTGATTTTGCACAGTATTGTCTTTCTCGACCCGTTTAGGGCCCGTTTGGGCTCCGTTTTCCGCGATTCGAGTTGCGTTCGATTCAGAATTTATTCCTCTACCCGCCTACAGTAGCTATACACTGTTTTGAGACACTCCTTGTGTTTGATCCTTGTGATAGGACCTCGTTCGGTTGCCGTCTTGAGAGTCACGGAGGCGCGCGGGATTCCCGACCACGCCCCCATTACTTCCGTTGTACCTGGTAGAGTGGTTTTATGCATTAATAAAATCTGTTAAAGTATGGAACCATAACTAGAACCTAGGGTATTGCATGAACCCTAAGAATGAGAAATGTATGGAATGATAGCTCCTAGGTGTTGCATGAATCCTAGGGCCGGAAAACTAGATTGTATGATAGATCCTAGGATATGGCATGAATCCTAGGATGGAAAAACTAGTGGAATGTATATTACTGCAGTCTTGGAAAAATGGAAAGGAATATATAAGCTGCCTGTGAAATTAATTAACAGCTGCCTGTTATGAACAAAGAAACATGTTTGAGATCATGGAAATTGAGAACGTGAATCTGGAAAGTGAAACATATGATGCTCTGAGATAAAGGGCTGGAACCCTACGGGGAATTAGGAGTGGAACTCCTGGAAAGAAAAGGAATGGAACTGAGATGTAGTTGTACTGTCTCTTGGGTACGCAGTACCAAGGGAAGTACCTGTACCTGTTTTAGTGCAGAGTGGGGCCAGCCGCCCCAGGGACCCGGGGTTAGGCTTGGCCGCTCTGTACCGACTTGTTGGCCCTCGTGTACGTAGTACCGAGGAGAGCTAGTAGTGTTAGGAGAGTACTAGCTACCCCACGGGCCCCGGGGTTCTGCTAGCCTCCTTCACCGACTTGTTAGGCCCACTAGGGCAAACCAGGGTAGTCAGACGAGGGTGCGCGGACTGTGGAGGGGCAAGGCCCCGGTTTGGTTACTGTGGAGGGGTTGGACCCCTGTTACTGAGAGGGCTCTGCCCTGGTTCCGTGCTGTGCTTTGGGCGCACCCGTTAACGGAAACGACTGACCGCGTGCCAGTACGGGCTAGCTACCTGTGCGTTTATCGCGCGTGCCGTAGTCACCGTTACGTCTGTCAGTGACCTTGGGGTGGTTGACTGAGGGTAGGATCACCACGGGGGACTCTCCCGGCCAGGAGAGCACCACGTGCTACTTCTACTGTTGGAAAAGACTGCAATCAAGATCGTCCCACGAGGACATTCGAGATCAAGTAAAGGATCTGAGAAGTAAATGAAATAGTGAGAAAAATTGAAAGATGTAAATAAAGGAAGTAATAGAACATAACAGCTACTGTACACTCTACTGTTGCCTTTAGTTAGTTTGCCACTCTACTCAGCGTTTTGCTGACGTGTTACACTCGTTACCTTTTTCAGGACCAGGTGTTGAGCAGCCAGGGTCGGCGGCTGCAGAGGACGCTGGGCCGAGTAGGGTCCAGTAGAGTTGCCACAGTTTTGTACCTTCTTTTGTTTCTGTTCTAGTGAGTAGTTTTGTTTCCGCTGTACCTTCTTTACCTGCAGTTTTCGTTATATGATAAATGTTGTTTTACTGTTGTGGTGGTGCCTACTGTAGTAGTTTCTTTCCTTACTGCTGTACTTTTTACTGTTAGTTATATTCATGCTGAATGTGGTTTATTTTACTGTCTTTTGGTTACTTCCTCGTTGGACGACTGGGTCTTGGGATTAGTCGAGTCGGTCCGGTTCTCGTGTCTCGTAGGGACTCGGGAACCGGGTCGTTACAAGATGGTATCAGAGCAAGGTCGTCCCGAGAAGTGAATCAACTGACTAGAAAATAACCAATTCACATGTTTATAGCTAGAGTAGCCACCACAACATATCTCTTGACATGAGCTCTTAGAAGTTTCGTTAGGTACCGTCTGTTTAGAAGCTTTTCTTTTTGTTTCGCGTCTCCATTGTAGGAGATGCCGCGTCGTGGAGCTAGGAGGGTGGGCCGCAGGCGCGGCCGAGGTCAGGGCCCGGGGGACAGATATGTCGGGCTTGGAATACATACTACCCCTCCTCTTCTCCTGAGTATACCGTCTCGGGACCTCGTCCAACTGATTCGAGAGGTGGTTCGAGAAGAATTTCAGCTTCCACCCACGTCGCTACCCCCTCCCCCTTCCGAGCGTACGACAGGGGAGTTAGTGGTGGAACGAGATTTCCGCCGCCACACCAGGCGTGTTAGGAGAACTCCACGGAGACACGTGGCGTCCGCAGGAGAGCCGTCACGTTGTGTAGGGCCATCAGTGGCCTTTAGGGGCCCTCGACAGGGGCCAGTCGCCAGCACCGGACCCCCGCCTAGCCGACAGCAGGGACTCACTGAGGGCGGGAGTCGGGTTCCCCTCTGCTACCAGTGTGGCCAGCCGGGCCACGTCAGGAGGGACTGCCCATCTAGGGCAGGAGGTCAGCAGATACTTCCCGCGCAGAGCACTGGAGGGCGCGCAGGAGGCCGCGGTTTCCAGGCGCGAGGAGGAGGACCGCAGTCGCGAGGAGGGTACCGGCCAGCACCTACCCGTCCGACGCAGAGTGTGGCTGCTTCGTCCGCACCTAGAGCTGAGGGGCGTATCAACGCCCTAACACACAGGGACGCCAGAGCTTCGGGATCCGTGGTAGCAGGTATGGTTTCAGTTTCCGGCAGACTCGTTTACACGCTTTTCGATTCCGGCGCTACGCACTCGTTTGTCGCAGACAGTTTCGCAGTTAGTTTGGACCAGGATTATACATTGTTAGAGAACCCGTTCGTAATCAGAGGTCCGAGTGGTCAGCTGTTTGTAGCTGAGGAGGTGTACACGGGTTGCGGGGTCAGCATCGGGGGACACAGCCTGCCAGCTGACCTGATTATGATACAGATGGAGGACTTTGGGGTGATCCTGGGGATGGATTGGCTGTCCGCTTACCACGCATTGGTGGACTGCTTTGAGAGGAAGATTGTCTTCTCCATTCCGGAGCTGCCTTCCTTCGAGTTTCACGGGCAGCCAGTGGACGGAGGTTTCAGGTGCATTTCGGCACTTCGGGCGGCGAGACTTTTGAGCCAGGGGTGTGAGGGCTTCTTAGCTTGTGTGGTGGCAGAGCACAGCCCCGTGGCAGACTTCCAGAGCATCCCGGTGGTCAGAGAGTACCCCGACGTGTTTCCAGACGAGTTACCAGGACTACCGCCCGAGCGTGAGATCGAGTTTGAGATCTCACTAGTACCAGGGACCAACCCCATCTCCACCGCGCCATACAGGATGGCACCGCTTGAGCTGCGAGAGCTCAAGTCTCAGTTGCAGGACCTTTTGGAGAAGGGTTTCGTGAGGCCCAGTGCGTCTCCCTGGGGAGCCCCGGTACTGTTTGTAAAGAAGAAGGATGGGACCCTACGCCTTTGTGTGGACTACAGACAGCTGAATAGGGTCACCATCAAGAACCGATATCCGCTGCCAAGGATTGACGATTTGTTTGACCAGTTGCGGGGTGCCACGGTGTTCTCCAAGATCGACTTGAGGTCTGGATACCACCAGTTGAGGATCAGGGAGACCGACGTCTCCAAGACAGCTTTCCGCACCCGGTACGGACACTACGAGTTTTTGGTCATGCCGTTTGGGCTGACCAATGCCCCCGCTGCTTTCATGGACCTGATGAACCGGGTGTTCAGACCGTACTTGGACCAGTTTGTGGTGGTTTTCATAGATGATGTACTCATCTATTCTAGAGATCGGACGCAGCACGGACAGCACTTGCGGATGGTTCTGGTTGAGGGAGGTGACATTTTTGGGTCATGTGATCTCTGGAGACGGCCTGGCGGTGGATCCCGCCAAGGTCGAGGCAGTGCTCAGGTGGGAGAGACCGCGTTCAGTCACTGAGATTCGCAGTTTCCTGGGACTGGCAGGTTACTACAGACGGTTCATCAGAGGGTTTTCGCAGATTGCACGTCCTATGACACAGTTGACTCGGAAGGATGTGCCTTTCACTTGGACAGACGCCTGTGAGGCGTGTTTTCTGGAGCTGAAGGAGAGGTTGACCTCGGCTCCCGTGCTCACCATTCCTGACAGTAGTGGCGGGTTCGTCGTGTACACGGACGCTTCCTTGCAGGGGTTAGGAGGTGTGCTCATGCAGAGGGGTCACGTGGTCGCTTACGCTTCGCGGCAACTGAAGCCCCATGAGCATACCTACCCTACCCATGACCTAGAGTTGGCAGCTGTTGTCTTCGCGCTGAAGACATGGAGGCACTACTTGTACGGTGAGACCTTCGAGATTTTTACAGATCACAAGAGCCTCAGATATCTTTTTGACCAGAAGGAGCTCAACATGAGACAGAGACGTTGGCTGGAGCTCCTGAAGGACTACGACTGCAGCATCTCCTACCACCCGGGAAAGGCCAATGTGGTGGCTGACGCCTTGAGCCGTAAGGCGCCCGCACGCTTGGCCAGTCTACAGTTACAGAGTTGGAGCCTTTTGGAGGAGGTGGGTAGTTGGCGACCTCTAGAGTTACGAGGGTACTGTGGGGCAGTGACGGTGACACGGCAGACCAGACCAGAGTTGATAGACCGCATCATCACGGGACAGATGGCCGATCCGTACTTGCAGTCTTTGCGCGACAGAGTACTGTCAGGGGACCCAGGGGACTTCTCTTTCACAGACCAGGTGTTACGCTTGAGGGGACGGCTGTGCGTTCCCAGAGACGAGGAGCTGTTGAGAGAGCTCCTGACTGAGGCACACGGTTCCAGATTCACCATACATCCCGGAAACACGAAAATGTACCATGACTTGAGACGCGAGTTCTGGTGGAGAGGGATGAAGCGGGATGTGGGTGAGTTCGTGCAGCAGTGCTTAGTGTGCCAGCAGGTGAAAGCCGAGCATCAGAGGCCTGCAGGGCCGCTTCAGCCGCTTCCAGTGCCAGAGTGGAAGTGGGAGAGCATCACCATGGACTTGGTGGTGGGTTTACCTGTTACCCAGCGAGGACACGACGCGGCCTGGGTAATAGTGGATAGGTTGACGAAGACGGCACGATTCTTGCCGATCCGAGTCACTTTGGGACCAGCACAGTTGGCAGAGAGGTACATCCGTGATGTGGTGCGACTACACGGAGTTCCGCGGGAGATCGTATCCGACCGGGATACCCGCTTTACGTCCCAGTTTTGGGCTGAGTTTCAGCAGGCTTTGGGGACGAGGTTGAGGTTTAGCACGGCTTACCACCCCCAGACGGACGGACAGTCGGAACGCACGATACCGACACTTGAGGATCTTTTGCGTGCCTGTGTACTAGACTGGAGGGGCTCTTGGGAGGAACACCTGCCCCTGGCAGAGTTTGCATACAACAACAGTTATCACTCGAGCATCGGCATGGCTCCCTACGAGGCTCTGTACGGGCGGAAATGCACGGCACCCTTGAGTTGGGTTGAGGTGGGAACCAAGTGGGAGGTTGGCCCCAAGATGATCCGGCAGAGTCAGGAGGTAGTTGAACAGATCCACAGACGACTCCGCACTGTCAGGAGCAGACAGAAGAGCTACGCAGATCGCAGACGCAGAGAGGTGCAGTTCGAGGTTGGGGACCACGTCTTTCTTCGTGTTTCGCCCATGAAGGGCTTACAGCGGTTTGGGGTGAGAGGGAAGCTCGCGCCGAGGTTCGTGGGGCCCTTCGAGGTCCTGGAGCGGGTTGGACCCGTTGCTTACAGACTTGCCCTTCCCCCGCAGCTTTCTGGTGTGCACGACGTGTTCCACGTGTCCAACCTCAGGAAGTACGTAGCCGATCTCAGCCACGTACTGAGTCACGAGAGCGTCGAGGTGAGCGACGACCTGACCTACCCCGAGCGGCCAGTGCAGATCCTAGACCGAGCCGTCCGCAGGTTGAGACGAAAGCAAGTACCCTGGTAAAGGTTTTGTGGAGGAGCCAGCGGTACGAGGAGGCTACCTGGGAGCCTGAGGCGGCAATGCGGGAGCGGTACCCAGAGCTTTTCGCGGGTACGTCTTTTCGGACCGGCTTCGGTCCTCTTTGAGTTATGGTTATTTGGACATCCTTTTTCCGCACCCTAGTTGGCGCAAGTTTCGGGGACGAAACTTCCTTTGAGTCTGTTATATTGTAACAAGCGCGTACCCCAGACGTCTTTTAAGACGTCTGGGAGGTGGCCCAGACGTCTGTCAAGACGTCTGGGATCACATCCAGACGTCTGACCAGACGTCCGGGATAGTTTACAGACGTCTGACGAACAGTTATACTCGCACGGAATATTCGTCTGCGCGCCTGTGCGCGCAGACCTGCGATCCGCATCTTCTCTGCGGCTGCAGGCGACTGCGGCCGTCTCTCTCCTCCTCTCCGCGCGACGTTAAAAGGGGGAGGGGGCGCGCCTCCCCTCCCGTCTCCACCATCTTCCTCCTCTCCTGCTGCGGGCGGAGCGAGCGGACGCGAGGGCGCAGCGGCAGCGGCGCAGCAAAGGCGCGGAGGAGCTGCGGCGTGCGAGGGCGGGACTCTGCCGTGAGGGCGAGCTCGCCGGGAGCGGCTTGGCCGGCCGGCGGAGGGCGCAGGGGGCGCAGAGCGTCGCGAAGAAGGACCTGCTGCGGGCGGAGCAGCGGACGCGCGAGGTGCGACGCGGGCGGCGTCGCGAGCGGAGGCCGAGCTAGGTTCTGATTCTGGAAAAATCTCCAGAATCAGACGTCTGGACTGATATCCAGACGGCAAGGCCGACGTCTGTGTGATCATACAGACGTCTGAAAGGTGAGTTCCGCTTTCTCCTTCTTCTTTTGTCGACTGGCCGTACTGAAGGAGGAGGGTTGGCTGTGCGCAGGTGTTCGGATTCGTCATCCTTTGCGAATCCGACGTCTGGAAGTTGGACCAGACGGCGGGAGTGACCTCCAGACGTCCGGAGAGACCATCGGACGTCTGGGATCTAGGAGAGACGTCGCCACAGACTTCTGGACGTCCGGGGAACCACGCCGAACAGGTAATTCTCTGATCCACCGTTTAAGACGTCTGGGAGGAGTTCCAGACGTCTGATTTTGCACAGTATTGTCTTTCTCGACCCGTTTAGGGCCCGTTTGGGCTCCGTTTTCCGCGATTCGAGTTGCGTTCGATTCAGAATTTATTCCTCTACCCGCCTACAGTAGCTATACACTGTTTTGAGACACTCCTTGTGTTTGATCCTTGTGATAGGACCTCGTTCGGTTGCCGTCTTGAGAGTCACGGAGGCGCGCGGGATTCCCGACCACGCCCCCATTACTTCCGTTGTACCTGGTAGAGTGGTTTTATGCATTAATAAAATCTGTTAAAGTATGGAACCATAACTAGAACCTAGGGTATTGCATGAACCCTAAGAATGAGAAATGTATGGAATGATAGCTCCTAGGTGTTGCATGAATCCTAGGGCCGGAAAACTAGATTGTATGATAGATCCTAGGATATGGCATGAATCCTAGGATGGAAAAACTAGTGGAATGTATATTACTGCAGTCTTGGAAAAATGGAAAGGAATATATAAGCTGCCTGTGAAATTAATTAACAGCTGCCTGTTATGAACAAAGAAACATGTTTGAGATCATGGAAATTGAGAACGTGAATCTGGAAAGTGAAACATATGATGCTCTGAGATAAAGGGCTGGAACCCTACGGGGAATTAGGAGTGGAACTCCTGGAAAGAAAAGGAATGGAACTGAGATGTAGTTGTACTGTCTCTTGGGTACGCAGTACCAAGGGAAGTACCTGTACCTGTTTTAGTGCAGAGTGGGGCCAGCCGCCCCAGGGACCCGGGGTTAGGCTTGGCCGCTCTGTACCGACTTGTTGGCCCTCGTGTACGTAGTACCGAGGAGAGCTAGTAGTGTTAGGAGAGTACTAGCTACCCCACGGGCCCCGGGGTTCTGCTAGCCTCCTTCACCGACTTGTTAGGCCCACTAGGGCAAACCAGGGTAGTCAGACGAGGGTGCGCGGACTGTGGAGGGGCAAGGCCCCGGTTTGGTTACTGTGGAGGGGTTGGACCCCTGTTACTGAGAGGGCTCTGCCCTGGTTCCGTGCTGTGCTTTGGGCGCACCCGTTAACGGAAACGACTGACCGCGTGCCAGTACGGGCTAGCTACCTGTGCGTTTATCGCGCGTGCCGTAGTCACCGTTACGTCTGTCAGTGACCTTGGGGTGGTTGACTGAGGGTAGGATCACCACGGGGGACTCTCCCGGCCAGGAGAGCACCACGTGCTACTTCTACTGTTGGAAAAGACTGCAATCAAGATCGTCCCACGAGGACATTCGAGATCAAGTAAAGGATCTAAGAAGTAAATGAAATAGTGAGAAAAATTGAAAGATGTAAATAAAGGAAGTAATAGAACATAACAGCTACTGTACACTCTACTGTTGCCTTTAGTTAGTTTGCCACTCTACTCAGCGTTTTGCTGACGTGTTACACTCGTTACCTTTTTCAGGACCAGGTGTTGAGCAGCCAGGGTCGGCGGCTGCAGAGGACGCTGGGCCGAGTAGGGTCCAGTAGAGTTGCCACAGTTTTGTACCTTCTTTTGTTTCTGTTCTAGTGAGTAGTTTTGTTTCCGCTGTACCTTCTTTACCTGCAGTTTTCGTTATATGATAAATGTTGTTTTACTGTTGTGGTGGTGCCTACTGTAGTAGTTTCTTTCCTTACTGCTGTACTTTTTACTGTTAGTTATATTCATGCTGAATGTGGTTTATTTTACTGTCTTTTGGTTACTTCCTCGTTGGACGACTGGGTCTTGGGATTAGTCGAGTCGGTCCGGTTCTCGTGTCTCGTAGGGACTCGGGAACCGGGTCGTTACATGGAGGATCACCCCCTCCCCCTCCAGCTCGTACAGTGCTGCAGCGGTTCCCCTACCCCACGGAGGACTCTCCCTCCACGTCCTCAGGAAGGGGTGGTTGAGGAGGCTACTAGAGCTCCTCCCATATGATATCTCAGATCATCTAAGCGAGATCCTGGGCCTGAATGCTTGGAAGGAGAGGTAGGTCGGCTGGTGCCTCAGGTCCGGCACGTCCGCCCCTTCGACCCTGCCCACGGCCACGTTTGCGGCCTGCCTTGGGAAACTCCCCGACAAGACATCTACAAGGAGACACAGGAAAAAGAGCAGAACTGTCAATGATAACAGATTACATCAAGAGATAAGACTCGAAGCAAAGATCAAAGCGATACGTTGTGATAGCCATCCTAGTAAAATGCATGTAGGTGACCAGTTCTCAAACCAATTGGTTCGTTTCTCGAGACGACCTTGCTCTGATACCATCTTGTTACGACCCAATCCCAAATCCCTACAGGACCCAAGATCGGCCTGCCTCAACTAATCCAAAGAACTAGTCATCCAACGAGAAATAACCAAAAGCAAGAAATAATTCACATCCACACATGCAATGTAACTAAGCAGAAAGAAAACATGTGAGAGTATAAGAAAAGAACGAAAAGTTTATCCATATTACAGGCCATCCCAACTACGACAGAGAAAAGTACAATAAAAAATTAACCTAAACAGTATTATATAGAACAAAATACTCACTACTACAACAGAAGATAAGGAAACAGTAAGAAAACGTAGTTAAGGCTGGGCTTAACTGAGCCTAGCTCCCTCTACAGCTGGTGGTGCTGGCTGCTCAACTCCCTGACCTGAATAAGGTTATAAGAATTTTCAGAGTCCGCAAACGCTGAGTAGAGTGGTAATTTAGCCGTTTACATGTAATTAAGACAAGCAATTAATTAATGTAATTAAACAACTATCCATTTTCATTTAGTTCAACCAAGTACTTCTAAATTGTTGTTCGTTTATTCACTTAAAACATTCCTTGATCTGGCATGTTCCTCACGGGAACGATCTTGATTGTAGTCTTTTCCATGCTGTAGGAAGTACACGTAGTGCTTTCCTGGCTAGGAGAGTCCCCCATGGTAATCCTACACCCAGTCAACCACCCCGAGCTCACAGCCATGACGTAGTGGTGACTACGGCATGTGTGATAAACGTGTGGGTAGCTATCCCACACTGGCACACGGTCAGTCGTTTCCGCTAGCGGGTATGCCTAAAGGTACAACACGGAACAGTACAGGGCCTTGCCCTATTAGAACAGAGCAGGGGTCTCGCCCCTCCACAGTCCGTGTACCCTCGTTCGACTATCTCGATTTGCCCAGTGGGCCTAACAAGAGTCTGTGTAGGGCAGCTAGTCCTAACCCCGGGCCCCCTGAGGGCGCTAGCTCCCTCCCTACACTAAGTAGCTCACCTCGGTACCACATACACAAGGGCCAAATAGAGTCAGTATAGAGTATCTAAGCTTGACCATAGGGCTCAACCCAACGAGTGGTTAGTACCCTCTACACTAAAGGGACAGTGGCTCTCCTTGATACCGCGTACATAAGGGCTAGCTCACTTCCCATCAATAGGAGTTTTCCTCCTAATTTCCCATAAGGTTCATGCTGGTATTCCTTTCATTTCATATTCCAAACTTTCAGATTTCTCTATTTACATTTCCGTTTCCATTCTTAAAACGGGTAGCTCATGATTTTCTAACTGACAAGGCATCATATTAAATGACCAGTACATTTAAAGTGTATAGGCATCTCAATAAATTGTGTAGCTCAACCATATTCATTTATTCCTACCTTAGGGTTGGTTCATTCTCATCCTAGGGTTCTACATGTATCTCAAGTATACAGTATAGCTCAACCATATTCATCTGTTCCTACCTTAGGGTTCATTCAAGTTATTCTAAGCATGCAGTTCAATTATTTAAATCATAATATTAATGTAAACCACTCTACCGGCAAACACGGGAGGAATAGGGGCTTGGATCGCAGATCCTGTCGCCTCCGCGGCTCCCACGTACTCGATTGGCTGGAGACCTATACAATTGACCAACCACATCAAACGAGTCCAAAACCATATACAAGTGATACTAACTTATAGAGAAACTCAAGCGAAAAACAACGGTACTTCGTTTGTGGAAATTCGATTCCATTTGGGCCCTAAATGAGCCAAAAACACTCACAGTGTCCAAAATCAGATGTCTGGGTCTAGTCCCAGAAGTCTTGAAAGACATCAATACTCACCTTCGGTTTCCTGCGGCTACCTCAGGTGTTTAGACCCTTCCGCGATCGTCTGAGGTGAGTTCCAGACATCGGACTCTCCTTCCGGTCGTTTGGAGGTACGATCAGACGTCTGGCGACATGTTCAGATGTCTAAAAGCACCTCAAAGGGCACACCCTGTGCTTTTCCAATGCTCTGCTCCTGTATACACATGTGCAGTGCTAAATAAGGTTGGATAAAATCCCTATGGTGATGTCTGCATGGTTGTAAATTGCACAAAAGCATGTACATTATTATTGAGCGTGCTTTTAGACGTTTGGCTTCAGCTTCGGATGTCCTTCTGTTACTCCAGACGTCTAGGAGATGCTCCAAACGTCTGATACTGGAAAATATCCAGTATGCAAAACTTCTCCTGTGAGCTGTCTCCTTCACGAGCTCGCCCGCAGGAGTTGCAGTAGTGCCTCCAGCAACTGCAAGAGGCCAAGGCTCCTGCTCGCAAGCTCCTCCTCCTCGCTCGCGCCCTCGACTCCTCCTGCACGAGCTCCTTCGAGCTCCCGTGGCTCCCTCGCAAGCTCCTCCTCTCGAGCTCCTCCCAAGCTCCTGCTCCCCTCTCCTCCTCCTCCGTGTCCCATTTCTCTCTCTTCTCCCTCTCCTCTCACCGTGCTGGAAGGAAGGGAGGAAGGTGAAGGTAGAGGTGGTGGCTAGTGGAGGTGGAAGGAGTGGCATGGGGGTGGGGGTTCAATAGGAGAGGGTTAGGGTTTAGGGTGAGGAGAGAGAGGTGAGTGTGCATGCAGCACGTGCACGAAAAAGAAAGAAGGTACGGTTCTTCTACCTTTAGACTTCCGACCATTCATCCAGACATCGGACAGATGTCTAATGGCCCATCCAGACGTCTTAAACAACCCAAAAAGGCAATGGGTCATTTCACTTTTATAATCTTTTCTTGAATTAGTACTGACCTATTTGAAAAAATATATATTTTTTAGGACTTTATTACAATATCCTACCTTTTTATAATTTGTTTAATGCTTAATCATGCTACTAATCTCTAATTAGTTTTAATTAAGCATCGAATAATTAGGTTTGCCTTCATTCCTTAGCGCTTAACCTCACTATTCAATTCTACCTAATTTTCTCACCACTTTAGTGCCACATCAGTGGGGACGAAACCCATGAAGCGCCTAATTAGGAGCCGTGCCCCTTGATTGCTCAACCAGAATCAGGGGGGCAACTACCCATAGCACACGCACTCACGCACACATGCCTGCTAAGGTGTGGGAGAGATTGGACCCCTTTTGGGCTTAGTGGGCCAAGCTTGTTTTTAGAGGGAAAGAAGGATGAAAAAGAGACAGAAGTAAAGACTCAAATCCAAAGTTCTTTAAATCTAATCACCACATTTAGTCCCATATCGTGGGGAACAAACCCTGCAAGGCACCTTATAAGGATTTGTGTGAATAGGCTTATCAGCCCAAATAGGGTGGCTCCCCATAGGGTATATATAAGCCCATTGAGCCATAATATATGTACATGTATCTAGAGAGCATTTGAGGCCTATATAAGGTGTGAGAGGAAGCCAAGGCCCATTGGAGAGTGGACTGGACTGTGGAAAGGTTACTCGTGCCAGACCCAACCTTTTTGGTGTAAGGAAAGGAGAAGAAAGACTTGGAAAAAGAAAAGAGAGTGCATGCTCATAGGAGAGGAAAGAATAAAGGAGAAAAAGCATTCTTCTTTTCTTATATTTTTGCTAGTTTATTTGATATTCTATTTTTAAGTTTGATTACATGCTTTTCACTTATAATTCTTTGTGATATCAAACTCTTGAGATTCACATTTTGTAAATAATTCGATAGTGATAAGTTGCGTAAATTTTTACTCCCAGTGAACGACCTCAAACTCAAATATTGATAATTATAAATTTTAAGTGTTGATTTGCTTTTATATACTATACTATAATGCATTCTTAATCCTCAATTAAAATGTATTAACACTGAACCATCATAGTGGTGGACCCTGGCTATAATGATTGCAACGGGTTCTTGATAAATACCAATTTATCATCATTCTTAAGCTTAAAATCACACTTAGTTCCTAGGATTTTTGCATTTGCATTACATTGTTAGGTTGCATTTAGTATTTCATGCATAATTAGGGTTTAAGCATGCATTAGTAGGTTTTCCTATCATTTTATGCACTTATAGATTTCAATTCTTTGTTAAGGATGAGGACGCATTGAAAATCAGCTAAACCCTGACAATGTGAAAGGCAAAGACATAAGAAGAGGAAGATAGGAGCTCCAATCAGCTGAATGATAGCTTCTTCTAGCTCATCTTCAGATCTCCCCAACTTCTGGCAGCTCAGCTCCATTGAGCTTGGCTACTAGTTTTGAACTAGCTAGTTGAAGAGTCATTAAGCAGCTTCATTCTAGCTCATCTCAGCTCTAAGCAAGCTAAAGTTAGCTCCTTTCATCTGAACCCTACTCAGCTTGACTACTAGCAAAGAATTAGCTAGCTAAGCTAGCTGCTAAGTCTACAGGAAGCTCTTTATCAACTACCATCAACTCTAGGCAAGCATGAAACAGCTCAAGTTAGCTCCTGTTAGCTCCTACCCTCTACTAGCTAGCTAAGCTAGCTCCACCTCTGATGAGGTGTGGCTCGTCATAGCTAAAATTTTTAAGTTATGCTAGAAATTAGGTTAAACACTATCAAATTAACACAAGAAATGGGTTAAGTGTGGGAATTAAGGAAAATGACCTAAACATCAAAAATGTGTTAAAAATGCAAAATTAGGTCACATTTAAGAGATTATATACTTAATTATGTATATGGATGATTTAAACGCCAATTGAACATCAATTTGACTACAAATTCATAAATCTATGGTTGGAATAATTTCTAATATGTTCAAATTATATTTCATAAAAGTTACATTTCATTTTGACTTCACTAGGACCTTGGATTAGGTGCATTACATTTAGGTCCTTCCTATTTAATATTCTCTTCACATGTTTTTCACTTATAATTTGTTAAGGACCTTTCTGCAAGTCCTAGGGATTCGTTGGTTAGGAAAACCATCACTTATGATCCTCCTTAAAATTGTTCTACCATTTCAAGTATAAGGGGCTCTCTGGTAATTTGCCCAAAAGACCTGGGCATGTGTAGCTCTTCTCTTGTTCTTCCATGAAGAACTTGAGGTACGCCAGCCGTCCATCCTTTTAGCTTAGATCTAACGATGGTTCTAAGTTTAACCTCTAAACATAGGTGCCAAAATCTTCCTGCCTATTTCCCGATCACATCTGATGGCTCAAGTTCATCCCAATCTCGTGCGCATGCCTCGACTTCCATCTCAACCCTTAATGGCTAACATCCCTGACCTACAATCCCCAGTACACCCTGAGCTCCCATTGCCTATAAATATTCCACCTTAGTGACCCTTGGCTTTCTTACCATCTCTCACCCTCTGAGCAAGTCCCTTCTTCCCATTCTAGTTCATCTTCTCCTTTGTCGGTGACTTGCTACTACTTCCTCCTTCATTCCTCTACGTTGCTAAGGATTTCTTAACACCTGAGGACATCCCAGAACTCATCTTGCTCCAAGTCTTCTATCGTTGGAAGTTTCTCCCTCCATTCTTCACCACAACCACCAGCAATGGTTTCACTTAGATCCCATTCGTCTGTATAGTAGAATTTACAACTTTCATAGATAGATTTGTTGCTTTCTTAGATTAATGTAACATAGTTAGATAGTTTAGATTAGAATTAGCTCATTGATAGATCTGAATTAGGAGTAGAATAGTTTAGAGTCACTTTACCAAATCACCCTCTCTGATCAATTCCGATTAGAGAGGAAGATCCACTCCTTCTCATCAATCCATAAGCCGTCCTCTACACTTTATGAATCCATTTCACTTGATTTAACAATGTTTTGATCGCAATTCATCTTCTCCATTAGAGCTACCTTGAGATATGAAGTTCTATTGCTTATAGATCTCAAGGCATGCTAATTTCATTTGAGGGTCTCCTTGTACATTCCATGGATCACAAAGGCCCTCCATCTGAGTTGAATTAGTTTAATTCATTCGATTGAATGGATTTTGGTTTTCATGTATAATCGGAAGATTAGAGAATCAAATTGGTTTTTATTGAATTCAATCGATTGAATTGAGTGGATAATTGTTTAATTGGATTGATTTTGATGGGTTTGAGCCAAATGAATTTGATTTTTACTGCGCATTGAGCTCGCACCAAATTTCAGCTTGAGTTACTGTCTATGTTTATTGCCCAGGTAGCAGGCCTAATGAAAATCTGATGCACGGATTTGAAGCCCTTGCAATGACCTGATTAGTTTTAGAGCATCGCCTGAGATTCATGCACACTAATCAATAGTATGCAAGATCTCTAGGTGATCAAATCACCTTGGTGGATTCAGATCAAATGCCTACCTAGGGCAACAGTGTGATACATTCAAAGAGGTTTTAATCTACAAATGAGAAGTCTAGAACTTTTTGAGAGATGAAAATGAAGATCTGAGTTTAGTTTTAAAGTGATTAGAAAGCCTGATTTAATCCTGACAGCTTCTAAATCCTCTAATGAATAGTTGTGACATGTGAGATTGGTTTTAAGTTGGCTTAAAGCTATTCTGGGATTTTTGGCTTCAAACCTAGCTTCATGGCTGATCTAGGGCTTTGATGCTCCAATTAAGGTGCTGATTGGAGACTCTGAGAGGATATTTGACATTCACACATTGTATGTAAATGGTTTCACAGAGGTTCCAAAGTTTGTAGAGTAACCTGCAATACTTTGTCAGTAGCAAGATATTAGGTTTCTGAGAGAACTGAGCAAGAGTTTGGATTATGGATTCTTAATGAGTTTTGAATGATCTAGAGTTTGAAATGAATTTTCGGCAATAGAGATTACCTATAGTTAATTACTAGATGATGAAACAAGCATTGGAATGCATGGACTACATATCAGACTAATCTAAAGATGTCAGATGGTAATACTTGCTTGAGGACTACTAGATCTGATGAATGAAGAGTTCTTAAGAGATTTTTGCTATTGTTTAGAGCTTAACTGATTTTCCTATGCTAATATAATGTAGAATAATGTTTATAAAGCATTCATGTACTCTTGAATTGTTTGGAATGGCATGTAAATCATCTAAAATTCTTTTGTCAGTAATTTTTATATCTATTAATTATCTAAATTGTAAATTGATGTGAAAATTCAATGAATTGAATCTATTTCTAAATCTAAATTGGATTTATAATGAATTCTAGATGTTTGTGTTGTTCCAACCTTTATTTCCAGCACTTTTACATAATTTTATGGCTTGATTTGAATTCCTAATTAGTTATAAAGCCATTTTCTAGCATTTATTTGAAAATTACATGAAAAATATAAAAATATTGTAAATAAATAAACAAAATGTGTCTTGAGTGAGAATAAGATATGTTTGAGGTGTGTGTGAGTTTAGGTTTAGGTTTTGAGGTGTTTAGTTGGTAGAATATACTTGCAAAAGTTCTAAACTAATGTAGGTTTAGAAATTAAAATTTTAAAAACAAAAAAGCACAAAAAGAACCTCTCCTCTTCTCTCGTAGCTTCCTCTCCTCTTTCTCTAGTCGTATAAAACAAAAATAAGACAACAAAAAAATCAAAAAAATTAAAAAACCATATAAATTACCTATGTATATAGTGTACATACTTATATTTATCCATAAGTTAATAATATATGGTAAGTTATATATAAATTATGTATGTAAATAATATATATATATATATTATTTATGTGTAGATAAGTTACAATAAGTATTTATGTTAAGCTATAAGGTATAATGTTATATATATATATTGTATAACTAATTAAATATAAGTATATAACTCATATGTATATCTGTATAACTATATATGTACACTAGTATATATTTACATATTCATATATATAACTTAGTATACTAATTATAATATTTATTATGCAAGATAATCTAATTTTTTATATATATATTTAAATATGTATTGTTTATATATTAATATAAGTTAATAATGTATATTATTAAGTTAAAATAATGTAGATTAGTAATTTAAGTAACTAATGAAGTAATTTATAATGTATTCATGTATATTATAATTTAAACTATTTTAATTACATTTATGATCTGATTTATAATGTATAATACTATATACATTATATAAATTATACATATAATATTAAAACATGTATATAAACATGTAAATACATAAATAAACCAGATAAAAATAATTAAAAATCTTGATTAATTGTTTAATTATGTAAATTAATTTTCAATTGCACAATCAATTCACTAATTTATACTTTAATTAAGTAATTAACACTAAATTACAATGTGTAAATATCAGTAACTTTAACTAATTTTAAAAAATATATATATATATATTTAATTAATGTAAAATAACTATACCAATAAGTAGCCTAATGTTTTAACTTTATGATTATGTAATTTAATTTTAATTTCGATCCCTAATTAGTACTTAATTAATACCCTAAACTTAACAATAAACTATGCACAGTTGCTGAAGTGTAGCTAATTAAGGTGCTAAAGATAGCACCACCTGACCACCTGCTAGCTTATCAACTAGTATAGGGGTTGACTCCCCATTACCCTTACACATGAGAGTTGAGAGAGAAAGAGAGAGAGAGAGAGAGAGAGAGAGGAATGGGCTAATGGGCCCTTGGTGTGGGCATGTGCTGGGCTTGATTTCGGCCTCAATAAATGTGGCTTTACCCCCCCCCCATGGGCTGCACTAGCAGTGGTACTGATCCAGCCCCATTGGCGACGTCAATTTTTTGAGCCACTTAAGTGTTAAGTGTAGAGTGTTAAACGCAAATGAAAACTAAGTGTTGACTTTAGAGACGTAGTGTGTGCGTCTGTAGTTTATGTGTAGTGTATATATGTATATGTTAGTATGTAAATTATATATACAAGTAAAGTGTTATGTATTGTGTGTGTTATATATGTGCATATATATAAGTATTGTATATATATATGTGTGTGTGTGTGTTTTGTGTTTATAAGCTAAGTATTATAAATTAAGGGTAATAAATATGTATTAAGTTAGGTGTATATGCAATATAGTATTTAATGTGTATTAGTGTTATATATATGTTAAGTATTATATATGCGTATGTCATACTTATATAAGTATTGTAAATTAAATATTATTTTTGGCCTTATTTTGTATATATGTTTTTAAGGCTCTTGTATACATATTGAGATATATAAGTAGTGTTATATATATATATTAGTTAGTATGTATATATAGTGTATATATATATGTTGTATATTATGCATGAAAGTATTATAAATTAGTTACTTAGCTTAGTATTATTATATACATGCATAAGTTAGATGTATATAAGTGTTATATAGAGCTCTTTTTGTGCCTTGATTGTACATAGTTTTAAGGCATTACTTAATCTTGTATATAATTACTTGTAAACCATTAGAAACCTATGTACATGATTAATCTAGATTAAATTAGTATTGTTTTTTATGCCTTTATTTTGTGTACATTCTTGAAGCATTCAAACAAACATTAATTCATTTGTTTTATTTGTATATAATTGACTTAGATTAGTTAATTGTTTGATTCTTTTAATTCTCACTCATTCTTTTGTAAATAAACTTAACATTTTTGGAATAAAAGATGATTTTGGATAATAGAGAGTAATGCATATTAATAACTACTTCCCAATGAATGACTTGGAATAAAATTAGTAGAAATTATATATAAATAAAATATCATCCGTCTGGATTGTGACACTATACTACAACAATGGTAATAAACCCTAATTAACTAGAGATCCAGATGGTTCATCAACCTCCCTAGCTCCTTACTCCACCTCCCCTCTACTTAAAGTGGATGGCTACCATGGCCTAAAAATCACCCAAAAATCGCCTCCTTCTCTTTCCCTTTTGGTTCCAACTTTCAATAACCAACCACCACCATAACCACCCTTAAATTGGTGCCAACCATAGATAACCACACCTCCACACCCATCTATCTTTGGTGTGAAAATTAAGACCTATCTCCACTCTTCATCCACCTTAAAATCCCATCTCCACCATCCTTTCTGGCACCATCTTCTAGAATCCTAAAATCACACCAACTCAACCTTA
Source organism: Thalassia testudinum (assembly GCA_037157565.1). Taxonomy (NCBI): domain Eukaryota; kingdom Viridiplantae; phylum Streptophyta; class Magnoliopsida; order Alismatales; family Hydrocharitaceae; genus Thalassia; species Thalassia testudinum. The sequence goes on from JAZHRO010000015.1 coordinate 30,928,677, forward strand.
ACTTCACCTAAGTCCACCCCCTCATGTGGTGCCAACCTATTCCCACCATCCATCACATAACCACCATCCTAAAACCTTATCCTAGCCTTTAAAAAAAAAAACCCCATGGCACTTAACCCAATCTCCACCATGGTTGGGTCCAACCACTAACTCCTTTACCCTATATATACACCATGTAATCACCACTTTTTCTCCATTCTTCGCTTCATTTATTTCCACCTTAGTCTACCTACAATTACCAAGGAAGAAGAAGGAAAGCATTAGAATTGGAGGGATCATCACCACCCCCCTCTAGTATCCAATTGCCTCCCTTTCTTCTTGAAGCCACACCAAGGAGGTCCACCTTTGGCAAGATGGATAGGACAGAAGAAAGGGGTGGACATCCACCCTTGGAGAGCTAGGAGAAGGAGCAACATCTCAAGGAAGCAAGCAGGAGATTCTCTTCAAGTCAAGAGCTCATTAGGGCATGGAGCGACGATCGACTACCTCTTCATTTGAGGAGACTTCTATCTTCAATTTTGTCTTTATTTTTATAGTAGTTAATCATTCCTCTACTTGGAGATTACTTGTGTGGAACTCCTCTACACAAGTGAGCTCTTGAAGTATTTTGTGTAAACAGTACTTCATAAAAAGATAAAAATTTTCCTTTCAATTTTATGCTTCCCAATTTCTTTGATGTGCCTTTAATATAGTTGCACACACATGCTTCCTAATTACCCTAGGCAACACTTACCTAGGGTGAGTTTAGGAAGGTTGGGTTTTATCACTTTCATTTTATTGCAATTACTTAGGCGAGTTTCTATCGTTTGGTGCCCATATTTCAAAACCCTAAAAATTTCAAAACCTAGAAAACCAAGAAGAAAGAAGATTTTAGAAAGTAAGAAAGGGAGTTTTATCATTTACATAAAAAGCATTGCCTCCTAGGACAACCTTAGATAATCACCCTATCTAAGTTTATAAATTTAAAAGTTGGTCGGATTTATGCATCTCAGCGATATTAAAAATTAGCATTTACAAAACTGCATATTTTCTATATCACTTCTTTAGTTCTTGTCTTGGGTTGATGGCATTGACCGCCATTTTATTCTTTCTCCACTTTTGGAGCTTAGAAGCGGTCCTCTAGAATGTACGCTTCGTCTTTAGGCAAAGGAGCTATTGCCCAACTAATTGGTGGCCGTGGACAATACCTATATCAGTTAGGAAGCAAAAAAGGATCATCTAGAAGTGTGACAATGCGATTATCGTGAAGGCATGTCTAGATAGTCGTTTGATGATTCCATCAAGGGTGGTGGAGAGGTTGGCCATAGTAAAGGAGGCCATTTTGTTCCAGTATCGATTCTTGTCCTGAAGGGTCACTAGGAGGTTGATTTCTCCCTTGGACATCACTTTATGATTGGCAAACCTACCACTAGATACTAGGATGGGGTCAAGTCCTTTTCCTCGAAGCCTAGTTGGGTTAGAGTTTGGAGGAATAGGACATCAACTATGCCCCCCTTGTTAATGAGTCAGGAACAAAAGGGTGACGAGAAGGAGATTATTGTGGTGTCATGGGTTTGGGAGGGCATGAAGGTTGTTTTGTCCACTTCATTGCAAATAGTTACTACCCCCTATCTCAAAACAACAAGGGTGGCCTGGATCGAATCCATTTGGTGCTCCCTTGTCCAGCTAGAGTTGACATTGATGCCAAAGATCATGTCCACGACCACTGCCGGCACATTGAGTAGCTGAAACTCTTCGGGTGGTTTGGATAGGGTAGGGGCAAATGCCCTTCTAAGTCATCGAGAGAGCATGTATAATGCTCGGCAATGGTATTCTTTAAGGGGGTGCACTTCTAAGTCATCGAGAGATCTAAGCTAACACCATCTTCCATTAAGATGTTGGTTACTTCCTTGCAATCTTTGGGCTCGTCAAGGGTCACCACATTCTCACTCCGTAAGCATTGAAGCTAGGCTTAGTGGAATTCCTTTGGATTCTCTAAGGGTTGCTCCCCTTTGTTAAGCTTGTTGTGCCAGACAGACTACACAAGGTTCTCATCATTAATTTGGGACTTAATCTAGTCACAAAGGTCTTAACAATTTTGAATCGAGTGGCCCTTTGCTTGGTGGTAATGATAATAAGGGCTTGACATTGGGTGTTTGCATAGGGGCATGGCGGAAGGTGGTCCACCTGGTTTGTGTTAAGGACCTCCTCTAGGATGTTCACTTGATTGCAAGTACATGGGGTGCACTTTTGGTATGCCTCTCCCCTTAGCTGCTACAGTCTGTCGCCCCATTCCTCTTGGTGACACCTATTGTCTTAGTCATCTTGGAGATGCCAATTGTCTTTGCCAAGTCGATTTTATCGATGGTCCCCTCATCGGTCGGGCTCTTGGTTGTTTCAGTGCTCCTAGCTTTGCCCCTAGAACTATTCAGTTTGTCTCCTCAGGCATGCTGGTTGCTCTCAAGTGAGAGAAAAAGGACTTACCCCTATCTCATGGTGATTTACGTGATCCTAGAGCACCACCATGTTGTACAATGAAAGGTCCTCCATGCTACTCCAAAAATCACAGTCTAGGAGCCCTTACTTGAATAGTTGGATCATGATTTAGTCGTGCGATCACCGGTAGTAGAAGTACTAGGCCTGATAGCAACTCAAGTAGGCTTTGAAAGTCTCCCCTCTTTTCTGGCAAACTTTCACCAATTTTTCAAGGTTATCCCTTGTTATTTGCTACTTAGAGAAGTATTGGAAAAATTTCTCCGCCAGCTCATGAAACAAGCTAATTTTCCCAACTACTAGTTCATTAAACCATTCATGCACGTTGCTGATAAGCAAGGATGGGAACACCGTGCATATAATCTCATATGGGCATCCATGGATTAACATATGCTACCAGTAATTTCTAACAAATATGGTTGGATCGATTGTTTTGTCTTATTGAAGCAAGGTGAGATACTTGAAGTGTTGGGGGAGGGGTGTGATCATCACCTCCTTCGTGAAAGGGAAGGCTATGACATATGGCTTCCTATGGATTTTCCTCATTGCCTAGGTAACCTGTAGGATAATGTCTGACACTTGGTCATCTTGGAGGGGGTGGGTGGGTTTAAGGAGGACTGGGAATTTACCTCAGAGATCCAGATGCTACCTGAAGTGACCATTTTCAACCTCAACATGGCAAAGGCAAGAGTCATTCAACTTCTCAAATTGGGGGTCTTAGTCTATGCGCCCCTTTGTTTCCTTAAGGGCCGCTTTTCCTTGGGCCCAGGCATCCTAGAGCGATTCCTCCAGCTTTCACTACCTCTCGGTAATGGCTTGCTGCCACTCTCAATACTTCTTATCCTCCTCAGCTTTGTAGAGGGGGTCGTAGGGATCCTCTTCTCTTGGGGTCTTAAACTTAAGGGATTCCCCTTTATTCTCCTCTTCTCACACCAAGACCTCCTCTTCCCTATCTGTCGATGAGGAGTCATCCTTGAAGCATCTCTTTATGTCCTTGAAGGAGATGCTCAGTTCATCCTCGACTCCCTTGCCAAGACCAAACACTAGCTCTTTTGCTTTAGGAGCCATGTCTTTGGGTTGCACATCTTAGCCTTTCATCTGGTAGAGCATTCTTTTCCCACATAAGTTGCCAAATGATTGTGTCATAAGGTCCTTGATGTGCACACATCTAATTGGCTTAAAATGTCTATTTATACATGTTCCTAGGGTCATAGAAGCATCAAGCATTATAAATATTATATACCATACATCATCATGCATTTAGATTAATTTGTATAAATTGTATGGTAATTCTCATCTTATTGTGGCCAGGGGATAGGGCCACATCATTTCGAAGCCTCAGATTAAAGATCCAATCATACAGATCTGATTAAGGCGACAATCAGAGTCCAACACCTCGGAGATCGCCTCGATCAGACCTCCACAGCATCAGATAAAGTTCGAGGAAGATCCAAGGTCAAGGGGCAAGGTGGTGAAAATCCAAGCCTCAGATGAAGAATCCAACCGCTCGGATGGATTTAGATGGATAATCTCAGCCTAACGTCAGGAGAATCGGTTCAATCCAAATCCGTGGCACCACTTACAAGCATTTGAACATGGACAGCCAAGATGGCACCACGTGGTGCCATCCTAGCTATCCAAATTGCCTAAAAATTCTTGCAGCACATCTTAACCGTTGGATCCGTGACCCAACAACTGAGGTTCACTCATAGTAGCTTCACAACCACTGAAAACTTAAGCTCGCGCATCCTCAACCGTTAAATGAGGGTGCGCGAGTGTTAAAACACAAATGCGACAAAGTGAGAGGTTCAACACAGTGGTCATAATCTCAAACGAAGAGAAGAAGGTGCATGCTCGAATCTGCATGAGCAGATTAATATGTGAGAAGAGGCGAGCTAGGAAATTGGACCGCTGGATCAAGATCGAGTGGCTATGAAGTTGCGATGTGGCGCGATTAGGTGCATCGGATAAGAGCACAGTGCATACACGCGTGATCACATGATATCACACGTGTGATGGTATGCAGAAGCGATAGCACGATTTGAAGGAGAGGCAACATGTGATCTAGACTGTTGATCTGTGATCCAACGGTTGAGAGTGGTTGCCTTTTCACTGCTTGTAACACACGCAAAGCAACGCCTTCTCTGCGCCGAGCGGTGAATATCCAACACTCCTCGCCTTTCCACACAGCTTGATCGACGTTTGGCTTCAGCGACATGTGCGTGTGTCACTAAAGGGATGTGAAGTCCCTCTTTTGCCCCAATATCCCCAACTATAAAAGGGACCCCATACCCATTCGTCAAGGCATCCCTCCTTCTCTCAACCTCCCAAAGAGCTAAGAACAACACTCTCAAGCTTGCTTTAGTGCTCCCAAGCTACGGGAAGCCCAGCTAGAGTAAAAAATCAAAATTTTCCACTTCTCACCCCCTTCGTGGAGCGCTCGCCAGCTGTCCTCTTGCCCCCGTTTCGAAAGCGGATCTCGCGATGTTGACGCCTTGCCTCATCCCCGATTTTTCCAGATTCTCCCTCCTTCCTCCATCTCCGCTCTCCTTCCTTTAGGCATCGATTGTCCAACTCATCCTCCAAGCATTTGTTGAGGAGGATAATTTCTCATCCCCTATCTTTTTACTGCTTTCTAATGTAGATTTTTAGCTTTATAGTTGTAGTAAGTAGTTGTAATTGACATTATCATAGTTATAAAAGTTATTCTCTCTCTCTCTCTTGTTTATATTGCAAGTAGATTAGCATTGTGAATGTTTTCTTTATGAAAAAATTACAAAAAAAATATAATTGAGGATTTATAATCAACATAGCATCCCATGTTCGACCCGAAACTCACCAAAGTTTCAAGTAAAAATTATTTAGTAGCAATTTTTCTTGCAAATTTTGCAATAACTCAGGTTTTCCAAAATCCACCTTTTCTTCGCAACGATTTTTCACTTATCAAATTTGGTCAAAAAAATCGTAAATCAAGGAATAAAAGAGAAAAAGAGAGAGTTGTTAACCTAGTTCCACCTTAAAGGGTGTACATTTAGGGAGGTGATCTAACCCTTGACAATTCACTATCACGTTTTCTTTCTTTTTTTGCTAGAGAACAATACAGGTCATTACCCTCTTCTTGTGTGCAAGCATCCCCTTTTATAGGGACTTCAAATCATTATTAAGATGAGTAATTATTTAATTCTTAAGAAGTGTAATTGCCTCACACATCACTTTGTCGTCTGGGCCACTACCTCATCTTCCATGACATTACTTTGCCTCTCGTGCAGTGCCATCCAGTCTTTGCCATTGGGGCATGTTGCTCAGTGCTTACACCTCGTCATGAGCTTTGTCACCAAGACAGGGGAACCCTGTCATTCTGGTTGACTCTAATGGATGAGTGAGTTGGTTAACTTAGGCAAATTTGGTAGAGAACCAGAGATATCAGCGGTGCCTCTGAAGTTTATGCCATTGGCTTGCCTTGCCTTGGTGTAGGACTGGCTTATTCTTCAGGCTAGCTAGGGCTTATTGGGCTTTGTAGCCACTTACAGTCGACCAGACTTTTCTTCCCTCATCAATAATTCATCTTAGCTTTATTTGTAAAAATATAGAATATTATCCTCAAATGAAAATATCATAGAAAATACCCTTAAAATATGATAGAAATAAAAAGAACATTAACACTACATTAATAAACTTTAACTTGTGCTCTGATGATAGGAGGAGGTGGTGATGGTAATGCCATCATTCATCATAACTAACTTGAATTAGTCTAAATCAAGAGATAAATCCTCCTAAATGATCACCTGAGGACCATAATTCCACTCTAATCTGATTTGAGAAGAAGACATGAAAATAGGGTTAATTCTATTATTTTAATAGCACATCACAGATGAAGATTAACCATGAGGTTACTTAGGGGTTAATTGAAGGTTAAATGAACTTAAAAGACCAAGAAATGGGCTCACATTAATAGAATCAGGGTTTCATGCATTTCAAGGACTAAAATAGGATTGAAAATCCTAATTATCAACTCCACTTAAATTGAAAGAATTATGGTCAAGATAAAATCAATCTAAACCTTCTAAAATTATTGAAAAAATATTCTAAGATGTTTGGTACCTTCACTTTGACCATCTGAACCTATTTTAACCTAGAATAGAGATTCAGATGAGAATTTACCCTGATTTAGGCTTTTGTGTAATTTTCCCAGACAAACATGGTCAAGACTCAAATCCAAGTTCACCATTAGATTCCTTGGATTCAAATTAAGTTAACACCTAAATTTGGGCCAAATCAGAGTCTATCTTGACCTAATTTGAATTTTGAACCCTAAAAACTCTATTTTTCACACTTAGACCCCTAACTTTCAAGTTTCCTTACAAATCACCCCTTACCTTTTGAGTTGACCTTGCACTTAGGTCCTCTAACCATCTTCATTCTCTCCAAGCAACAAGGGCCAAGAAAGGAAGGAAACCCATGCTTGTTGACTTTGATTCCTCAATTTAAGGGATAAAACCTCAATCAAATCTCGCCAAAGTTGGCGAGATTAATCCCAAGATCAGTCCCAGTCATTTGAACTTCTCCTTGAGCCTTCACATGCCCTAAATCATCACCGATGATCCCCTAAAAATCGAGCTCCAAGGTCAATTAGAATACATGCCAAATGGGCATGTATAAGTCGAATTGAATGCAAGAACTCTATATAAAGAGTAAAGCCCAAGCAAGTCAGGGGTGTACCCGTTTGACCGTCAATTTCCCCTCTCTTATTGTTCTCCAGTGGCAAATCCAGCATACCTGAGAGCTCCCCCATCATCCTTCTTCTCCCTCTGCCTTGGTCAAAAGATAGAGGGTTTGCCTTCCCTTGCCTCCACAAAGCTTCACGCGAAGTTTGAGCACCTCTACCTCCTTCTTCGACTCTAATTTTCAAAGTTCGTCCCCATCGCCAGCGTCCACACTGATGACCTAGCTCCCCGCCTCCTTTCTTCCAATTAGTTTAGGGCTTCTACTCCCCCTTACTCCAATTAGGTTTAGGTCAATTCTTAGCTCCGTCCAACACTTCTCATTTCTTCTCCAACGACAAGCACCACCACCGCCCTCATCGAGCCACCTTCTTCACTTCTCCATGACCTAATTGAGTTGGGCAAAAGCATCTCGACACCTTCACCAATCTTTTGCCCAACTCAATTGAATCATTTAACGCCTTGACGACCACCCTCCATGACCGTCGACCAAACTCCTTAAGAGCTTCACGACTAGCCCTCCTCGGTCACCCTCGCTTCCAATTACCTTAGGGTGCTGGACCTTTGTGTGGTTTTAATTCGGATCGAAAGGCCATATTTTTGCACGCAGGTGTTTGCCGGATCCAAGCTTCTTCTCCGATCATGTGCAGCGTCTTCGGCGAAGCCATCAGAAAAGAGCCTTCCCTTGCCAGCTGCGAAACCTTTGGGGCATCACACCTGGGTTGTTGGATTTAAGATCCAATGACAAAGTGAGCTAGAATCATCAGCAGTTCCTCTACATGACGAGAACAAAGAAGACAAAGGGAAGAGGGGGACATTTAGTTCCACCTCGTTGAGTGCAAAGCCCAAACTTGGGCATATTAGGGAAAAGCCCAAACTTGGGTCCCCTAATTATACCTATACGCACATATGCATGTGCTCGCCCATGCCATGCGAGCGTAGGCCCCATGCTAAACCAGATATGAGCCGGCTTGGTCTGATTCAGGTCTGGAATAGTGAACAAGTCTGGGATTGAAAGACAAAGGGAATTTATGAGAGGATTGAGGAGGGTTTTGCACAGTAGCTCCTCAAGATGTGTGCCTAACACTTAGGCAAATTTGGAGGAGATTTGTGCTGAACATTTAAGGCATCTGAGGCTTGCCTCCGATGTCTGATTGTGGCTTTGCTAAGATACTGTTGACTTAGTCTGATCTGATGTGGTAAGCATTTGAGAGCTTGGCAACTAAGCTTAATTGTGGGGCTTAATTGGTGGTTCAAACCACCATTTTTAGGCTTCAAATTATGTTTTTATCACTTATTTCAAAAATATATTTTGATTCTTATTGAATACAATTTTAGTGGATTACTTATTTATTGCATATCATTATTTTGGAATATTGTGCTCATTATTGCTAATATCTTATTAGTGATTGAATTCCATATTTGCTCCCTATGAATGACCTCGGAACTTACGATTTTTCGAGCACTTATAAATTTAATTGGAGCTGAATCTAAAAGAACATAGTCGATGGCCTGAATCACCGAGACAACTGATCCAAAGTGAAGAACAATGCACAACAAGCTTAACCCTATCTTTTAAGGCTTGCAGAATGAGGACAACACGTAAAACGAAACCTTAGTAAGAAACTAAGCGACTAGGAGTTGGTCGGCAAACCCACAAGTTTAGTCTAACACAAAATAGTGATGCAAAGAGTCAAAGTTGTGTCAAAAGTATCAAGAAGTCCATTTGTGAAGAGGAGATGTGCGTAAGGTGCCCTTTTAGTCGAACAACCTTATAAAACCTTGAACTACCCCTAATAGCCCAAAAAGTAATTAAAACATTTTATAGGAGCTAAACTGTACATTTACCACCTATAGGCATCACTGGACCTTAGTTACATGAATTATTAGGTAAATCATGTCTAATTTACGTTTGTTTTATAGCAACGATTGCATAATTGCATTACTATTAGGGCAAATTAGGCATTAGTGCAACTTAAGGTTTATGTATTTTAGGGCTTATTGAAGGTTAATAAATGTCCATTGTTTTTTTGAAAAGATGAGGAGTGCTATCGATGACGATAGCAGACCGGGATCCTTTTATTCATGGAAAAAATCAAGGCATTACATGAGTCACTCCATTCTTTCACATGCACCCAACACTCCCTTAGAATGGCCCCCACATTAATGGATCCCCCTCTAAACAGATGCTCATTGTGAGCATGCCACACACTCCACATAACAGCCACCATCTTCACCTGCGGCTTCTCTATCATCCATAGATTCCTCCAAAGACCATCCCACGTGGGCAAAGGCTCCCCACAGACTCCCCTCTAGATTTGATCCATCACCAAGCAAGATGCGAATAGGTGCATCCTATTGTCTGTGGGGAAATCACATAGCAGGCAATTCTGAGCTGGAGCTCCTAATCTTTTACTCATTTCACCTGTAATAAGTCCACACCTTCATAACCACAAAAAAATCTTAATTTTGAGTGGAATTTTCAAAGTCCACACTTTGGCGCAGTCACTGTCTTCGGCTGTGGGGGCTGCATCCATGGAGTCCAGCAACCTTCTATACGCCTTGGATGGAGTGAGCAGGCCATGCTTCCAGTGAAAGCCATCCACCGCTCCCATTGGCTGGAAGGCTTCCAAGTCTGCTATCAGCTGTGCTTGCTCTGCCTGCGTTCAGCCTCCCTCGTGTGCACCTGCTGCAGTAAGGACCCACCTGCCATTTGCATCATCCCAACAGTCCCTGATCGATGCCCTGTTGTCCATGGCTGCAACAAATGCTCTTGGATATGCCACGCTCAGTTGGCCCAGATCAGACCATTCATCAGTCCAGAAAGTGAAGTGTCTACCATCCCCTAGGATAGGCGCAAATTCAAACTAGTGCTCTTGAATTGCTCTCCTCACTGACTTCTAGAATGGTGAAGGCTGGTTTGGAGCCTTTGTCCACAGCTACACCTGTGTAGGTCCATAGGTCTCCTTGATTAGTTGGGGCCACATCTTTGCATCCTCCACTGTCAGCTTAATTGCCCACTTCAGGAGCAAAGCGTCAATAAATTCTTTCAACGAAAGGATGCCCATCCCTCCCTTTGATCAAGACTTACAAAGTTGCAACCACTTCACCGGATGCAAGAACCTGCCCTCTACTTTTGCACCCTTCAAGAAAAAGCGCTTCCTCATCACATCCAACCTCTTCCATATTGCCTTCGGAGATCTAAACACCAAGAAAAAGAAAATCGGTATCGAAGTGATGACTGAGTTGAGCAGAATCAATCGTCCTCCCTTCGATAGGAATCTACTACTCCAGGATTCCAGTTTAGCATTCACTTTCTCAAATAGAGAGGCCCAATCACTCTTCTTCAGTTTCTTATCGCTCAGGGGTAGACCCAAATACCTCACTGGGAGTGTGGCAGTTGGTGTATGTAAGGTAGTTGAAATTGCCTCACCCTCCCGGCTTGTCATGCCAAAGCAAATCAGTGACAACTTCTCCCCATTCATCCTCAAGCCCGATATCTCACCCAATATGTTGATCATTGTAAATAGGGTCTCTGCCTCACAAAGCCCTCCTTCCACAAAGAAAACTGTGTCGTCAACACTGCTGTATTGGTGCCAGAGCTCTAGAATTTGACAACAGTACCCCCTAACCAAACCCGCATCTGCCAGCTTACAAGTAAAGTATGCTATGGTGTCCTTTGCTAGATTAAAAATAAGAGGGGCCAAAGGGCACCCTTGCCTCACTCTACATTGAGGTTGTATCCACACTTCACATGGCCTTCCATTCACGAGAGGGGAGAAAGAGGATGTGACAATGCATCTCTTCATCCATTGTATCCAAAGAGATGAGAACCCCCTCCTCTTAAAAATCTCCCAAAGGTATGACCATTCTACCAAGTCGTAGGCTCTACTAAAATCTACCTTCCACATGAATGCTCTGCTCTTTCTCCTGTTCCACCTCGAGACCACCTCTTGCGCTACAATGAACGACTCTTGTAGTGATCTATTGGGAAGGAAACCCGATTTCACCGGGCTAATTAAGTCAGCCAAAACATACTTCAATCAATTTGCCAACACTTAGCAAATGATTAAATAAATCAAGTTTGAAAGCGCGATAGGCCTGAAGTCTGCCAATGTCTCTACCCCAATGCTCTTTGGTATTAAGAACAAGTAAGATTTGTTTATTCTCTCCATATCTGAATTGCCCCTTTGGAATTCTTTAATAACCTCCATCAAGTCCCGTTTGACCACATGCAAAAATTCCTTGTAAAAAAGGACTTGGAATCCATCTGGACCCGGAGATCCCTCTGCATTCAACCCGGCCATGGCCTCCAGCACTTCCTAATCTGAGATACTTTCTGTCATTTTTGCAGCTGCTACATTTCCCACCCAGGGGAGGTTTGAAGCTACCAGCCTCCACCCTCCTCTCCCTTTTGATCTTGAGGCTTCCTTGAAATATTTAGCCGCCTCCCTTCTGATCTCATCTGAAGAAGTTAGCACCGTATCACCTCTCTTCAGGGAAGAGATGAAATTCATTCTCCTTCTAGAGCTTACTGCCATATGAAAAAACTTCATGTTTGCATCTCCCTCCTTCAACCATAATTGCCTTGACTTCTCTTGCCAGTCCACTTCCCTTGCCAGGTCCTCTGCTTGAACCAACCCTTGCTAGTGTTTCCTCTGTGCCACCTCATCCTCAGCCAACTATCCACTATTCTCCTTCTCATCCAGCAACTGCACAATGGATAATGCTTCAGACCATCTATGGCTTCTCACAATCTCCACCGTTCATTTATATTCCCTCATCATCGCTCTCAAGTCCTTCAATTTCCTAGCCAATCAACAAGTAGCAAATCCTTCCACCTAGTTGCGCTCCCACCAGTGACTGACCGTCTCTTTGAAGCCTTCCTGCTTCAGCCAAGATTTCCTGAATTTGAAATAAGTACCAACATATGACTCCTCCCCACTATCCCATAGCAATGGGGTATTGTCCGAGAAGGGGTGATCCAAACCCATGACCAATGTGAGTTGAAATCTCTCTAGCATCTCCACACTAACCTAACCAACTTTGAAACTAGCCCATTCCCCCCTCGCCATGTGAATTCTACCCCGGCTGATGGGTATTCATTCAATCCAACCTCTGACACCACCAACTGAAAGCCAAGCAAGGCCTTATCCACCCTTCTATTCCGTCAATTGTTTTCAGACAAGACGTTGTTGAAGTCTCCACCTACAAGCCAAGGCACCCCATTTGTCTTGCTCACCATCACACGCAACTCTTGCCACAGCTCGTTTCTCAAATTGTCCGCACATGGACATACACACACGAGATAATCAAATCCTGGTCAACCCCTACAGCTTGAAATATGCATGAGACCATAAATTTTCCCTTCCATACCTCTCTCAAACTCAATCTGGATGTTTTCCACCACACTGCCAACCCCCCTGCCCTTCCAAATGCATCCACCGCTCTAACATCAACTTGACCCCCTTGGAGCAGCGACTGCCACAAAAAATCCCCTCCTCCTTCTATATGAGTTTCCTGTAATAAGGCACAATCCACCTCCCACTCACGAAGGTAACAAGCCAAGGAAGCCCTCTGCACCCTATCGTGCAACCCACACACATTCCATGTGATCACCTTCATCCCCTAAACTCCAGAGCCCCCTACTATCCCCCTGCTCTCTTCTCTACATTCAGAATGGCTACAACCTTCTCTTCACTGGATTTTTGGACACCTCCAGTTCTCCTTCCCCGCAATTTGCATGGAGAGCGCATAGCTTTCCCTTGGAGTCAAGAAGGAGAGAATGTCTAGGTTCTGTGGAGTGATCTCACGATCCTCCTCCTACCTCTGCATATCTAAGTGTACAACCACAAGCTCCCTTCCCCCATATTCATCCTGCACCATCACATCCTCGGGCATTGGCTGGTCTATCCCCCTCATCTCATCGTCTAGCACCTCCGACCAATGAAGCTCTTTCCTCTTCTTCACCTCTTACCTGTCTGATCTCCGGGGCCTAACCTCGTAAGTGTCATTTTGAGTAGCCATCTCCTCTACCTACACATTTGGTGCCTCCTGCTGCTGTTTATCCTTACTAAGGAGGGTTAATTTCGACTGGAGGAGCCACAACCTCCCTCCACACCTGATAATGACTTTGTCAGGGATTGGGCCCCCCCTCGTCACCTTTACCTCGATCCTAATCGATCTCCCATCTCCCTCACATAGACCCACCTTAGCATTCTCTACCAGGGCCGCGAAGTTGGCAATCACTTCTGCCACCACCCTATTCGTCCTTAGATGCAAATGCAATCCTCAGATCTCCATGACTCCCCTTCTATTCTCAGCCCTTTGGGGAGGGCGGTCTTGGAGAACCCCATCAAAGGGTAACACCAATCTCCATATCACCATCACTCCTTCAAAAGTACTTATGCGGAAACGGAGACCAGGTTTTGGATCCGCTCGTATGCATACGTTCCCACCATAATCTCACCGATAAGGGCCCCCCTTATCGCCATCTCCACTGCCATAACCTCCTCAGATTATGGTACTTCCACGTCGTACACCTGCCCCATCCCTACTGGAGGTGGTGGCGGTGTTGTCCCACTCGCTCCTTGGACCTTAACTTGCCCACCATCTTGTTGAGACATCCTCCTCTTCACTTTGCACTCAGCCTTCTTATGGCCCCAGCCCCCACATGCCAAGCACAAGGTCGGCAATCTGCACATGGCCACCATATGCCCTCTCCTTCTCCTCCACATATCGCAAACCGCTTGGGCTGCACATGGAGCTACCCTACCTTCCTCCATCCTCTCTCTCTGACCCCGTCTCCTGGACCTCCAAACCCTCCAGCCATCGTCCTCCTCCCTAACCCTAGTTCGCCCTCTCCTCTCCTCCATCGGGACCTCCTTCAATTACGTTTCTTCAAGAACCTCAATAACTATCCATTGTTATTTGTAGGAATAACCGAGCCCAAGAATAAGACAAGAGATGGAAGCACCATCCACTTGTCTATCCTACCTAATCTCTAAGTCCACACTAAACCTAACTCTAACCTAGCCATTTCTACCAAATAAGCCCACATAACCCTTATTCCAACCTAAAATCCCACACCAAACCCTAATTCCACTAAATTCTAGTCCTAATTCCAAGCATCCCCACCATAAAACCCTAACCCTAGCTTTATCCTATGGTTCACACCACCTTACCACTCTCCACATCACTAAGAGTCATCCTAACCCCATATCTCTTGATCCACCATCCTCCTCTTTCCATAAAGTCCACACCACCTTCTTGCAGCTCATCAATCCATGAGCTTACCTCCTGTCTACTCACATCATGCCACCTAACCAATGCCACATCACCAACAAGCCTTAACCCTAGCTTCCTATCCACAAGTGGCACCACCTATAGATCCTATCCCCTCCCCCTCCATGCCATCTACCTCTCCTCCATCTTGGCCATCCACCCTCCTAATCTCTTATCACCACCATCTATCACTTCATTGATCCATGTCCTCCCTCCTCACCCAATCACCTAATGCCACATCTCTCTTCTAATGACATTCTGCCACCTTACCCTCTCCATCTTATTCACACAATCCCTTCATGCCACCTCACCACGGTCACATCACCAAAGGTGGTGCCACCCTACCCTCACTCTTTACAAAAACACTCCAAACCCTCCACATCACAATCATCTTCTCCACGATATTCTTCTCCATCTTCTTCCTCCATAATTCTCCACCACATCTCCACCATCCTCTTCTTCTCCACCACCCTCTCCATGGTCGTCCCTTCCTTTAGAAACCCTAGGTTCCCCTCTCTACCATCCTCTCTCCCTTCTACTCCATCTCCATCAAGGCATCTCTGGCTTCTTCCTCCTCTCCTCCAAGAATGCTACAACTTGGTGGTCTTTGACGGCTCTCTCCACCTCCACCATGAGTCCTCCACTCTCTGCTCTCCATTCTTCTACTCCTCTTCTTTCTAATTCATCTCCTTATTCTTTTTCTTATCTTTTATGTCATTTATAGTTGATTTTATTTGTAGTCTTTGATGTCATGTGTAGTACATTTATGTTATCAATAAAGTAGTTTATCTTGGTGTTATTCTTGTCTATAATCTCTGTTGCCTTCCTCTAAATTAAACTACATGTTAGCATAATTATTAGTTTCCATATCTTAATCTGAGTTCTTGAATTTTTGCATTTAATTCCGTGCATCTAAACAAACCAAAAAATATATATTTCATTCCTACATGTTATATTAGGTTAATGTTTAAATTTTCTACCAAAATTTGTTTTATATAAAAATTAAAAGTTATTTACATTTGGGTCTTAACATTGTCACAATTTAGTCCTTGTATTTTATTCTTGATTTTAATGTGCATAGTATAATTATTAAATTTGTATGAAATTTGGTAGGAACTTTATTTTGGTCGTAAAGTATTCTTATTAATTTTATTAGGAATTTTTTGATATTCAAAAAATATTTTTCACGTAAATTATGTTTAAATCCTTACTATTGCAATCCAATCCCTAATTTGATGTCCCTTTATCTTCTTACTTATTTAAAATACCAAAAAGCTATGAAAAACCTAAAATACCAAAAATAGAGTAGTTAGGTCAAACTAGGAAGCATTTAAATCCTATGACTCCCGGTGAGATGACTCAGACTCCCATCCCTTAAATCTTTTAGGAGTTTGATTTATAAATTTAAATCTTCTAATTGTTTTCTACTGCATGCATTTAGTTGCATTTATTTGCATTCATTTTGCATCTTAGTTTACTTACTCATTTGCATTTCCTTTTGTTTTTGCATCTTGCAGGAGATGACTCAAACCTCAAGCCAATCCAGATGTGCTTGCATGTAAGTCCCTCTTGCCTAGGTCACGCATAAAAAAATTACAAAAAAATATTTATCTCTCTTCTTTTTTGCATTTTAATTGTACACCCATAAAAATTTCAAAAAAAAAATGCATAGTTAGTTAGTTTGTTGCTTTCCTTGTATTAAAAGAAAAAATATCATGCCCTAAAACCCACATTTGAATAGAAGCTATCTCAATTAAGGCATTCATTCTAGGGATTAGGGTACATTTAGAGGAATTAACATCTCTTGTGATTAATTTCCTTGGAATCATCACACATTCTTTACATTGGATCTTAATTGCTAAAGGAAGTTATTTCACCCACAACAACTTTGCTTGAAACTAAAAAAAAGAAAGGGCAAGTGAAACCTTAAAAAAAACATTAAAACAAGTAGGAACATTAAAAGCCCCAAAACCAAAAATAAATGCCTTGTCTACTTGGTTGTTGCACCACTACACACATTGAATCAATTTGTAAGGGTAACCACTCCCTTAACACTCATCACATTTCAAAAGCACAAATTCCTAAGCCTAAAAATGAGTAAAAGTGCCCTAGGTAAGATTAATCTCTTAGCACAATAGGATTTAGGTTAAAATGAATGGAGACTTTGTCCACTTGAAACCCTCTCTGACAAGGTAGGACAATGCGGAAACCATGTTAACTGCTTGGGTGAACCGTCATGCGGATTGTCCAAGTGAATCCCCTCCTACTTGGTCGGCCAAGTAATTCAAAGGTCAAGGAAATTTGACTCGGATTTTGATTATGCTAGGATTAGGTCCTCTAGGGTTTACACATTAAGACTAGATTTTGTTTGATTGGTTGTGTAGATAGGGCACATTTCTCTCATTCGTCTCTCTTCACATCCCTTTATTCTTCGAACACACACATGGACTTCAATTCTTACCCTCCATAATACACTTATCACCAACATAATTATAACTTTAATCCCAATTCAAATCAATCTTATTAATCTTCCAATTGGGATAATTCTACACTTAATTGGGGATGTCAACTTGGATACCCAAATCAAGATCAAAATTCTTGTCCTCCTAACAATAACCTTCAACATGGGTCATTATCCCCATTCCAACATGACCTGCAACCAAGGAGGATATCTTGGACATTCTTATGCTGGTTCATTAGGACATAATCAATTTGCCTTTGAAGACCATACTTAACTTGGACTTTTCTGAAGTAGAACAAAGGGTAGAATAGTACCTTTTGAGGAATTAGACCTAGAAAATGATTGCATCACAATTTCTCAAGGTCCTAATGACCATGCCCTTAAACATTCACCTATAGACTTTAGCTCTAATTCAAATTTGACTATGGACTTAAAGTTACAAAATGATTCATATCCAAGACCCACTTATTTTGAACCTACTAATCCTCAAGGTCTTGAGCCATACCTACCCAATACAAATCCAAATTATGGGTTAAATAAAAAAAAACCCAGGGTCAATTTATGGAGCCTTAGCCAACATTTGAAAGTAATCAATTTGATCAAATGATACTAAATCAAAAGAAAATGTTGGTCGAGATGAAGCTCTCAATGATAAAAACATTCCAACAATTGGGAACACAGGCCCAATAAATCTATACTTAACAAAACAGAATTTATTAATTCTTTAAGACTGACATAGTGGGCTCGAGAGGAAAGAATGGGACTGAACCAAAATCATCTGAACCTAGTAACCAAAAATCCAATATGACTCCCCACCTAGAAGATAATCTAGATTCCTAAGGTGTACACCCTGCAGCCATTTATCAAGGACCTAATGGAATTTGTTTTAATCTTTTTTAGGAAAAATTCTAGGAACCTAAGACAGGAATGATCACACTCCTTAAAAGCTAATCTATTGAAGGGGTTAATGACTTCATTAAATTAGGGTTCATTGGACATGATGCACTTCAATTAATGGGATGGAGAGATAATAACACAAGTGGTCTATTAGATAAGGAGCCAATTAAAAATATTAATCAATTTGACCAGGACCATTACGTCGAGATTGGGACCTTATCTGGATTGAAATCTAAATCACTTGAAATAGAATCAAAGGGTTCCCTCCGCATCTCTTCTATTGAGGTTATCAATCCAAATCAAGAATTTCCCAATGCACCAAAGTTGAGAGGCTTAAATGAAGTTGAAAACAACATTAAGGAAACCTTTGACCATGAGATTGATTTAAAGGATTTAGAAGATAAGGATGTTGGGAATCTAGATTCTAAAGAGGAAATTAATCTAGAAATGATTCTTTTATTTGAGGTCCTTGATCTCAATAAAGAAGATGTCTCATTGAAAAGTTTGAATTCTAATGAGGACTGATTAACGAGATTTCGTATGCAAAAAGTTTGAGCTAAAACCCATTGTCGTAGTGTGTAAAAATCCGCTATCAAATAAATTTTACTGAAACTCTGGTGAGTCCTGGGTTGAACACAGGGAGGCTACATCAATTATAAAATCATAGTTATATTTTTTTTGTATTTTCTTTATAAAGGAGACATTCACAATGGCTATAAACAGCTAAACTACTTGAAATATAAATAAGAGAGAGAAAGAGAGAGAGAGAATAACAACTTTATAACTATGATAATGTCAATTACAACTAATTGTACAACTATAAAGTGGAAAATCTACACTAGAAAGAAATAAAAAGATAGGAGATGAGAGATTATCCTCCTCGACGAATGCTTGGAGGATGAGTTGGACAGACGACGCTTAGACGAGGGAGAGCGAAGATGGAGGCAGAAGGATGAATCTGGAAGAACCAAGGATGAGGCAAGGCATCAACGTCGTGGGATTTGCTTCCAAGATGGGGGTGAGACGACAGCTAATGAGAGCTCCGCAAAGTGGGTGAGAAGTGAAAAATTTTGTTTTTACTTTAGTGAAGCTTTCCATAGCTTGGGAGAACTAGAGCGAGCTCAAAAACTTGTTCTTAGCTCTTTGGGAGGTTGAGAGAAGAAGGAAGGGATGAAGAATGAGGAGGGGATGTAGGGCCTTTATATAGGTGAGGTTTGAGGACAAAAAGGTCCTTTTACATTCTTAAAAATGAATGCAGGGCCTTTAGTAATGTTTATGAGTGTCACTGTAGTCGCACATCGCTGAAGGCCTGCCTCAACATGAATCGCTCATCGTCAATCGGGCGCCTCTCGTGTGGCCACGTCACTACCCTCTATCTTCAAGAGTTGAGAGTTTGGATCAATCTTAATCGTCCGATCAAGAATGGATGGTTGAGATCGCATCTCCACCACTAGGTCTTCAAAAGTTGAGGGTCCTCGATCAATATCAATAGTTTGATCACGCAATCGAATGACTTAAAAGTTGCGCACCACTTCACCTTTACCACGAGCACAACACTTGTGTACAATGGCACATCATTGCACACGTGCACATCGCACCACTCACGAAATGCCACATCTCGCCCTTGTACCCTTTCGATCGCGCATCGACGGTCGAATTTTGCTCACATTGCTCGCATCGCGTAAAGGTTTGAAGTGTTGTGCTACGTCTACTTATTTGTCAAGTTTACGTTTTAAGGCTTGCGTTCTTTCAACTGTTGGATGGAAGTCCAATGGCCAAGATAGCATAGGCCTTAATCTTTTGAGGCTAAGCTACTCTTGGGAGGGGCTACGTGGCTGCATCTCGACCATTAGATCAAGATCCAATGGTCGAGATCGCGTCTTGATGTGTGCTTTGAAGTTGGGAAGGCTACGGTGTCGCTTTGGATGGCTGGGATGGTACCACGTGGCGCCATCTTGGCCGTCCAACTTCTTTGGAATGTAGATGGTGCCATGGGTGTTGGATTGGATTGATTCTCACAACGTTAGGCTGCGATCGTTGATTCGAACCCATCCGTGTGGTTGGATTCTTTATCTGAGGTTCAAATTTTCACCACCTTGCCCCTTGACCTTTGATCATCCTCGGACTCTATCTGATGCTACATAGGTCTGATTGAGGCAAGCTCGAAGGTGTTGGACTCCGATCGTCACCCTGATCAAATCCGTATAGTTAGATGTCAATCCGATGCCCAGATAAATATCACTTTGTCCCCTAGCCAATAAAGGAGAGAATTAATACACAATTTGTACAAATTAATCTAAATGCATGATGATGCATGTTATGCAATATTTATAATGCTTGATGCTTTTATGATCCTAGGAACATGCATAAATAGGCATTTTAGGCCAATTAGATGTGTACACATCACACCCCCATGCCTATCTTTTGCTAGCCCCTAACAAAACTACATGCTATTTATAAAAGAATTAGGATCAAATTACTTGGGGAATAGCTATTTCTCAACACTAAGAAATTTTTGCTAAATACCTGAACTACAAAGACTTAACAACGCTCGAGTGTCTACCAAAATGCAAACCACCCCAAGCCCTCGCCTTACTCAAAAGCAAATACATTTTTTTCTTTCTTTTTCTTCTTTTCTATTTTTTTTGGATATTTGAGTTTAGAGTTTTGAGGCAATTTTCTATGGCTACCCAACCCACTCAAGACTCGAAAAGAACTTTGAGTTCTAAGCATCTTTTTGTGAAACTGTGATAGACTCATTGATTGGCAATTAGAATAGACTTCAGGTTTCTACGCCCTTAGGTGACCTTAAGAAGAATTTTTTCTAAAGGTGTATCTGTTCGACCGGTAGCTTTCTTCCTACTTTTTATTTTTATGACGTTAACACAAGGGAGAACCCAATGTATATCTCCTCAGGTTATTCTACTTCCCCGCTTATTCCTAGGTGTTTGGAATTAAATGTGCATTTCATGAGCTAGGTTATGGACAACTAGCCAATGGGGCGTCAAACCCATGGCAACTTGCCAACCGTACTCGTGCGGTGAAGTATGGCTTTTTTTTTTCTTTTCTATTTCTTATCTTTTCTTTTTTTGAGTAGGTGGCTTCCCTGATCTAAGATTTACCTAAAGGCAGCAGAAAGAAAATGGTCGTGTGGCTGGGCTCTGGACAACTGGTCAATGGGGCGTCAAACCCACAGCTTGCCAGCCATACCACCTTAGAAGGTTCATTAGCTACCTAATTTTCGTTAAAATCACCGACAAGTGTGTCAGTGCAAATAGTGTATAGATGGTTTAAACTTAAAGTCTCCTCAAATCAGAGGGCAAGTTGATAAGTTGTGTACTTATCACCCCAACTTATTTGGCTAATTAAAAATGAATTTATGAATAGTGAGGACTCGAGAAACAAGTCCACATTTTAGTGGCACCTAGGCTGATTAAGCCTGAAGACCTGAAGGGCCTAAGTTTTCAAGTTTTATTGTATTATTTCTTAAGGTTGAAAAACTCTAATGCCTAAGTTTTCTTTTCCTAATTCTTTTTTTTCTAATAATAAAGGAAAAAAAAGGGAAATTTACAAGAAATCCATAGGGCTGACAATATGATTTAGAAATGAAACCACCCTTCCATGCCTAGCTTATGCAATGTCCTCATTGAAAATAAAAGGCATGAGAAAAGGGCATAATGAAGAAAATATCACCTGCATTCTATGATGCTCTAGTCAGCACTGAGTCATACTGTACAAATGCTGACTTTAATACCATCAGCTAGGCGAGGTCCAGCCAAAGAAGTCAAATCAAGGTTAAAGCAACCTTGTCTAAGACGGGTTCTGGGATAATGCAGTGAATATAATGTTTTAGACATTGTTTGTTGACCTTGAAAGAGTTACCCGTCTATGGGTTAGAAATTTCAATGGCCCCATTTGGGAAAATCCAATCAATGATGAACGGTCTGTTCCATTTCGACCTAAGCTTATCGGGAAAGAGCTTAAGTCGAGAATCAAAAAGCCAGACCTTCTGGTTCGGCTCAAAGCTCTTGCATGAACTCAGCTGGTCATGAAGAGCTTTGGTCCTAGGCTTATAGATCTTAGCATTTTCATATGCATCATTTCTAAGTTCCTCCAACTCAGATAGTTGGAGTTTCCTGGTTTTTCTGGCTAAACTAAGGTTAAAATTGCATTTTTTTTATCACCCAGAATGCCTAGTGTTCAATTTCTATGGGTAAATGACATGCCTTACCATACACCAGACGAAACGGTGACATACCGATAGGCATCTTGTACACCATACAGTAGGCCCAAAGAGCATCATCGGGCTTTTGAGTCCAATCTTTCCTACCAGGCCTAATCATTTTCTGCAGGATATTCTTGATCTCCCTATTAGAGATCTCGGCCTGTCAGTTTGTCTAGCGGTGGTATGGTGTGAAAATTCTATGATTCACCCTGTATTTTGCCAGTAAATTGAAATGGGTACTACCATTGCGGATGATGGACCTCGAGATCCCAAACCAACTGAAGATATTCTTCTCAACAAAATTGATGGCCACCTTATGGTCGTTGGTTTAGGTAGGAATAGCCCTGATCCATTTAGACACGTAGTCAACAGCTACGAGAATGTACTGGTGTCCAAATGAAAGGAGGAATGGTCCCATGAAATCGATGCCCTAAACGTCAAAGATTTTGATGAGAAGAATCAGGTTTAGAGGCATCATGTCTCTCTTGACTATGCTCCCGAGTGCCTGGCATCGGGAACATGACCTCGAGAACTCCTGGGAATCCTTGAATAAAGACAACCAATAAATCCAAATTGTTGAATCTTCGTAGCCATCTTTTTCCTGGAGAAATGTCCACCACATGTAGATGCATGGCAGAACTCAAGTATAGTTTCAAATTCATGTTCCGTGACACATCAACAAATAATCTGGTTAGAGCCAATGCAACACAGTTCGGGGTCATCCCAAAAGTAATATTTGACCTCAGAGATAAGTCTATCCCATTGTTGCTTGGTCCAATCCTAGGGGATTTTACCAACGGCAAATAGTTGACAATGTCTGCAAACCATGGTGTTTGAACACCCGAAATTGTAAGAATTGTCTCGTCCGGGAAGGTGTCAATAATTGGAATATCCAGACAAGGAGAATCAAATAGGATTCTTGAAAGATGATCTGCCACTACATTTTATTTCTCGAATTTGTCTTTAATTTCAAGATCGAATTCTTGAAGTAAAAGAATCCATCGAATGAGCCAGGATTTGGCATTCTTTTTGGCAAAAGAGATGTCTCAAGGCCAAGTGATCGGTATAGATGATGACATGAGATCCTAAAAGATAAGCCCTAAATTTTTCCAATACAAATACTACAGCCAGTAATTCCTTTTCTGTAATAGTATAATTCCTCTGGGCCTCGTCCAGAGTTTTGCTAGTATAGTAAATGACAGAGGTCTTTCTATCAATCTTCTGACCCAAGACAGCCCCAATCGCATAATCAGAAACGTCAATCATAATCTCACATGAGGCTATCCAGACCGGTGGCTACAACACCAGAGCACAAGTGACTGCCATTTTAGGGTTCAATCTCCTCTACATCTAGCGAGAAGGGTAGGATCCATCTTCCATAAAAATCCAATGATTACAATAAGATGGCTCTATCCCCCTAAGGTCATGAATGGTCCAATCAATTACCTCTTTTAAGGACCTTAATCAATTTGGATTCTTGCTCTTTAGTAAACTTTGCATTGATAATCACAGGAAGCGTCTTCTTTAGTCCTAATGATGGTATCACCATCATTCATCATAACTAACTTAAATTAGTTTGAATCAAGACAAATTCTTCTAAATGATTGCCTGAGGACCGTAATTCCACTCTGAGCTGTTTTGAGAAGAAGACAATAAAACAGGGTTAATTATGCTATTTTAACATCACATCACAAATGTAGATTAACCATAGGGTTACTCATGGGGTAATTGTTACAACCCGATTCTCGAATCCCTACGGGATATGGTAGTGCTGGTAAGGCTAGAGCTGTTATGTGTTTCGTCTTTACGTTATTATAGTTTAAGTACAGTCATTATAGTATAAGACAACACAGTTACCAGATTACTATTACAAATTTTTTACTCGGAACAAGGTTTTCCCGAGGTCGAACTCAGGGAGCAACTAGAATTCTAGAAGTCTAATTAAGTTCTCTATTATGTTACAAAAATAAGAGAGAGAGAGAGGGAGATCTTGGCTTCTTCTTCTTCTCTTTCTCTTTTCTTCTTCTTCTTCTTCCTTGACCGTTTCTCTTCTTCTCTTCTTCTTTCTTTCTTTGTTCTTTCTTCTTTCCTCTTTGTTCTTCTTCTGTTCTTTCTTTCTTTCTGGCAGTGATGTCTTCTTCCTTCTTTTTCTTCTTGCCTTCTTCTTTCTTCTTTTCTTGGCCTCTTCTTCTGTTCTTTTCTTTCCTTCTTTTCTTTAGCCGGCAGCTGTGGTGATCTTCTTCTTTCTCTTCTTTTCCTTCCTACCTTCTGCGGCTGTGGGGATTCCAACGTCTGATACTGCGTTCAGACGACTTATCTGTGGCTCTGCTACAGTTCTTTTCTTCTTCCTTTCTTCTTCTTTTGTTTCTCTCCTTCACTTCTTCTTCAGCTGCCCTGAGCGGCTAAGGCTTCGGTCTCTTCCCTTCTTCTTTTCCTTCCTGCCTTCTTCTTCTTTCTTTCTTCCTGCACGCTCACACAAGGGTCAGAGCAAAACCTACCCCTACCCTTCCCCGCGTCTCTCTCTTTCTCAGATTTCTCTCTTAGGACTGCTCTCCCAGAGTCGGGTAATTGGGTGCGGGTATCGCACCCGGGACCAGGCCCACCGGCATGCGGTGGTGGGCGAGGAGTGCGCAGTTTGGGTAATCGGATCCTGCCCAGACCCGTGGGGCATGAGCGCGGGCGAGGTCGAGCGTGTGGTGTGCAGCGTGCGGGAGAGGGACCTAACCCCTATGTTCGAAGGTGATTAGCCTTAAGCACTTTTCCAATTTAAGTGCAGGTGCTTGGCCACACACTTCCGAGGTGGGACTAAAGTTCCACCTCCCAGATTGGCGCCCGCAGGCGAGCTACCTGCTGCCAATTGAAGCAGCTCGCTGCGCCTTTGCCCCAGCTATAGGCCTGGGTGACTTCGCAGAGACAACCCGCGCAACCTAGGATGCGCACCTGGGCTGGAGGGCGCCTGCAGCTGTAGGTGAAGCTGCTGCAGCTCATCAGTAATGGTGGCGAGGGGCGTGCACCTGAAATCACAACAACAGCCTCTCGGCCTAGTCAGAATATGCAGGAAGCTTCGCCGGAGTGAGGCGAAGCTTGTGCAGTGGTCGGCAGGGTGCGGGAGTACGTGAAGAGGCTGACCTAGGTCAGACTGTGGCCGGAGAGGTGGGTTTGTTCGGGGGGTGGTCGGGTGGCGTTTGGCAGTGAATGGAGATGGGGAATCGATGGAGTGCAGTGTGAGGGAGCTTGTGGGATGGTCGGCGAGGTGTGGGAGTGTCTGTGGTCATGAGATCGTCTCGCCGGAGGGGGTGATCGGAGGTGGAGAGGGTGGTCTGGACAGTGGCGGTCGGGTGGTCAAAAGGGCAGTTTAAAAGGGGAAAATGCAAGGGAAATAGAGAGGAAGCTATCTACCTAAGTATTCGACGAAGGGGGAGGGTAGAGCAACCGGCTCGTCTCTGCCGGAGCTGGAGACGAAGACGCCCTGGAGGAGGGTTTCAGCGATGAGGAAGCAGGAGGAGGGCGCCGGCGGGTACAGCCCGGCGCGGACGATGGAGCAAGGCAAACCCTGCTGCAGGTAAGGCAACAGAGTGACGAGGAGGAAGAGGAGTTCGCCGGAAGCTTCGGGCTCTCTGACCGGAGGAGGAAGGGATGAAGAGGGGGGTGATTCTCTGTCAAAGGAAGCTTATCGGAGTCGGCAAGGTGTGCCGCTCCTTATAAAGGGGTTGGCACAGAGGGAGGGGCATGCTGGCGTCATGCCAGACTCCCACCAGATACAACTCCAGCCTCTCTCCCTCTCTGCAACTCCTTTCTGGACTTCCTCCCGGTGCTCTGGATCTGAAGTGTTGTCGCACTTCCCATAAGAATCCCACAAGCGGCGTAGTCATCATCTGCTCTCTATCTCTCTCTCGCTTTTTCTATCTCTCTTTAGCATAGTTATTTCTATTCCTTGTTGAAAAATAATTTTTAAATAAAATTCTGATTATCTGGATATTTGATGCCTATTTATATACATATATAAATATTTAAATAATCATTTAGAATGACTCTTTGAAAGGCTTTTACATAGAAATCATGTTTGCCTCCCTGTGAACAACTCGGTATTCACCGAACTTTATAAATATTATTTGTTTTATCGTGATTCGCACTACGATGATAAGACTTAATCTTTGACGCATCTCGCGAGCAAACAGGTCTTGAACCAACCGATTCATGCAAATCGATCAACAGTAAGCACAATCACAAGTGTTGGCACGTGATTGGCCAACACTACTCACTCAAGATTTCCCGTGCGCCCGGCCGTCTATACCATACAATCGCCACACGTCGGCGATCCATGGCTTGCGATCTTCCCCTCCGTGCAAGAATGCACGCACGCTGACACTACCCACCATGTGTCGCGACTACGTTGCCTGCCAATGCAATGTGTCGCCTCCTTATCACGTGCCGCCACTGCCGCCATAACAATTACAATGGGAAGCCTACATGATAATGAGATTTTACACAAGAAAAAATTGAGGTTCTAAAAACCTAGTCATCACAGTCACAAAAATCTATGTATCAAATAAAATTTACCAAAGCTCGTTGAGTCTTGAGTCAAACACGAGGAGGCAAACGTTTGATTTTAGAAAGAAATCCATGTTGGTTGTATTTGTTTTTGGTAATTTTGAGTCTTTGTAATTTTTTTGGTCTTTTTATAATCATAATGCAAGTAGAATAATTCTAGGCTAACTACTCTACTCCTTGCAGATAATTAAAGCGAAGAAAGAGAGAGGGAGAGAGAGAGAGAAGAATATATATATAATCAGCTCAATGTTTATTACAACTTTAATTGCGAAAAATAAAAGTACATTAGAAAGTAGTAAAAGATAGAAAGCGCACGAGAAATCTCCCTCAACGACTGCTTGGGGGACAAGTCACATTGACATGGCACCTGGACGAAGTGGGTGAGAGGGTGGAGGAAGGAGGACGAAACCTGAAGAAGGGAGGACGAAGCAGAACGACGTCGCAGCAAGATCCACTTCCCAAATGGAGGTGAGAGGACAGCTGGCAGGAGCTCTACAAATGGGGGTGAGGAGAGCGAAAACTTATTTTAGTGGAACATCTTGAGCTTGGGACACAAGCTTAAGAGGGTTCTTGAGCTCTAGAGAGGGTGAGGAGAGAGTAAAAAGGGATCAAGAGGAAGGGGGAGGGTATAAGCCTTTATGTAGGCCTTGGGCAAATGATTTGCCACAAGTAGCAGCCAATGCATGTGTTACCTGCACACTGCATGTGCTGGACCCACGCCTAGCTACGCACCCACTTGGACATCGAGTGCCTAGCACATGCGCTCGCACAGCACTGCCTTGGACGAGGCACAGTTGTCCATCTCCCATCGTAGGGCTTTGATCATGCTAGAATCACTCCTTCATGATACGTACAGTGAGCGTAAGATTATGCGTCACTCATGCACGATGATCCATGGTGCCACATGTCCAATTCTTCACTACTTGATGATGATCCTACAATGCTCATCGCTTGAGTGCGCACACGTTATTCCTCTACGGCACTCTAAGGCACTGGCATGACTGCATCTTAGCCCTCCGCTAGCGATTGGGTGGTAGAATTTCATGCCCACTTGCACAAGTGGGAAGGGTGTATCAAGATTCGAACTCCTACCCTTACGTTGGGAGAGTACTGCCCTTCCCACTATGTTGTGCTTGGTGAGGGAAGTTTGCAACCGTCGATTGAAGATCGAACGACCGTCGATCCTCGTGCCCTCACCCCTTTGGAGATATAAAGGGCGCTTGATGGAGTTCATCTCAACTGTTGGATACGAAGCCAATAACTAAGATTGATTTCTTGAAGGAGGAGGAGAGGGTTGTGAGCACTGCTGGGGCTTTAGATGGCTGTGATGGCACCGTGTGGGACCATCATGACCGTTCATCTTCAATTGCTCATAGGTAACACTACGATGTTGAATCAAGATGATTTTTGTGTCATTCAACTGCAATCGTCGACTCAAATCCATCCATATGGTTGGATTTCCCATTCAAGCCTTGGATTTGCACCATCGTGTCCCTTAGCCGTCGATCTTTTGTGGCTTGTAAAAGATGCTACAGATGTCTAATCGGGGTGATTTCAAAGGCGTTAGACTCCGATCATCACCTTGACCACATCCGTAAGGTCTAATCTTCCATCTGAAGCCTAGAAATGTATCACCCTATCCCGTGGCCAAATAAATACAAATTATTGTGCAATTTATAGAAATTATTCTAAATGCACAGTGATGCAAGTTATATAATATTTATAATGCTGAATGAATCTACAAGCTTAGTAACATGCATAAAAAGCATTTTATGCTAAATAAATGTGTCTACATCATTATTTTCAGAATCATGAACAGGCCCCTAAGAGTTTGAATTACAATTTCTAATTGAAATACTAATTCCCTAATCTCTCTTTCTCTTGGGTTTTGGAGAGCTTAAAAGACAAATGATGACTCTAAACCATAGGTGGGTCTTCTATAGACCTTAGGGTCGATTTAGCTTTAGTTTTAGTTGGGAAAATTAACTAATTTACCCTTAGGTTTGGTTCACCTTACATTTAGGTTCTTTTTGGCTTGTTTTGGTCATAACTTGAGCTATACACCTCGAATTCATGCAAAATTAGTGTCGTTGGAAAGCTTGCGATGAGAGGAATTCAACGATACCATATATGGTACCCTTTTGGTGAGGGTTGACTAGGGATTGACTCAAATACTCATTTTTGACATGTTTTAAGAGGTGCATGTACTTGCACCGAATCACGATCATGTCTATGAGTTCAAATTGACCTGAACCACACTGAAATGATTCAAGACCTGGATTTTAGGATGTTGCAAAGATCTCAAACCAAATTATAATTTTTTTTTTCACAATGTCATTTAGACCTGTAGAATGCAAAGCTTCTTCTTCCACTGAATGAGTGACCTAGTAAAGTGGAACATTTAAGCTTGCAACTTGAGTTCATTGTAACAAGCACCAAAATTCAACTTCATATAAAATCTTATCCTCAACAATAGTGTATTGGGGGAAACAAATGAGGAAATATGTTAATACAAAGTCCACAAATACCATTAATGCCAAACTCCACATGTAGAGTAACGGGAAAACAATGGAAATTACTAACATAGTTGAACTTATAAACCAGTATAAGATTGGTCATTTTCGCACCAAATCGGGTGCAAGGGCTTCATCAAAAGCTTGATAAGGTCTTCTATAAAATGAGACAAATGCAGCAGGTTGCCCTTCAGTTCCCTCTATAGACTTGCACAAGTTTCCTTCCCTCCTCTTTTGCTCTTTCCTCATTTTCTTCCTCAACCACATTGTCATCCAATTCAATATATCAAATGAAAGCCTATCAAAATTGGAATAAGCCAGTAAGGCTAACTACTTCAGAAAAAGGATCTTAATGGGACCTGTAAAACTATTAACACTACCAACAAATCCACTTGATTTTTACGGCATCGCATCATGCTTCACTTACCACAATGGATGTCCATATGCTGCTACCATTTTTTTGGGCCATTGTAGCACCTTAAAGATGTAGCTAATATATATATATATATATGTTGAGTACAACCACTAATGAACTCAAGGCTAAGTGTCTGAGTATCATGTATAGGCTCTTTTGGTCTAGGTTGGAATCACTCTCGAGGGTTACCTTAATAGGATAAGGTGCGGGAATTACATCCTCGAGAGGTTCTAACTCAAACTCATCAAAGGTGTTTGGTAAATCAAGGCATGATGGACTAGCTTCATGCTCTCTATGGCTAGTTCATAATCGGGAACACCTGCAACTGGGTCCACCCAACCCACATCAAAATCGGGTATGTCATTATGCACAAAGCTCAAATCTAATTCCATTTGGGTTGGGGGTCCATAACAACCTCTACTTTCGAACCCGGGCTCTAGGAAATCATATTGATCTTCAACATTACTCCAATATATTTCATCAATTTTTGTATGTTGATATAGGTATTTCTGATCAATGGCTTGTTGCAACAGATTTAACATATTTGCTCATTTCTCAATGTCATCTTGGTGTATCACCTAGAGTGATGGATTTGTAATACATTGTATACCCTCCGTGCTATGCAATTCCTATAATTTGTTGAATTCTAATATGAGGGCATCCTGAGTTGAACCATTTATTAATTGGATCAACATTAGATGGGCATGGTCCGCAATGAGGGTTGTTGTCTCTAACACATTAACCTGAATGTTCCTAGATAGATTTGATGTTTTGTAATAGTCATCATGATGTCTAAGAGTAGACTCAATCATTTTTCCCTTGATGCTCATACGAGATTCAGGTTTTCTAAACAGTCTTCCTATGTTGCCAGGTTGCAATTTCAAATTAAGTGGTGGATCAGGATGTAGAATCAAATTCAAGTCTGGATTAAATTGATCAGATCAGATCAGATTTACCCCAAAAGATCAACTCTAATGGAGGCCTCTAGGTCAAACCTAAGGACCTTTCCTGTGTATGTGCATTAGAGAATTGATGAGGGACTAGATGTGAATTGGACCCAATCAAGGAACCCAAAAAATTTTGGTTGAATAAGGCTGTTTCGAGGAGGATGATACCTCTAAATCAAAAATCTACACACCCGAGAATTACTTAGGCAGCCAGGAAGGAAGAGTCCTGCAAAGTCCCCTACATGGTAGAGCATCCCCACAGGTTACAAGGTTTCCCCTACCCAACCTTCCTTGTCACCACGAATCCAAGTAGACCAGAATGTATGAATTGAGACCTTAAGTCTACCAATTTTAGCCCTAATTTGTGCCTTGAATTTCACCTGATTATAAATTATTTCAATTGGTGACCTAATTTGGAGGTTGGTTGATCCAAAGGGTGAATAAACTTCACCTGACCTGCCCTAAGGTTGAGGGTGAAGTTTGGGTCAAGACTCAAATCACCCTGAATTGACTCTCAGGTTATTAAGTCCAAATTTTAGGGTTCAAGTGAATTTAGAGCCTTGATTTTAGGGTTTACTTGAATAGATCAGTTCAAACAAAGGCTTGGGTGGCACACAAATGCGAGAGGGTCAATTTCATTTATTTCAGGAAAATGTGTACTAACACTTCAAAACCCTGATATGGAAACCCTAATTGGCTGTATTTCAAGTCCAATTTTAATTCCAAATGTAACACTTTGGACTTAAACAAGAAAGTGAGTAGTCCAACATGTTATGAAATTTAGCACAAATCTCTAATAGGTACAGGAAATTAACATAGGAAATTTCTAATCAAAGTGTCCCACTTCAATCAGATTTAAATCACTTTCACAAATCTGGAAACTTTTTTCCTTTAAATGATCTTACTAATAAAATATGGCAAGTGGATCTTAATTTATGTTGTTTCCTTTTTTTCTCTTTCCCAAAATTACGAGGTGACTAGGGAAGAAGAGAAAATTTCCCTATCCCTGGAGTTGTTGATTGTGTAGAAGATCTTCTCATGATGTGCCTCACAAAATCAAAGCAAAGCAAATAAGGCAAGTTAGAAATTAGTTCAATCAAGAAAGATAAGACTAGTGGTGAATTGCACGTTCATTCCTCGGCAACGGTGCCAAAATGTTGATGGAGCAAGAGTCGTCGTTTAAAGTATGTATCACGTCGTAGTATAGTGATGAAAATCACTACAACATTTAAATTTGTAAAGTGCTCGACAACAAGGAATGAGTTCGAGGTCAGTCGTAGGAAACAAATATGAAATTCACACACTAATTGCAATTTAAATCAATGAGCACAATCAATTAAACACGAGAGATATTCAATGAATAATAAATCTACTTAAAAAAGATATTCAATGATAACAAATATGTCTCAAGAAATAATGGGGTAAAAATAAGATAGAAACACTAAAAAGAATGGTGATTTGAAGCACCACTTAGATCCCTCATTTAAGCACATCCCAACGAAATCAATTTTGCTACAGTGGTTTCTCAACCACTTACTCTCAATTTCCATGTCAACCAAATGTCAGATTCAAGCCTCAAATATATCAATACTACCCAAATTAGATGTCGAAGGCAAAGCTCAAACGCCTTAAGTTTCAAAATAGCACAAGGCACCAGAGTGCTAACACAAAGAAGCCTGCCTCAGATGCTAAGTATTAGGCGTATGGCATGCATCCCAAGGCATGTGCACAGTGCAAACCTACCCCTATCCTCCCTAAGTTCTTTCTCTTTCTTCTTGCACCAAGCATATAGGTGGATAGTAACTGGGTTATCGGGTATACGAGTCAGAGATCTAGCCTCACCATGCGTGGTAGTGAACGAGGAGTGAATTGCATGTGAGTAAGGTGTGAGGGACCTCACCCCTCCGTGTGGAGGCAAGTAGCCAATGTGAGCTTTTCCTTTATGTGTTGTGCGTGCTTTGTTGTTGACAATGTGGGGCTAAGTTCCCTTCTCCTTCCTTGCGTGCAGCTGATGATAGACCTAAGCAATTCATACTTCTGTAGGTGTTGCTTCGCCCAATCAAAGACCTGGTTGGCTTCAGTAGAGAGTTCTGCAGTTGATGGGGGTTGAATGGTAGCCGGGGATGGTCGGAGCACGGTGGTCAATGATAGAGAAGGTGACAACGGCAAAAGATGTCCAGTGAGTACCTGAAATCAAGAACATGGGCTAAATGCCCCGGTTAAGGAGCTCATAAACCTTGCCGTGAAGCGAGGAGTGCGTTGGTGGTGTTAATTTGGTGAAGGGAGGTCTATGGTGGCTAGAGGGTGAAGAGATGATCGGCGGATTGGTGGGTTCTTTAGCAGGGGGTTTGTGTGAGCAAAACCCTCAATTTCTTAAGGGCTTTTGCTCGCACAGTCATGGATGAGCTTGTGGTGGTGGTGGTGAAGGGATTCATGCAGTGTAGTGGCGATGCAGACTCACCGGAGTCCTTACCAAAGGTGGAGAAGACGAAGGGGAAGGCACTTGAACGGTGGTTGATTTAAAGTGGGAAAGGGTTGGCTCTAACCTAAAGAAGGAGAGGAAGAAGAGAGATCTAGCTACCAATGACGGGGATGAGGAATTGGTGATGGCTGTGATTGGCCAACGTCGGAGAAGGTGAAGACTCCAGAGGGAGAGACAGCGAGGAGGAAGGGGTCCGGCAGCACTAGCTAATGTGCATTAGATGCGAATGAAGTTGGGGAAGATGTTCCCTCTGTCTATTGTACGTGGTAGAGGACGATGACGAAGATTTGATGAGCTCACCGCAGCTGTAGTCAGAGGCGATCGAGGTAGAAGGGGAAGAGTGTTTTTGACCTGGAACCGAGCTAAGTCACTGGGAGATGCATGAGCTTATATAGACCTCGAAAGTGCCTCAACCAGAAAGAATCACCACAATTTCATCGTGATTTGATTTGGGTTTCATCACGGATTTCAAGAGCTTCACGTAAGCTCTAGGATGCAAATTAGGATCCAGAATCCTGATCAATTGATTCCTTGTAATATGAACACCAATCCCACCAAATTTAGTGGGATTTGGTGTAGGTTTTATGAGGTTTTTGTTCTATCAAAGAAGGTTCTTAGGTCGGTTGACCTAACAATGGCAGAAAGGACCAAATCGAGAAGGAGATGACAAAGTTGGGGACCCATTTGCAATAAAATCAAAAGTTAGGGGTTTAAGTAAGAGAAATAGAGATCTTAGGGACTAAAATGCAAAATAAGTCAAGATAGACTCTGATTGGGCCCAAATTTTGGCCTTAACTTAATTTGGACCCAAGAAATCTAATGGTGAAGTTGGATTTTAGTTTTGACCATGTTTGACTAGGAAATTTACACAAAAGCCAAATTTTGGTGGAATCCCGTCTGAAACTCTATTCAAGGTCAAAATGGGCTCAGATGCTCAAACAAAGGGTACTAAACCTCTTTAAATATTTTTCTATGAATTTTAGGAGGTTTAGATAAATTTTATCTTGACCAGAACCTCTTCAATTTAAGCAGGGCTAAAAGTAGGCTTTTATGTACTATTGCAGTTCTCGAAACATGTGAAACCCTATTTCTGTCTGTGTGGACCCACTCTTTTGACTTTAATGCTCATTTAACCTTTAATTAACCCCTTGGTGACCCCATGGTTACTCTGCATTCATGATGTGATGTTAAAACTGCAGAATTAACTCTAATATGCTGTTCTCTCCTCAAAATGGCTTTGCGTGGAATTACAGTCTTCAGGTGATTATTCAAGAGCATTTGTCACTTGATTCTAACTAATTCAAGCTAGTTATGGCTAATGATGGTATTACCATAATACCATACATCTATTATAGATGATAAGTTTTGATTGCCTAAATTGGGGATTTGATTACTAATTCAACAAGGATGGACTTAACTAAATTTGAATTTTAAAAATGTTTCATTTTTTAGGAGGTTGGTTGAACTACTATTAATTGCATAAGTTTTTCATGTGAATTTCATTTCAAGTCATTACGATCCTATTTTGTTGTACATTTTAGGTATTTCTATTTTTAATTTTCAAAATGAAATGGAGATTCATGTTTTAAATATGCATGCTTTTGAATATAAATGAGGGATACATTTATTATCAATTGATCTTCAAGTCCCTGATTAGCATGATGGATTTTTGGGCTCATATACAAACTCGATATGTACCCAAAAGTTGAGTTTTCTCCGTTCTCTCATTCTTTTGGTTTCTAAAGAGTTTATCTCCTATCAAAGAACTTATGCTTCTTATTTTGATAATTTCCAAATTAGAAGATTGTAAAGATAATTTCCAAAGGACTTTTGCTAGAGGGAAGGATGGCGAACCCTAGGGCGACAAGAGAGAGAATCCATGGAGATGGAGGGTGGACAACCTGGAGATCTAGGGCTTGGAGGAGAAATGAGAGAAGCTTCCTGGTGGCTGATGGAGCTATGGATGCAGGCAGAGGATGGGCTAACAGTGGTAGGCCATGGGGCAACAAGGAAGTTGTGTGCTTTCGGTGTTAGCACCGAGGGCATATGGCATTAGTGTGCCACTTCCCTTTGGTCTGTCTGGCTTGTTGGGGACATGGCCACAAATGAGACACCTGCACAGCCAACAATGGACAACCAAGGGGAAGGACGAGCATGGGTAATAGGGCAAAGAGGGCTGAAACGTAGCCACCTCTGCCTTTACCTCCATCTACCTACGAGGGACACACGATGGATGTGGAAATCCCTATGAACGATGACATCAAGGTGGCGGAGATGGTGTTACCAGGGGCCTTAATTAGAGAGGTGATGATGGGCAACCCCTTTCTTGGAAAAGGTTCATTAGCTAGTAAGCTCTTTATCTTTGTCGACTAATGGTTGGAAGATTGCGTCCCTCAGCCCTACGCGATTTGTGCTTTTTGGTTTGGGGATGATGGATGTAGAGCGTTTGCATTTTCGCTCAAGTGATTTGGGTGGACTGATGGTGATTTGGAGGTTGGTATCTCCCTTTGATGGCTCACTGTCTGAACGACTGCCCTAGAGAGTAGCCTCAAGATCGAGTAAACTAGGAATCAGGGGTCTGCCGTTGCATCTAAGATCAAAAGAGGTGGTGGCAGCTATGATAGCAGGGTTTGCTACATTGGCAGATGATGCTGAGTTAGGACTGCTAAAAGGAGATGGCAGTGTGCTGAATGTCTAGGTTGATGTGTTCAGAGCAGGTTCTGTTCTAAAGAAGGTGATCCTCCGATGTGGGGAGAGCTCTTGGTTGTTGATTTTGAATTTTCCAGTGGACAGTATGGATGGGGATTCACATCCAAACAATCTGTCTTATGCAGAGGTGCTGCAACCTGAGGTAGCCTCATTGCAGCCTGGACGTGTGACACCTGATGAGGGGCCTGAGCCTAAAAAGTGCAAGGACCATTACTACACAGAGAAAATGGAGGAAGAGATGGAAGTGGCATTGGTAGAAGATGGTATGGCAGAGAAAATGGAGGAAGGGATGGATGTAGCATTGGTAGAAGGTGGTATGATAGAGAAAAAGGAGGAAGGGATGGATGTGGCATTGGTAGAAGGTGGTATGGCAGAGAATATGAAGGTAGCTGTACCAAGGGCCGATACACCTGATCAATGTGTGCTACAAGAGATCTCCTAGCCTACCTGTAGTTGGGGGCCTGAAGTTTGGTTCAGGGACAGTCTCCAAGACCAGTGTGGGTAGACCCTCTTATAAACTCAGACTGAGGAAACAAAACACTTCGCAAAAATTTGATGAAAGTGCCATTGCAGTTATGATGAAGGTTAGCAAAGTCTCGACTGCAAAAAAGGGAGGCACCCAAGAAACTAAATGAGGATTCTATCTTAGAACGTGCGTGGGATGCGCGATAGAAGTCAGAGGGCTTCTCTTTTGAGGTATATGAGAGAATGGGAGATTGACTGTGCCATTATTCAAGAGACACACATAGAAAGTGAAGATGATAGGGCTTGGGTTGACATGAAGGTTGGGGATGTGAATGACTATGTGATGCTTAATTCACATGGCAGGTTTGGGGGTGTTGCTATGTGGTGGAAGAAAAATGTGTTACAAATGGTTGAGGTCTCTATTGCTAGACACATGCTGACTTGTAAGTTTGAACGAACTCAAGGGGGGTGTGACCTCTACATTATAGGAGTCTACGGCCCCTGTGACCCCTACAGAAGGCAAGAGTTGTGGGATGATTGGAGTGTGGCTTCTAACTTTGTGAATGGGGCTGCTTGGGTCGTAGGAGGAGATTTCAATTGTGTACTGACGGGGAGTGACAGACCAAATGGCATGGTGGACAGTGCAACCACTGGATTCCAGCTGATGGTTCTGACACTAGGCTTGAGTGAGCACCCTTCTTCTGGCATTGAATTCACATAGAGAAATGGTAGTGGCCTCATGTCCAAAATTGATAGATTCTTTGGTAATGCTGGGTTGTTGGATATGTTCCAATTATCCTCTGTGTGTGGATTGGAACGCCCCTTTTCTAACCACACACCCTTGGTTTGGGATAGTGGGGAACAAGTGTTTGCCAGCTCTTGTTTCAAGTTTAAAAAATCTTGGTTGAGAGAACCGGGTTTCAGAGAGATGCTTGAAGGTTGGTGGAGGACCAAACATGTAGATGGCACTGCCACTATCAAGCTTGCTTCCAAGCTAACTGCTATGTGAATAATGTTAAAGGAATATGGGGCTGTTGTATCTGCCGTGAGACATCAGAGGCGCAATGAGGCTTTGCTAGAAATCCAAGGCCTTGATTCAAAAGAGGCTATTGGCCCTTTGACAGATTAGGAGCTCAAAACCAAAAGATAGTGGCAGGATGTGGTGACAGAAGAAGATCTGAAATTGGAGATGGATTGGAGGGAACGTTTCAGACAATTATGGCTTAAAGAGGGGGACACCAACACCAAATTTTTTCACTTGGCTGCCAGCTCTTGCAGAAGGTTCAACTTAATCTCATCAAAACTCAAGGATGGGCAGAGAATCTCATCAATGTCAAACATTAGAGCTGAGGCCATCAAGTACTTTAGAGATTCATCAAGGGTTGCAAGGAGAAGCCAATGGAGAATGGTAGCAAGTGATTCACCTAAAATATCTGGGGAACAGGTATCTAGCTTGATAGCAACTATCACTGAGAAAGAAACAGTGGCTGCCATCAAAGACCTAAACAATGAAGGTTCTCCTGGTCCTGATGGTATCCAAGTTTTCTTCTACAAAGAGATGTGGGGTGTAGTTGGCAAAGAGGTGATGGATGTTATTAAGGAGTTTGAGGAGGGAAATTCTGGCTTTGATAAAATCAACAGGTCCTTCCTCTTCTTGTTTCCAAAGACACAAGGTGCAGAGACATTTCAAGACTTCAGACCTATAGCTCTCTCGAACTCTACCTATCTGGTGATTAGCAAAGTATTGGCAAATAGGTTATGGCCAATTCTGTAGAGTGTGATTCATCCAGTCCAATCTGCATTCCTTCCTAATAGATCCTTACAAGAGTCTTTCATCATGACCCAGGAGATGGTGTGTGGTTGGCAAAAAAGGAAGTGCAGAGCCTTTATGTGGAAAGTTGATTTCTGTAAAGCGTATGATTCTATTTCATGGCCCTACTTGTGGGAAGTTTTCAAGAGAAGAGGATTTCCCTCCCTCTGGATTCAATGGATGAAAAGGGGCATTACAACTACTTCTTTCACTCCTTTGATCAATGGGAAGTCTTGTGGGGCCTGGATCCAACCACAATGTGGGGTGAGGCAAGGATGCCCTTTGGCCCCTTTGGTTTTTAATCTTGCTATTGATAATTTAGCGAGGTATGCTTGCAAATTGCTGAGGCAGGTATTATCAGAGGATACTCCATTTCTAACAGAAGTGCTATAGCTCCTATTCTTCAATATGCGGATGATATGGTCTTTTTTGTGGAAGGATCAGAAGGTGAAGCCTGTGCACTTGGCCATATGGTTAACATATTTGGGGACATCTCAGGTCTGAGACTGAATAGAGAGAAGTCCAATTTAGTGTGTTTTGGATTAAATGAGACAAAACAAGAAGCTATTTCTACTACTTTGGAGACTCCTCGCATTAATCTCCCCATCAGATATCTGGGGCTGCCCCTGAGATGCTCAAAGTTGAAAAAAAGTGACTGGAACATTCTATTTGAAAGATCTCTGTGAAACTGGTTGGATCGAATAGCAGATTTTTATCTAAGGGTGGCAGACTCATTTTGCTAAACTCTGTTATTACCTTCATCCCTGTCTTCTGTTTCTCTCTATTCAAGGCTCCAAAATCTGTGTGAAAGCGCATGGATTTAATGAGAAAAAGGTTCTTCTAGAAAGGTTCCAAGCATGAAGGTAGATTTATGCAACCTTTAAAATGGGAACAAATCTGTCAACCCAAGGAAAGTGGGGGTTTGGGAATCAAACCCTTGAAAGAATTCAATAAGGCTTTGCTGCTCAAATGGGCTATTAAAATTCTGCAAGGGGAAGAGAAACCTTAGACTGAGTTGGTTAAGGATAGTTATGGTCAGTCCAACAGTGCACTAAAGAGATTGTATCATATCAGACCATCACCTTTCTGGCAATCTGTGATTCGAGCATTGAAAAAAAAATTGGCACCTGCTGCAGCCGGTATTAGGAGATGGTGAACATTTAACTTTTGGTGTGAACACTAGTCTCTGCTAGGCTCTTTGAAGGAGGCTTACCCAAGGGTCTTTGCTGCAGCATGTGACAAAGTAGGGACTGTTAGCTACTACTGGTCTGAAAATAGGGACTGC
The DNA here is from genome assembly GCA_037157565.1 of Thalassia testudinum. Taxonomy (NCBI): domain Eukaryota; kingdom Viridiplantae; phylum Streptophyta; class Magnoliopsida; order Alismatales; family Hydrocharitaceae; genus Thalassia; species Thalassia testudinum. Next base: position 30,967,914 of record JAZHRO010000015.1, read on the forward strand.
TGGCAACTGAATGAAGATGAGTCCACCAGGATGGGCACCCGACTGTGGTTAGAAAGAAGAAACCTGGTTTCAGACCTAGAAAGGTTTAAACCCAGGCCTGGAGTGGATGATAGCTATGTTTGGGATGGGATATATACAGTGCAGTGTGGGTATAGAAAAATTATGGAAGGTGGCAAAGGTGGGAGCTATGTTCACATTGACAAAAAAATATGGCTCTTGAAGATCCCCCTCAAAGTGTAATTTTTTCTTTGGCTATGTAGGAGGGAGGGCTTGATAACAGGTGATCTAAGGCACAAAAGAATGGGAGTTGCTCTTCATGAATGTCACCTATGTGGAATGCACATTGATAATCTCAATCACATTTTTTCTTCTTGCTTGATTACTGATGTAATTTGGAGGAGGACTTGCCAGGAACCACTCCCCTCATGGGACTCCTTGTGGCATAACTTTGTAGTGATGGAGAGACTGCACCTGCATATGGCTGCAACTCTCTGTGTGTGTGGAGGGCAAGAAACGAGAGGCTTTTTCAAGAGAGACCAGTTTGCCGTGAGCAAATTGTAAATGAGTGTTGGTCCCTCATACATAGATGGGGATCTTATTTGTAATCTTTTATTCATTTATCAATAAATTTCCCTCCCAGATTGCTATCGTATGACGTTAGCTTTCCTTTTGGTTTCAAAAAAAGATATAAGTTGCTCAATTTTATATAATCTCAATAGTTAAAATAAACAAAAGGAAACTAGATTAGACTTTGATTTCTATTTTATAATTGAATATTACATGATATTTCATTGCTCAAGAAAGGGAGTTGAAAACCTGAAAAGCAGCTTGTAACTGATATCGTTACCCTTTAAAGAAAAATCCTACAACTTTTAAGAGTGTAAAGCCCAGGATAACGGAATAGCATGAAAATAAAGAAAACTGCACAATAAATCAAGATAGCCTATGAAAACTACAGTACAGTGGTTGATGAATTAAATTGCCACTTCAATCACCTTAGCTTAGCACAATATCACTAGCATCATTTGGTTACATGGATCAATCAATTTATTCAACATGGTCTACTTTTAAGCATCTTAGTTAACTTGGAAGCAACTATCACATATAGTATCTTTCATATTTGAGAAGTGCTGCCATTCATTTCTCATGGAGGAGTTTTAAGGTATATGGCCTAATTTGATAGAAGTGTCTGTCATGCCCCAAAACCCAGGCCCCTAACGAAGGTCGAGGTTCTTAAGGTGACAACAGGAAAAAGGCACCAGTTTATTTAATTCAGGTTGTATTAACAACGTCAAGTGATCAAATGTGAGTAGGGTTATTTAATTAGGTGATTTTAGAGTGAAAATGAGTATAGTGGAAGTGCTTACCTACAAGCGATCCTACACAAATTTTTCAAATGTATTTTAACCTGGACTAAAGTATGTTTTAAGATTATCAATTTTAGAACCAGAGTCGAACTCAGGGAGTCAGGTTTAAATAATCAATTTCTACGCGAATCCAAAAGACAAGTGATTTCCATTTGATTATTTTATTTTTGAATTTTTCTTGGTTTAGATTTTTTTGTGATAATCTTATCCTTGAGGTACACCCTCAAAATATGTCCTTGGAGATACGCCAAATTCAATCAGAAACAATCTCTCTATGCGTGAGATCAGGTATCATCAAGCCAAGGATTATCTTTTCTCTTTTATACTTTTTTTGGTATTTTCTTAATGAATATGAGAGAATATGAGAATGAAGGAAATGCGGGAATTGAGATAAATGACATACTTAGCCTATGTATATATGTATATATATATGCATAAGATATATATTTGTGTGTATATATATGCATAAGATATATATCTTGTCTATATATATGTATAATATATACTATGGTAGTGGGTATTAAATCGATGATTCAAATGGAATGTAGCACCGTGCTAGGTTAACCGACGTCTAGAGAGATGCGATTAACCCTAGCTATGTGCCGCGTGAATGTGTGGATCGAACGTGTGTGCCTGTGTGTGCGAAGGGCTTGATGTGCACGAGTTATCGCATATGTGCATGCAACTCGTGTGCGTATACACGCGATAAAATGCGCAGGAAATGGGGACGTACGCGTGATGTGAATATGTGTATGTGTGTGAATGTATATGTGTGTGGGTGTAAGTGAATATATGTGTATGTGTATGTGAGTGTGTGTGCACGTGCACAGAAGTGAGTGCACGCAAGTGTGTGCGGGTGAGTGGGCAAAGGGGATAGGTGTAGTGCATGCAAAGAGTGAATGGCCACACGTAAGGGTGTAGCATGTGGGAGAGGCATGACCAGTTGGGTGAGGAGCGGCCTAGTCAGGAATCACGGCAACCGGTGGATAAGCGGAGAGAATGAGCGAGCAAGAGGTGCGCACAATCAACTAGTTGAGAAGCCCACCGGTTGTATTTAATGCATGAACCGGCTAGAAGGCCAAATAGGGATCGGGTGGGAGTGCTGATAACCGGCTAAGTGAGAAGCTCGCCAGTCACCAAGGTACCTCAGCCAATTGCAAGGGGGTGCACTGGAGATGTGATGACCTGCTAGCGCAATTCTTCACCAGCTAAGTTTCTCACTTAGCTAGCGAAAGGGAAAGAGAGGAGGACATGTGGGCTTCAACCACTAGATAACTAAGAAGCTCTCCAGTGAGCAAGCAGCAAAATGAACCACGATTTGGTATTAACAGAACCAAATGGAGAAATAGTGGCTACGAAAAATAGACATAAATATAGTAAAATAAAAAAGGGAATCCACCACGTCTACCTACTCACAAAGGAGCCAAAAAGTGGTGGAACTCTGGTGTTGTTTACAACCACAAGAGGCTTCCCAATATCAACAACATGCCCTCTCAACTGGTAAGAGGGTGCTGTGAATGGGAGAGGAAGAGAGGGAGAGAGAAGAGGCAACGGCCGGCTATGGAGGTGTGCTACAGTGCGTGAATGGGTGAAGGTGGAGGTGGATAGTGTGGGAGCCGACGTTGAGAGTGGAGGAGAGGGTGGCAATTTTATAGGTGGGTGAGGTATGGGGAGTATTGGGGAGCAAGCTAGCGGTTCGGATATATTTTTTTGGGATTTTGTGGGGGAACACTTAAGTTTTGGTTAATTATTGTAGGTGATAGGTGGGTGATTTTAGGTGATAGTGAGGGCTCTATCTCCCTCTCTCTTTCTTCCTCTCTCATAATGCATGAATGCATCTATTTACACAATGCACATCTAGTTATCTAATCCTAGATGTGTAAAGCCAAAAAATATCATAAGATTGAAAATTTGTTAGCGTGATTTGCTACATAATCACACCCCCATGCCTATCTTTTGCTAGTCTCTAGAAAAACACTTATTCAGTACTCAATATAGTAGTAAAGTGTTTAGAAATGATCTTTAGTTGAAGATTTTTCTGAAGCAATATCAATGTGTTTATCTGTTGGACATTGTGAGAAGCAATTGCAAAGAAGACTACCTGTACTTAAGACTTACATGACATAGATGATCTCTCGACTAACAACGACTCTTGGTATTTAAACCTTTAGAATGACTTCCAGGATCTAAAGAGTTTTACCAAGTTTAGGAAGAAAAGAAGTTATGGTTGTGCTTAGTGCAAATTAGGACTAACCAAAAGAACTTAAGACTCAAATCAAAGGTTTCACATCCTTTTAAGTCCAGGTTGACCTCAGCTTCAACTCATGTTTTTGAATCAACTCTAAAAATAGTGAATACTCAAACCCAACTCTTATTGCGTAAGTGGCTCAAAAATATATGGTGGAAAACATAGGGTATATGTAGTATAACCTAAAACAACCATTTTTGGTGGATGTGTACAACAAGATTTGGAGAACATACCGACTTATTGCAAAGAATAATTTTTTTCTTTTTCTTTTGACTTTTTCTATCTTTTTCTGCTTTTCTCATTTTTTTTTCTCTTTTTTTCTGATCAGATGTTGGTTGGTAGCGAAAATACACGATTTTGTAATTGTGAATTTTTATGTCATTGCAACGCGTAAATCGCAAACAACTTTTAAATTTGTAAACCTAGATAGTGGAGTAACTAGAGTCATCCAAGGAGACCAATTTGTTAGTTAAATAGATGGTTCTCTCTTTTGTTCTATCAAATCGACACTTTTCTTTTTGTCTTTTGGGTTTTGTGAATTTTTAGGTTTTTTTTAATAATCGAGACACGGAAAGTCGGCTTGACTACACCTAAGTGAATGAAAGAATTTACCTTTCTAAGCTCACCCTAGGCAAGTGTGCCTAGGGTAATTAGGAAGGAGAAGTGGTGCACTAAAGCTACTAGAAAAAATAGAATTTAAAGCACATAAAATAAAGACAACAAGATATGGAAATGCACTTTGGAATTAAGAAATGTAGTGGAATCTACAAAATACTTGGGGAGCTGAATTGTGTGAATGGCACCACACAATTAATCCCCAAGTAGAGGAATGTTTTAAACTACTACAACAAAGATGACAAAAAAAAACAAGTAAGAAGATTCTCCCAAAATGCTTAAAGATATCCTCGCTCCAAACTCAGCAACTCCTGGGCCTGAAGAGGATCCTCCTTGCTCCTTGAATGCTTCTCCTCCCAAGGTGGACGTCCTCCCTAGATGGATGTGCTCCTTGGTGTGGAAACAAGGAAGAAGATAGGAGAAGGTGAACACCAAAGGGATAAGGTGGGTGTTCCCTTTGATCACCTCTCTTTTCTTCCTCCTTGGGCGTGGGATATGGGTAGAATATAAAAGTATTTTTGCTAGCCAAGGATGGTTTGAATTATAGGATGGGGGGTCTTTTTATAGGCTAGTATGGATGGGGGTTAGGAAGCTTCCTTGGCACCATGTGAAAGGGTGCCAAGGAGTGCATTTTTGGTGCCAATGGTTGGTGGTTTAAATGTAGGTGGATGGCCATTAAGGTGGAGAGGGAGTAAGGTAGGAGCTAGAGTAGTGAAGGAGCTAGCTAAGCTAGCTAGTAGCTTAGGTAAGTAGAGGAGCTAGAAGGAGCTTTCCTGAGTTGTCTTAACACTTGTTCCTTGTGCCTTCCATACTGCCAGGGATTTTATGATTTCCAAAGTATTCATTCCTAGCAATCAAATGGTAACTACATAAGATAATGTAAAATAAATGCTAATGTATGCTCTAAACCCTAAATGCAAATGCATGCTAAATGCAGTGAGATAATGCAATGCAATTGACAAAACCTTAGGAACTAGATGTGAATGGATAATAAGGATGATGATAAACTGCCATTTATCATCGGCATTTTTCATCGGTATGTCCCCATCAACTTTATTTAGTGGAGCACACTAATTTGGTGGGTAAGTATTTGGTGGAAAGAGTTTCTCCTAGACACAAGACCAAAGACAGAGACAAATAATCTACCTACACGCACAAGTAAGGACTCCACCTTCCTTAATGAACACTAGGGTTGAGAACATAAGTTCGCCTAGTTCTTCTTATATCCATGTAGTGTGAACCAAAGTTACTCAACTCTTAAATAGAGGCAAACAGACAAATTCAGTACTAATTGACTCAGGGACAAGAATATGTCCTAAGTTAGGAAATATTTTGGTTCTATCTTGTCAAAGCTCAAGTGTATTAAGCCTAAGCCTGAGTGAAGCAAGCTTATGTGACCAGGAAAGTCTAAAAGGAAAGGTTGAATGTCCATAAACAGTTATTTTATTTTTGTTTTAGTTTTCAAATCATAGCTAAACACTTTTGAAAATATTTTTGGAGTTTTTGAATTTTTAATTTTTATGGACTTTTCATTTTTTATAGTTTTTTGAAAACTTTTCAAGACTTTTCAATTTTTATGGATTTTTCAATAAGGTTATCTATATATACTATAGATGGATATGTGTAATGGACGAGAGCCTTGCGTAATACCCAAAGAATATACCAGATCCTTTGGATGCCTATCCATCCCCCCATGCCAAATCTTGCCATGTCCTCATATGCATGCAAGAGGGGTGAGACATGATTAAAGGCTCATGGTACAAGAGTAAGGGGTACACAACAGGGTGGACAGGTGGGTAGATGGAAGTGAAGTAAAGTGTAGTGAAGTGAAATGGAATGTGGAGTGAAGTGGTGAATACTCGAGAGATGAAATGATGGATGAAAATGAAAGGGTGTTGGGGTGCCTCCCAATGAGTGCTGAATTTAACATCCCCATCTGGACTTGGAGTGAAGTAGAAATTAATTACCCTCCAGCAGGGCAACTGTCTCAACAATGGGGTAGGCCCAATTTATGCCCAGTTTTGAGATCTTCAATTTCAATGGCACTGTTGGGAGAAGGTTGCAAAACAAGGAAAGGACCTATCCATTTGGACTTCAGTTTACCAAGAAAGAATATGAGCTGGGCATTATAAATTCAAATTTGCTGTGATGGCTCAAACTCCTTCCACCGAATGTGGCTATCATGAAAGGCCTTGGTTCGTTGTTTAAAGGTTAAAGCAAAGTCAAAGCCTTCACGTCTCAATTCTTCTAATTCTTGGAATTGGAGTTTCCATTCTCGACCACACAGGTTTGGGTCGAGGTTACATTGGCAAACCACCCAATAAGTGTGGTGCTCCAACTCAATGGGCAAGTGACAAGGATTCCCAAAACCAATCCTTTATGGAGACATACCCAGGGGAGCCTTGAAGGTGGTCCAATACGCCCATAAGGCATCAATCAGTTTATCAGACCAAACCTTATAGCCAGAATGAACCATTTTCTGGAGGATTTGCTTGATCTGTCGGTTCAACAGCACAGCCTGGCCGTTCATTTGAGGATGGTATAAAAAAGCGATACGAAGGTGAACTCTGTACTTCCTTAAAAGTGCCCGGAAAGACAAATGTTTGAAATGGGTTCCTTCATTCGAAATGATGGCTCGAGGGATCCCAAAGCGCACAAAGATATAGTCCTTGATGAATTTGGTGGTGGTGACATGATCAGCACGGTGCGTAAGAATAGCCTCAATCCATTTCGAGACATAATCAATGGAAACGAGGATGTACTCGAAACCGTTGGATGAAGAAAAGCGACCCATAAAATCTATTCCCCATTTATTAAAGATATCTACAGCTAGGATAGGTTGCAAGGGCATCACGTCGCGCCGTGACATTGACCCTAGCGACTAGCACCTAGTGCAGTGCTTAGCATAATAGTGTGCATCCTGATGAAGGGAGGGCCAAAAGAATCTACATTGCAGCACCTTGGTTGTTGTCTTCCTCCTTGAAAAATGGCCTCCGTAGGCCTGATCATGGCAAAAGGATAGCACACCAGGGAAATCACTATCAGGAACACAGTGATGGATAATATGGTCAACACCCACTCTTAAAAGAACTGGAGTATCCTAGAAACAATACTTTGCTTCTACAATGAGACGCTTGCACTAGTTTTTAGGCTAGCCTCATGGAAGAGACCCAAAAGTAAGGTAATTAGCAATATTGGCATACCAAGGTCCACTTGCCACATCTATCACCAGAAGGTGCTCATCAACAAAAGATTCATTCACCAATAGAGAAAGTCCAATATGGTTAGGGTCAAGTCTCGAGAGATGGTCTGCAACCACATTCTGGGCTCCAGCCTTATCTCGTATCTCAAGAACAAACTCTCATAGCAGAAGGATCCAACAAATCAATAGAGGTTTAGTGTCCTTATTCATGAGATGGCGAATGGCTGCATGGTTAGTGAATATGGTAACATGGGAGCCGAGAAGATATGATCTGAATATCTCCAGCCTAAAGACAACTGCCAGTAGCTCCTTTTCAATGGTCATGTAATTATGCTAGATTTCATCCAACATCTTACTGGCATAATACAACATGAAGTGGTGTTTATCGTGACATTGTCCTAAGATGGCTCTAATAGCTACGTTAGAAGCATCACACATCAACTCAAAGTCAAGGGACCAACCGAGTGGCTGGAGAACAGGGGCCTTAGTGATAGCATCATGCAGCTGCGTGAATGCTCGAATACAGTCGGGGCCCATGTCGAAGGGTACATCGGTCAATAGGAGATGCGTCAAAGGTCTAAAAATCTTGAAGAAATCCTTGATAATCTCCTATACAAATCGACATGACCCAGAAAGGAGAGGATTTGTCGAATAGAGCTAAGTATAGGTAAATCAGCTATCACATCAAGCTTAGCTCTATCCACCTCATTACCCCTTTTGTAGATGATATGTCCTAGAATAATACCTTCATGCACCATAAAGTGACTTTTCTCCCAGAAAAGCACGAGGTTTACATTAATACATCTCTGAAGGATGCAGGTTAGGTTGGCTAAACCTCATCATCAAAAGTTGGTCCGAAGACTGAAAAGTCGTCCATAAAGATGTCAAGAAAATCACCCACCATATCATGGAATATTGCTAGCATGCAACATTGGAAGGTAGTTGGCATGTTGCAAAGTTCGAATGGCATCCTTTAGACGGCGAAGGTGCCAAAGGGGCAGGTGACGGTGGTCTTCTCTTGGTCACAGGGGTCCATAGTCACTTGATTATAGCCAGAGAAACCATCTAGGAAACGAAAGAACTGATTTCTGGCTGTTTGCTCTAGCATTTAGTCGATAAAAGGTAGTGGAAAATGATATTTCTTAGTAATAGCATTGTGTTTCCTATAGTCAACACACACTCTCCAAGACGTAGAAGTGCGTGTAGGGATAGATTCGCCCCTGTCATTAACATGAATGGTGAGACCCACCTTTTTGGGCACAACATGAATCGGGCTCACCCAGGGGCTGTTGCTAATCGGGTAAATGATGCCCGCATCAAGCCACTTAATGATTTCAGTTTTAACGACCTCCTGCATATTAGGATTGAGACGTCACTACATCTCTTGGGAAGGTCAAGCCTCCTCCTTCATATATATACGGTGAGTGTAGTATGAGGGGCTAATGCTAGTAAGTTCAGAGAGAGACCATCCAATGGCTACCTTATGTTCAGTTAGGGCCTTCATAAGTTTGCACTCTTGCTCCCTGGACAATTTCAAACTAATGATTATAGGGAGAGTCTCATTTGGTCCTAAGAAAGAGCTCAAGAGTGAAGGGGAAATATCTAGCAAAATTTGGGATGAGAGTGTCCCAAAAGGATCATCAGAAGAAAGAATAAGAGTGAAGGAAATTGGCCCTCAGGTTGGCTAAGAATGGGGGCATCTTGGATTGATGGATCCAAGAAAGGAGAGCCCCAGAAATCAGTGCTTGGGAACAAGGTCCTAGTGTGGAATATTGCTTCTGCCAAAGAATGGGCACTCCAATCTTTAAGGGGATAGATCGGAAGTGAGTAGCCCGAAAATGACTCAAACCAAGAGGAGTAAGAAGCAGAGTGGGCCCCGTAAAGGGTCTGGTCAGGAAGTGATAAAGATAAGGGAAGGGGTAGGGAAGTGTCACAATACAAGTCAGTCAGGCCTTGGTGATTATCCAGGGGTATGCCATATCAATCAAAATAGGTCCCTACCAACCTGATACATGTATTGATGGCCATGTCATCGTCAAACATGTCATCTTCGATAAGATCGTGTCAAAATTCTTGGCAGCCTTAAAAATGTTAAGTTTGAGCTTTTTAAAGCCCATAGCTATCTCAATGCAGCCCGATTCACAATCAATATGGGCACAGGTTGTGACCAAGAAAGGTCTACCAAGGATGATCGGGTAATCAGAAAGTGAATTAGAAACTTCCATGTCTAATACAAGAAAGTCAACAGAAAAACAGAGACTATTGACCCTAAGCACCACATCTTCCACCACATCTCACGAGATTTTGACAAAGTGATCTACCAACTGTAATGTAATAGGGGTGGGTTTCAAATTTCTTAATGCAAATTTCTGAAACATGATGGTCGGTACGACATTAATGGAAGCTCCTAAATCAAGCAAGGCATGATCAAAATTGCAGCCTTTGATGCTGCACAGAATGAGAAGGGTGCATGTGTCTTTCTGCTTCAGTGGTAATTTGGAGAGAATAGCACAACTCACATGAGGTGAGGAACCACCATGTTTTTGGTTTCTTTTGCTGTCACTTTGGCGTAGTGTAATCCTTAAATAAACGAGCGATGGTAGGGATGTAGTCGATCGCCTCCAGCAAGGGAACCTTGATTTCAATATCCTTGAATAAATCATGGAGATTATTAATGGTCTGCGTGCTCTTTTTCTTGCCTTTTGGCCCCTTAGTAGAGCCGTAAGGAATAAGACCGATTCTGGCACCAATTTGGGTATGTCGTCTGTACGAGAATGCGATGCACAGTCCAAATGAGAGAACGACAAAGAAGATGGGCCAGCTTCAGGTCGAGGTGGATCAACGGTTTGTTTACCACTCCTCGTAGTAATCGCATTGGACCTCATAGGTCCAGTGGGATCATAATGCAAAGGAGGGTTCACAACAGGGATGTAGGGTTGCTGTGCTGTTGCAAGATTAGCCAGAAATCCTTGTGGAATACTCAGAGCATGCGGAATCTGGTGTTTGCAACCACAAGAGGCTTCCCAATATCAATAGTGTACCCTCTCAACTGGTGAGAGGGTGCTGTGAATGGGAGAAGAAGAGAGGGAGAGAAGAGAGGCGGTGGCTGGCTGTGGAGGTGTCCCGCAAATGGAGGTGGATAGTGTGGATAGTGTCCATAAAATATCATAAGATTGACAATTTGTTGGCATGAATTGTTGCACAAACATCGAGCTACTGTAACATTCCATTAATCAATCCCATGATTAATGCTACACATTCTACCTAGCTATCCTAACGATCCAAGATCATGTTATCCACCACTCTGATCCCTAGAGTGGCTAAATCAACCCTTCATATCGAAGGAGATCTCGATGCACCTTCTCCAATGGTACACTCGTACCATAACCCCTCCTTGTCCTTTAAAGAGATTAAAGCACTCATGTCCACCAGATAAAGGATACCTGTTCCAGGTGTTGGAACATTAACTATTCTCAGAGTCCTTAAAATCTATTCCACTCAAGACATCCATGAGTACCCGATCCAAAACATTCGGCAGGAGCAAATTCCCGCTGCCCGAGATCCTTGGAAACTATTCCACTCAAGATCACATGTTTCCCAATGCCAAAATCCCTGGAAACTATTCCATACAAGATCCCCTGCATTGTTGCATGAGATCCCTGTAAACTATTCCACTCAGGATCCCACCCTCTCTCACCCATCTAGATCTTTGGAAACTATTCCAGAAAAGATCCGTACGATCCCCGTTGCCCGAGAGTCCTTGGAAACTATTCCACTCAAGATCCCTCAAGTGACGGACCTGAGACCTCTGGAAAATATTCCATACAAGATCTCAAAGCACCTCTCGTTGACTCAGACTCAAGACACCCCCAATGCTTCATCTCCAAGCTGGCACCAGGAAATACCCCAACCAGGAACTATTCCCAACCCCTAGGTTGAACTACAGTAGCCTCAACCCATTCGACTCCCAGGTGATTGCGCAGCAATCATAGGACTTAATCAACCTAAATTGAATTAGATCCTAGCTTAACATAGGAATAATACATGCATAAGCTGCATATTTTGCATCATAACTACTTTACTTAGCTGTTCATAGCATAATGCTATTTTACCGTACTAATTAGTGAATAATTATATTTGCAAATAATAAAAAGCTCAAGAGATGCCTCGAAGTTTAATAAAAGCTAAATAGAAGCTACAGCTACAGCAGAATTGGAGTAGAAGCTTGGAACAAAGCTGGGAATAAAGAAGAAATGAAGATAGAGAGTAAGAAGGAGGTAGACTAGGTTACTTGTAGGAATAAATGTAGAAATTGAAGTAAAGAACTTAGGATAACCCTTTCCTGCAGCCATCCTCCTATTAGGCTAATTTAGCCTAAAACCCAAAACATGGATTGTGTTATCCATGTTCTTATCTACACTATCACTACTCACATCCCCTACTTGGGATATCTCTATCCTAAACCCTAAACTCACTTTCCAGCACACTTCTAGACATCCAGACAGTGTGTCTGGATGTCTAATCCCTGCAGAAACTCTAGCCAGAACCCAACTCTAATACTGTTACAAAATTGGACATCCAACCTATTCTTCAGACGTCCAAGTTTGAAGTATAAGTCATCTGACTACACTTCTGGACGTCTAGAGGTCCTCTCTTGTTCCTATTTTTGGAACTAGAAGCCTTAGCTTGTCTCCTTTGACCAAGAAACCCTACTATACACTTTAGGGAACCTATTTAGAGACCTCCTAAGCCTAACCTACTACCTTTAACCCTAACCTAATTATGCTACACCCAAATCCTAATCCAAGAACCTAATTAGGTTCACACTAATCCTAATTGACTCAATGTTAGTCAATTGGGCTAACCCTTTGATTAATTGGCTACATTGAACCTAATTGGAGTCTACCTTTGTCAATTAGACAATAATGAGTCTAACTAGAGCCAAGTAAACCTAGCCTAGTCAAGGTGCATACCTTGCTGATTGGTTGCCCCCAAGTACAATCAAGTTCACATGGGACTTGATTGAATGCAATTCCACCCATGCAAGTCTAATTGGATCCAATTAGAATCCAATTGGCTCACCCACAATTTAATTAGATTGATGAAGAACCTAATTAGGAATTTCCTAACATAATCACACACATATACACCTAATTAGACTAGGACACAACCAATTAGACCCTGGGCTAACCCAACCCACTTAGGACTAAACCCAACACAACCCACCCCTTTCCCTCCTCTCTCCATCGAAATTACCCTCCCACTTAGTCCACACACACCCCCAACTTCTCCCCCAAAAAGTGATCTAAGAAGACCACTTACCCCTCCTAAAGTTGGCGCCTAATCCTCCTCTAAATCCTTCCAATGCCACCTAAGGGTCACCTCACCTCCCTCTCCTCCAAAGGTGGCGACTACAACCACCAAAGACCACCTTGGTGGCCATCCACCATACCCCTCAATCTTCCTATAAATTCCCTACCCACAACCACATTTTTGGCCATCTTCTTCCTCCACCTCCCATAGCCCTCCCTTCCTCCTCCACTCCAGCACTCCACCACCTCCAAGAGGCCGACCACCACCACCTTGTGGCCGTCCTCCACCCTCCCTCCACCTCCAAGCCACACGACCACCAAGGACCACCCTTGGTGCCCATTACTTCTATTAGTAGTAGTTCTTCTATTATTTTTTATTTCTACATTTTATTTCCTGCAAGTAGATAGTATAACCTCCATCCTTGTGGCACCCCTAAGCTCTCCTTGGGTTGTAGGTGTGCTCCTCTCTGTGTGGTTTAGACGAGTCTCCATGCCCATGGTGTACCCACCACCATCCTCTAGTGCCAACGGTTCCCTAAGCATTCCCGGTGGAATGGTTTTCTAGTAGCTTAGCAGTAGTTAGATTAGATTTCCTTCCTATATAAAAAGCATTCCTCTAGTTTCATTTTTCTGTAAACATGGATGATTCATGAAATGAAAAGTTGATATCTTGTTTTGGATTATTCTTTCTCTATTCAAAAACCACAAAAAATAATAATAATAATATCATGGCAATACTGAAATGTATAAATGATTTAGCACTTGATGTAACACGATTGGTAGTATTCGCATCGTAGAGATTGTGCATACAGACACACATATTCACATTCATCATCTTCCTTACGCACGCATACATTGTTCGCATTAACAACACTACCGGCAAGATGTTTTTACGTGATCTGGAAATTGGACTGCAATTCTAGGTAGATATACAAGCAAGAGAAATCAAAATTGTTTCACTATTTTCGCCTCACTGAGATCAACTGGGACTCACCACAAGTCTCATTATTATTTTTGTTTAGGTCTAATTTCATCTATACTACAACAAAAACAATCATTCTCACAATTTTCAGCTAAACACCAGGTTTTTAACCTACAACAGTGAACTCACTATCCACAAAGTCCTGATGTCTCACCCAACGAGCTTACCGATTTGACCTAATCATTCCTAATTCCTTTTTCCCTAGATTAGTATCAGATCAGGAAAATCCTAATGACCTACTAGATCACCTGGGGTCTTATCCAAGACCTTAAGATCCAAGCATCTCCCTTATTAGACTGAAATCAAGTCATTCATGTCATCATGTGAGGTTCAATTCGTTACTTATCCGATTCAGATCACTTCGAATCCAATCAGAGAGCTTCTAGCTCATTTAGAAACATCCCTTACCCGTCTAGGGCTAACTACAATTAACCACTTCCTCGCTTATTAGGGCACCTACTAGACCCCTAATTAGGTTATAGACTACTCTCAAACAATCCTTAAGGGCCCTAGCATCAAAAACCCTAATTCCAAGCCAAGAAGTAAACTCAACAAGCTACCTAACATTAGGTGCCTGTTACCTAATGTTAGGAGGCCATCCAGCGGCAACCTAACATTAGCTAACACTTACCTAATGTTAAGATAGGCTCCTGTAGCCAGACAGACCTGCAAACACCACCATCCAAACCTCAAAACACCCCCTTAACACAACCATAACTCATGAAACTTTGATCACCAGTTACCATACGTACAAGCAAACTAGACCAATCAAATCCCCTACAAATCAATAAGGCAACCCTAAAGTAGAAAAATCACAATACCACTTATATACCCCACCAAAAGGGTGAAAACACCACATACAACACCAAATCCTCACATGCCAATCACTAATTCTATAAGGGTTCGGATTTTTGAGTGCACTTAATAGGTTAATTAAAGCCTTAATTGGTTACTTAATGATAGATTAAGGGCATTTAGGCCCTTAGTTTGGCTTGAGTAATCCTAAAAGAAAAGTAAACCCTTAAACCATTAAGCAAATATTCATAAAATAAAAGTTGAGGGGTCTTGAGTGCAATCTTTCCTTTTCATATTTTAAAGGTGGATGGCTTTTGAAGGAAGCCTCATTCTTGTTTTGGCTTGTGAAGGAAGCCTCATTCTTGTTTTGCTTGCAAAGGACTCCTCTTTCTACCCCTCCAAGCCATACCTCCCCCTCTTATGTCCCAACATAAGAGAAGGAGAAGAGCACCTCCCCCTCCACTCTCTCTACTGCTGACCAGCCACCACCCTCACCGACCTCCGCCATTGTCACTGCCACCTCCGTTTTCAGAGGAGCTATCGGAGCTGATGTTGCTAATGCTGCCGTTGTAGCTACTACTACATGAGAAGAAAAGAAAAGAAAGAACAATGAGCTCAAATTTGAGGTAGAGATTTTCCCTTCTTGCATGTGGGATTTTCCCTTCTTGTTTTCCAATGATTAAGAGTATGTTTTGGGATTAAAATCAGCATTTGCAAGGAGATTTGATGATTGAATGCTTTGTTTTATGCCTTGGTGGGTTAAAATTGTGGTAATGGATTTTTCTACTTAAGGGACACCCTAATGTTTGGTGATGATTTTCTTGGGTTTAATATGGTTCTTACGTGCGTGGAAACTTGTGATCAAGGTTTCATAATTTTTAGATGTTGCTATTGTTGCTTTCTTTCTAGAAAATTATTAGGAGGATTTTCTATTGTATGTTAGTAAGTGTATGGATTAAAGTAAATATAACTTTTCACAAAAAAGGCTAAATGCATTACTTCCCATCCTACATATTTTCACTTAGTTCAATAGTCAATTGATGGTTCAATTCTAAACACAGTTAATTAAGGTTATTAGTCTTAATTAATCATCACTACAAGGATGAATGCTTTTCGCGACAGTTGAAAATCGTCACCTATTCAATCAAAACGATTGTATTCTGTTGTCGCAAAAGTGTGTGTCGCGTTAATGTATACATGACAGTTTTGATTTCAAACCGTCATCTTTTACACGACGGTTCTAGAAAGTGTTGTGTATCTTTATAAACAACAGTTATATTACAAACCGTTGTTAAGTACCACTAAACAATAGTTTTGATGACCGTCATGTATGATACAAGTGAACCATAGACGACGGTTGTTAAACCGTTGTGTACTGGTACTAAATGACGGTTTGGAACATAATAGTCGTGTATATATAAAAAATGGTTGTAAACATAACCATTGTGTATATATGTGCATTTTTTTTTCTCTATATATAACGTAGGTATCATAGAATCTTATAACACCTTAAACATATGCAACATACAAAACATACAACATACACAATATAAAAATTTCATCAACATACAACATAAAACATAAAACATTCAACATACAACAAATATATATATAAACCTATTGAAAAGAGTATGTCATAATGTCAAAATATACATATAACTACACAAAATACAAAACCTAACTAATGAAAATATAAGTAATCTAAACCTATGCCTTAGCTCCTACCCCCTGTCCTGCTCCACCACCACCAAGGTTGTCGTCGTCTCTGCGAGGCAGGTAGTGATAGGAAGTGTGAACCCGACCACTGCCCCATAATAATGCCATCAACCCACTCATCTCCACTCTCTGCTACTCAACCTCCTTCCTCTACTCCATGAATTTCTTGGCATCTTGCCAAGCTTGAGTTTGCTAGTGGAACTATGAGGTGACATCACGGAGCTGTGTGGTGACATCATGGAGTTGTGTCTGCATTTGTTGGATGATGGCTACTATCATTAACCCCTTCTGCCCATACCAATTGGAGATCGTCTGACTCCTCCCCCCACTACGAACGAAGCCTTCGTGCTTCGAAGGCATGATTCTCCTAAAAGCCTCCTCAGGTGTCATAGGTAGGTGCTACTAAGTGTTGGAAGCAGCATCTAGAGGGGGATTGATTGAGTTCATCATTTCTCCCTACAAATTATAATAATTTAATGTCATATTAAAGTAAGTATAAAAAATAAAGTTGTTGATAAAGAAATGCTAGTTACATGCTTTGTCTGGTATGTCTTATATATCCATGTTCTCTCACTATCGATGGCAGCCTTACTATGAGTAACGTCATACACACCAACCCGATCGAGCGTGGCACCATCGTGTGAATGTGCCTGTAAATATATTTCAAATTGCAGGCAATAGTTATAATTAAAACTTTAATTAAAAACATAAAAGTGACATAATTATAAGGAATTACTTACATATTTAGCCTTAACTCTATCTATATTAGTTCGACCCAAACAGTGGGTCTGTTGTGGAGCTTTGGCCCTATTGGCCTTGTTCCTCTTCGCCTGATTCTGTACATATAACATATTGTAATGGGAAACAATTAAATCATTTATTTCCAAATGCCCTTAAAAGTATTTGTAATTACCTCAATCTAAGGCTTATTCCAATGCTCACAGCATTCTTTCCACACATCTGCTACTATTGTAGGAGGCACGTTCCTCAATGCCTCCTCATTAGACGACATTGTATTATAAAGCTAATTTATACAAATAAATTATCAAAATAAATTAATTAAGTAAATAATAAAAAAAGAGAAATATTACACCTTTCTCTTTGTTGTCATCCTCCAATCACAATGTCATCTAGCGGCATGGTTGAGGATGTACTTGGTGACATTCGAATCGTCACCCCAATCAAAAATTGCCTATAATATTACAAAATCGTATAAAAGAATTAAATATTATTAAATTAAACTTATATATATACATTAATATATAATTATTTACCTCCATATTATGAATAAGCTACCCCTTGATCTCCCTAAAGACCCTCCTCCAGTTAAAACAACAAAGGGGGATGAGCTCCTTTTCCATCGTAGACAGTCTGCTGGTGAAAGGAGGATAGTTTGGATCTTCTCCAGCTTCGTTGATATGCACTTTGATTCTCGTCCCCTCTGAAAGTGCATCAAGAGGTGCATTTCTTGTCGGACTCTTCCTTTTTTCATTACCTGATAAGAAAAATATAATTAAAAATTAAAACATTCGAAGTAAATTTTAATAAGATATTATCGACAATTCTTACCAGCAAAACTGGTCCCTACCTAAGCCTAAGAGTCCTGCTGAGGTGGCCCCTGTACCTCAGCATCGACCTCACCCTCCTCCTCGTCCTCATCCTCTCCGCCAATGTTACCCTCGTCCTTATCCTCGTCATCATCAGGGTAGTGGGTGGTAACCTCTAGCTCTAGTTCTAGCTCTCACACTACATTGGTAACCACCCTCTTGCCCTTGCTCTGGTACTGTCAGGCAACATCACCAGGCTAGACATATTCACGATGCCTCGTAAATGAGAGATTAAGTACCATGAAAGCTGGGTGTGCGTTGGGAGTATGTAGAGGGATGTACTCAGGGATGGATGGGGTAGTCTGGGTGCGGGGTGGCTGGGTGCAAGGGTGTTGGGTGTGGAGGGGCTGGGTAGGCTAGGTGCGGGGTTGTTGGGTGCAGGGGGCTGGGTGGGCTACGTGCAGGATGGCTGGGTGCGGGGGGACTAGGTGGCCTAGGTGGAAGGAGGCTGCATCTCATCCCTACCCGCTGAGGTACCCTAGTCAACCTTAACCCTATTAGCAAATTTCTTGAATTTTAACTACATATACATTAAAAAAAATAGTATTTGTATAAATATTATGAAATAAATAAAAATAAATAAGAAAAATATGGAAACAATTCGACAACGTTTCCCCTATATTACAGATATTTTCCAAAATCCTATATAAAGAAAATCACACATTCCACATCTTATGAAATATAAATAAGTAAACAATAAACATAAACAATCACCATGCATTTTGTTTCAATTGAATTCAATCACATACATGGAAGGAACATTATTCAAAGCACGATGTATGTATCATAGATATTCAAAGCACAATGTATGTATCTATTCAAAGTACGATGTATGTATGCCTCCCTCTAGTTCTCTTCTTTGCTCTCTAAGGTGAAGTAATGTTGGGGATAGAGTTGTTGGACATGTTTAAGATGGAGTTCTTTGAGCTTGGTTCTTGAATCCTTGAGGAGACTGATGGGAACACCATCATGAGACATAACTAGCTCATTTTGATCTAATTAAGTCAGTAAATGCTCCTAAATAACTACAGAGAGCCATAAGTCACTACATAACCATTCTAAGGAAAATACAAGAAAATATGGTTAAAACTATAATTTCACCATCATATCATGAATGTAGTACAATCAGGGGTTTTCCTAGGGAGTAATTGGGGGTCAAATAGTCCTAAAAAACTAACAAGTGGGTTAGAACAAACAGAAAAGAGTTTGCATGTGGTTTGAGAATTAAATGATTTTTGAAACCCTAAAAACAGACTTGCTTAATTAACTGAGGTTCTGGTCAAGATAAAATTCACCTAAACCCTCTAAAATTCATATAAAAATATTCTCTAGGGTTTGGAACCTTCAATTTGACCATCAGAACCCGTCTTGACCCAAAACAAAGTCCTAGACTGACATTTGCCCTAATTTGGGTTTTTACATAAACTACCTAGTCAAATGAAGTCAAAACCTAAATCTAACTTCACCATTGGATTCCTTGGGTCCAAATTAGGTTTGTACCAAGATTTGGGTCCATTCTAAGATCATCTTGACCAAGTTTGCATTTTGGTCCAGTCAAACTCTTTCTATCTCATTCAAACCCTTAACTTTTAAATTTTCTTACAAATAGCCCCCCCAACTTCTTTGTCTTCTTCACAAGTAGGTTCCTACACCATTTTTGGAATGTGAAACCTTCACCGTTGAGAGTCGAGCGAGGATTTCTCGCTCGATTCTCAATCAATCCTTCTCAAAATTGATACGGGGATTCCTTAGGAAGTTTCCTTCCATTTGAGTCATTCCTTGAGCTCTAAGTCCTTCCCAAAAGGCCGTGCGAACCTTTCAAAGGTTCTGGTATCCCTTGTCACAACTACCTTCCAAGCTTGAAAGCTTCTTTCCAAGCTTGGAAGGGCTTCCTATGGCCTATAAAAGAGACCCTAGGGCACGACTGTGCTTTTCAGCAAGTTTTGGTCGAAGAAGCCCTCATCTTCTCCATCTTCGACCACCTTCAGACTTAACCCCAGTGACCCTTCTCCGCTCTCCTCCTCCGACCGTCCAACCATCAAATTGGATGGCCGACAATCCTCCCCTCATCTTCGCGAACCTCTCCTACCAATGAGAGGTCGCGCCTCTATCTCAGTCAACGTCACCGCTTCGCCGCACCATCCTCCTCCGGCTTCGGTCGACCAACATCGGAGCCCTCCATCTCTCTATCGCGCCCCTAAGTTCCTCTATCGCTCTTTCTCACTATACTTTCTTTTCCCACTCTCACAACACACGCACAACCACTGATTCTCCCTCAACACCGTCACCTTCTTCCGCTCCAGTGAAGCTCCGACGACACCTATCCACCGCGCCACTACACGAATCTCTCCGCTACCACCCCCATCAGCTCTGCCATAACTCCACGTACAAAAGCCCTAACCTAATTCCATCTATCACTCACCCAAACTCTCCCTCGAACACACCCACCTTTACATGCATAGCCCGACTCCGCCCCACATGCATAGACCACGCCACACAACCACCACTGTCACACTCGCCGTGGTCTGACGATCCTTCCTGAGCCTTCTGACGTAGACGAAAGGCCTTCTTGCTGATTTCAGGTACTCACATCCTCTGCCATTGAAGCTTGCTCCAGGTCTTGACAGCCCCAGGTCGCGTGGAAACATCTCACGCACACGCCCAGGTAGTCAATTGGATGCCTTGGCCTCACGAGCTAAGGCAATTGAGGAGGAGACCATACTGCTGCAGACACGCAAAGGGAAGGTAGGACTTTAGTCTGACCTCGGAAGCTGAGGAGTGCACTACATCGCATAAGTTGAATTTGTGTCTAAGGCTTATCGCCGTAGACACTGGGGGTGAGGTCCCCGCTCACCCGCTCACCTGCACCTCGCCCATGACCCATTCCCCCGCGGGCTTGGCGCAAATCCAACCTGCCTAACCCGTTCCACTCCTTGGTTGCGATCACGCCTGCAGCCCTAGACCCAAGTGTGCTCTAGGTCCGAAACCCGATTACCTGGCACTGTGGAAGGCTCTGGGGAGCGTGACCCAGAGAGAGAGAGAGATAGCGCGTGGGGGCAAGGGGGGTTTCACTACAAGGAGTAACGGCTAACACTAAACCGTTTGAAAGATCTTCCCCCTCTGCATGAAGTAGGAGAACTGAGAAGAAAGAAAGAAGAAGAGGAGAAGGCCTGAGCACAAGAAGAAAAGAGAAGAAAGGGGAGACGCATAGGAAGAGAAGGAGAAGAGTAGAAGAACAAAAGAAGAAGAACAAGAAGAAGAGGAGAAGCACAAAGAAAGGAGGAAGAAGAAGAGAAGACAAGGTAGGGGAAATAAAAAGAAAGAAAGTAGAAACAAAGAGACCCTTGATTCTCTAAACAACACTGTAGCACAGGCTGTTTAAGCCGTTCGATACTTTTGATTGCATATATTTGAGGCTTTGATTTAATTGTTATTTGTGAGGAGTAATTAGTGATTTAAATTACCATTTTACTCCATTCTTTTTGCACATTCATACCTGACATTATTCTTATTGCAATCTCTTATATTCTTGATTCAAATTGTGATCTTGAGTTTTGAATTCCATATTGCTCCCTGTGTTCAACCATGGACTTAAAATTCGAGGATAAATTTTATCTGTTTTCAAAGCGATTTCGGCTATACTATAACGCAATTTTTAAGCTCGATTTCGCTACGACAATAGAGACCTTCATGGAAAATCATGGTAATTAACCGATAAATAGTACTGATTAAGATAATTCACCCACAGAATCTTCCTTCCAACTCCGATGCATAAAGCATGTGGGTTTGCCTTAGCAAGTCAAGCCACTTCCATGTCCTCTCCATTCTTTTTTTCCTTTTCCACAAACATGCAATTCCAAACAAGTTGCCAAACACAACTTGATGTTCATGTTGCTTCACAGAGGTACTGGAAATGTGGTGTTGCTTTGTTTCTTTCGTTGCAACCAAAAAGTTGGACTTCACATTGCAAGATCTGAGAATATACCTTTCTTTTTAAAATAAGAATTTATACCAGATACTTTTAGAATTAATGTGGGTTTCAAAATCAATGCCAACTAAGCTGCATTGTAGTTAAATGGACATCACTTCCCTTGCTTGTATGTATGTTTTATCTATAAGTGTGTGCAAAGCCCCTTAGTCCACTTAATTTATTAGAGGATGTCACACAGAGCATTAAAAATTGGTGACTTTAGGTACCTACAAGATCATGCACATTTGCCACAGTTCAGAGTTAGAAGAAAAAATAATAGGAAGAAAGCTATAAATAGATCCTACTCTAATTTCACAAGAGTAACAAGGAATAAGACACACCACTGTAGTGTTTGAGCAGTCTCTCTTTTACCTAATATATGAAGCTTTATCCTTCTAGGATGAAGAGGACAAGAAGAATGAATGAATAAAAGAAGAAATGTATCTCTCAAATACATTTTAACGCTCTTAAACCATATCGCTTCCCCATCTTAACTCTCTCAAACCATATGGATGAAAATGCTCCACATAGAATCAGCAAATGACGAGCCTGATTTAAACATTATTCAACGAAAATGCCTCTTAAATTGAAAAAAAAAAGAACTACTTCAAGGCTTCAACTTTGCTACTATGAGACATATGAAACAATCCATTACAAGCTGAAGTAATAAAGCAAGGTAGAAAAGAGAAATGGCATAGAAGATAAGTATACCTTATATATTAATATCCATTGTACATCACCAACTTCTTGCAAGTGTTCTTGATAAGCATCTACTTCTACATCATGTTTGACATCTTTTTGCACATCAAAATATTCACGTGGAATTGTCCATACGGGTATAATCCATCCATTTCTACTGTTGTTAGGGACGTAGAAGACTTGAGATACTTAACATGCTAATGTAAACGGTTCTGAAGAATGAAGAATTAGACGATTCTTATTCAAACATAAAAAATCGTGCTTCTTGTCAAGTTTGAAGCCAATGTCCTCTTTAAACACGTTGAACCAATTGCACTTGAAAAGGATAACCCTACGATCGTATCTGAAGGTCATCACAATGATTCATTCAATATGTCCATAGTAGCCATCACAACCAGTGTTCAAATCACAACTGACAACAACTATTATGACCCGGTTCTCGAATCCCTACAGGACCCAAGACTGGCTTGACTCGACTAATCCCAAGACCCAGTCATCCAACAAGAAATAATTGAAAAGCAGAAAAATAAACCACATTCACTATGCAAGGTAACTAACAGTAAAAAAGTACAAGCAGTAAAGGAAGTAAATGCTACTAAGCAGTACATACCACCACAACAACAGGAAAGTAGAACAAAAGTACAATAACAGAAATGGTAACAACAATCTAAAACTCACTAGTAGAAAAGAGAGTACAACAACAACAGAAAACTACTGCTAAGCTCAACTGGGCCCAGCACCCTCTGCAGCCGGTAACTCGGCCTGCTCAACTCCTGGACCTGTAAAGGGTTATGTAAAAATGGAGTCAGCGAACGCTGCGTAGAGTGGTAACCAAACTATCTAAAGTAGTAAAAGCTAACAGGTAAAATTTATCTTTTCCACTTATTTTATTTTACAAGTAATTCATTTTCATCCATTGTTTACTTTCAGATTTCTTTCTTGATCTCGCATGTTCCTCGTGGGAATGATCTTGATTGCAGTCTTTTCCAAAGAGTAGAAGGCACACGTGGTGCTCTCCTGGCCGGGAAAGTCCCCCATGGTGATCCTACACCCAGTCAACCACCCCGTGGTCACGAACAGATGCAGCGGTGACTACAACACACGTGATAAGCGCACAGGTAGCTACCCCGCACTGGCACACAGTCAGTCATTTCCGCTAGCGGGTATGCCTAAAGTACAGCATGAAACAGTATAGGGCCTATCCCTCTCAATAACAGGGGTCTCACCCCTCTACAGTCCACGCACCCTCGTCTAACTACCCCGGTTTGCCCAATGGGCCATACAAGTTAGTGTAGGGTGGCGAGCTCAACCCCGGGTCCTGTGGGGTGGCTAGCACCCTCCCTACACTAGTAGCTCTCCCCGGTACAGTGTACGCGAGAGCCAACAGAAGTCGATGTAAAGTGGCCAATCCTAACCCCAGGTCCCAACCCAAGGGCGGCTAACTCTACTCTAAATTAAATAGGGGACAGTCGCTCTCCTTGGTACCACATACTCAAGGGCTAGCACACTTCCCACTCACATTTCCAAATCTTTCCATTTATCCACAGGAGCTCTACTCCTAACTCCCCGTAGGGTTCATGTTCATATTCACCATAATATTCCATACCAGGTTTCATCATTCATAATTTACATTCTCGTATTATACACATGCAGCTCGTATTTCCACAAATTAACATATGCAACAAGTGATATCACAGGTAACTATTTAGTTATATCAGGCATTTCATATTCTAACAGGCAGCTCATATTCATTAACAGGCAATTGTTTACAATTCAGCTCATTCATTTATGACTGCAATCTCAAACACACATACAAACACTGCAACTATTTCTCGTCTTAGGATTCATGCCACATCCTAGGGTTATAGTTATCTAAATTTCATAGATGAATTCATATTTTATAAGTAGAACAAGGGGAAACCACTCTACCAGACAATCCGGGAGTACTGGGGGCTCGAACGGCAGACTCACGTGCCTCTGTAAGCTCCGGACACGCGACAAATCGAAGTCCTATATCAAGGAACATATCATAATGGAACATTCAGAATAGTATATAAGGATTTCTAACATGTATAGGAACTCACAAGGAAACCACAGATATCTCGTTTGCGTAAAACGAACCTCGATCGGACCCTAGACGGGTCAAAAACAAAACTACAGAACCAAATCAGACATCTGGAACAAAGTCCAAACGTCTTAAAAGTCACCAGAGTCTCACCTCAGGTCCTTGCATCGACCTCAGACATCCAGAACTCCTACTTGACCATCTAGACTCAGCTCCAGACGTCCAACCTATCCTCCAGTCGTCTGGGAATGCCTCCGGTCGTCTGGTAAGCTATCCAAATGTCTGAAATGCGTAGGAGGGCGTGCCATGCGCCTTCCCAAAGCTGCTCCTACACACGACAGAGAAGCAGTCCTCTTTTTAGCCCAACAAAACTACTCTATGATGCAGCCTGCATGGCCGCAGCCGTGGGAATGACATACCTACGCGAGTACCTGCTTTCAGAAGTCCGGTGTCGTCACCAGATGTCCAGCCCGTCGTCTGGAAGGCACTCCGGACGTCTGATACTAGAAAAATTCCAGTATCAAAATGAGCTCTCGCTCCTCTCGCCTCGCTTCGCTGTGGCTCCTCCTTCTCGTCTACAGCTCTGGCTACTGCAGTAAGTCAGGGACGGCTCCCTGATGCACTCCTCCTGCACACGTCGCGGCGGCCGTGCGCACTCCGATGAGCCTCTCTAATCTTGTGAGCTCAACCTCCTCCTCCTCTCTTCACGCCGCTCCTCCTCCTCTCTCTTGCTCCCTCTCTCACGCACGCCTCTCTCACGGTAGTGAAGGAGGAAGGAGGTGGTGGTGGAGTGGAGAGGAGAGGAAGGGGGAGAGGGCCCTTATATAGACAAGGGATTATGGTTCGGTGAGGGGGGAGAAAGAGGAGAGAGAGAAGAAAAGGCGTCTGCGTGCAGCCAGAGCACAAAACCAACTTCGCGTACAGATTTTTCAATTTCCAGACATCTGACTGATAGTCTAGATGTCTTAAAAGGCTCAAACAGAATGGGTCTTTACATCATAACAAACTTAAAGGAAGTTTCGTCCCTAAAACTTGAGCTAGCTAGGGTGCGGAAAGAGAAATATAAATGCATAACAAACTTAAAGAGGACCGAAGTCGGTCCGAAAAGACGTACCCTCAAAAAGCTTCGAGTACCGCTCTCGCATCGCTGCCTCAGGCTCCCAGGTAGCCTCCTTGTACCGCTGGCTCCTCCACAAGACCTTCACCAGGGGTACCTACTTTCGTCTCAAACTCTAGACGGCTCTATCTAGTATCTGCACTGGTCTCTCGGGGTAGGTCAGGTCGTCACCCACCTCAACACTCTCGTGTCTCAGAACATGACTGGGATCGGCGACGTACTTCCTGAGGTTGGACACGTGGAACAAGTCATGTACACCAGAAAGCTGGGGAGGAAGGGAAAGCCAGTAAGCAATGGGTCCTACCCGCTCCAGGACCTCAAAGGGTCACACAAACCTTGGCGCAAGCTTCCCCTTCACCCCAAAATGTTGTAGGCCCTTCATGGGTGAAACATGAAGGAAGACATGATCCTCAACCTCGAACTACACCTCTCTGCGTTTCCAGTCAACATATCTTTTCTGCCTGCTCCTGACAGTGCGAAGTCGTCTGTGAATCTGCTCTATCACCTCCTGACTCTGCCGGATCAACCTGGGGCCAACCTCTCACTTGGTCTCCACCTCAACCCAACTCAAAGGCACAATACACCTCCATCCGTATAGAGCCTCGTAGGGTGCCAAGCCGATGCTCGAGTGATAACTGTTATTATATGCAAACTCTACCTGGGTTAAGTGCTCCTCCCAAGAGCTCCTCCAGTTTAGTACACAAGCGCACAAAAGGTCCTCAAGTGGCTGTATAGTGCGCTCTGACTATCCGTCCGTCTGGGGGTGGTATGTAGTACTGAACCTCAACCGTGTCCCCAAAGCCTGCTGAAACTTAGTCCAAAACTGGGAAGTAAAACGGATATCCCGGTCAGATAGAATCTCAAGTGGAACTCCGTGCAGATGTACCACATCACGAATGTACCTCTCTGCCAACTGTGCTGGTCCCAAAGTGACTCGGATCAGCAGGAAATGTGCCATCTTCGTCAACCTGTCCACTATCACCCAGACTGCGTCGTGTCCTCGCTGGGTAATGGGTAAACCCACCACCAAGTCCATGGTGATGCTCTCCCACTTCCACTCTGGCATAGGAAGTGGCTGCAACGGCCCTGCAGGCCTCTAATGCTCGGCCTTCACCTGCTGGCACACCAAACACTGCTGCACGAACTCGCCTACATCCCGCTTCATCCCTCTCCACCAAAAGTCACGTCTCAGATCATGATACATCTTTGTGTTCCCGAGATGTCTGGTGAACCTGGACCCGTGCACCTCTATCAGAAGCTCTCTCAACAACACCTCGTCCCTGGGAACGCACAAACGTCCCCTCATACGCAGCACCTCGTCTGTAAAAGAGAAGTCTTCTGGGTCCCCTAACAGCACTCTGTCTCGCAACGACTATAGGTACAGATCTATCATCTGTCCTGTGATGATGTGGTCTATCAGCTCTGGTCTCGTCTATCGCATCACCGTCACTGCCCCACAATGCCCCTGTGACTCTTGGGGTCGCCAACTGCCTAGCTCCTCCAAAAGTCTCCAACTCCGTGCCTGTAAACTGGCCAAGTGGGCGGGCGCCTTCCGGCTCAAGGCGTCAGCCACCACATTGGCCTTCCCCGAATGGTAGGAGATGCTGTAGTCATAGTTGATTGCACAGCAAAAATACACCAACAAATATGCCATCTTATGTTATTTCCTAGCACTGCCATTGCATATTAGGTAGCTATAGTTGCATTTGTAAAATTGACACATGCATGCATTTATTTGAGAGGGGAGGAGAGTGAATATTTGTCCATGTAAATAACATCTTCTTCAAGTGCTGCCTCGCAATTTCACCATCCTCATTTTTTTATTTTGCTTTGAATTTCTTCTCCCTCGTGTGGCTCAGGGCATGGGCTTACTCTTCTTCCCGCCATTCTTTGCCAGCAGCATGCTCTGCCAGCTGCATGGCTAGTCATGCACACCCAGGGCATGGTCGTGGCATGCCTCCCTCTCCTTTAAAAAGCCCTACCCTCTTCCTTGCGAGGGAGAGCCTAAACACACAACACAGCAGCCACCTTCATCCAGGCCATCTTCCTCCACTCTCCCCTCCATATGCAGTACCTCTTCCACTGAGGAGATACACTGCGGGCAAGAGCAGGCTCATAGTGGTCCCACGACCACCACTGTGAGTTCCACCACCGCCCAGCTCATCCAAGAGCAGGTGGGCGTGGTGGTTTCACTCCCTATTTTCACCACTGAGCGCCATCGCCATTGACAGGAGCTTCAAGGTCAGAAACTTAGCAGCAGTAACACAACACCAGCAACAGCAGCAGCCCGCGCGACGCCAGCACCGTCCGTAGCGCCTTTCCACGCGCGCAGGTGCCTTCCAGCACGCCCGCGCACGTAGAACCGGCCGTAACCGGTTGTTCTCCGCGTGCGGCACTGTAGCTACTGTTCACATGTCTCAGCGCGACACTGTAGTTACAGTGCGATGACCAGAGAGTTTCTCACTTATCCGGTCACCGCATGCTCTCTCTCCTCGCCGCTATCGCCTCTAGCCAGTCACCCGCTCCAGCGCCAGCGCATGCCTGCGCCCGCATCCGCCCGCGCCCGCACCCGTCCGTGCCCACACCCACTCCAGCCCACAGCGCAGCGCCCTGCGTTGCATCCTCTCTTCCGCATGCACCCTTGTGCGCCTACGCCTACGTGTGCCCGCGCCTGTGCCTTGGCCATCAGATGACGCCTGCAGCTGCCAGACGTCTTAACTCACCGCTCTCTCTCACACTCCTCTCCAGCAGACACTCCCTCACCCTTACACACACACACACTCGTACACACACACACTTGTACACTCACACTCACTTCTACACACACCTATACATACTTATATATATATACATACATACATACATACATATATATATATATATTTATATTTATACATATATATATATAACTACATATACATCTATATAATTACAACCCTATCTATATATATACATATAAATATATATTTACATATACATATATATATATTTACATTCATATCACCTACCTGTATCCATATGCACTAATCACTCCACCACGCGTTATATCGCTAGAATATCTGCACCAGTTGCTGATATTCCCCGATACCCACATAAAGAAAGCGTCTTCGTACACACTCCCACACCTCCATCCTACATTCCACGCGGCACTTTGTTCTGTTGGTTGCGTCTTACTAGACATGGACCAACTCGACACTGTGCTACACACCATTTCCACCTCCACCCCCACCCCTATATATATAATATATATATCTATATATATATAGACTATATTTATTTCTTTACAAGCAACCTATCTTGTTTCTATTTCTCTTTTGTTTCCTGCTACTAAAAAGATAAAAAAATAGTAAAAGAGAGAAGATAATCCTTGTCTTGCAGGTACTCGGTCTTGCGATCAGCAAGACCAATTTTTGGAACCCTAATTTGGCTCAAAGCCAAGAACAATTTCGCTCGAAGCCAAGGACCTGATTTGAGGGTGTACCTCAAGGACAAAATTATCAGCAAAAAAATCTTAAATAGAAAAAAAACCAAAAACATAATAAACGCACGGAAGAGATTCATTGTAGGAAAGGCGTAGAAACTTATTCACCCTTAATCCCTGCCTCCCTGAGTTCGACCATGGGCCTAAAAGTCACCAAGATAAAATTAAGTAGGCTAGGTTAAAAATTTTGTAAAAAGATGGTTAGGCTCGATTCAGGTTAACCACTATACTCACTTCAACGATAATTGACGAGTCGATTGTTCGCTTTAAAGTCGTTTATAGTTTTATGTGTTGGAAAAATCGACTAATCAATATTTAAAAAGAAATAACCACTCGCAGAAGAGCGGGTCGTATCCACAGGGAGGCAATGACGTATTTAAATTCGCACCGGTTAAAAACGTTTGTTCGTAGTTAGTTTAGATAAGAATCAAGCCAAAATTGCCTTCATATTAAGGTTGAATCAAGAAATCATGCTGAAATAGCAATTCTTAATAACTAGAGGATATTTGTTGCAATGCAGATTCAATAAAATATCATTAAAATATGATAATGGCAGAAAATGTAATTATTAATGGCATGGATACTGTAGCAAAATAGAGGATTTATTCCCCTTGGCCATGCGCGAAGAGGAGTTGACGGCCGGAGGCAGGAAGGTCGGAGGAAGTTCTTTGGACCGAGGGCTTCTCAACGGTGGTGGTGTCGAGTCGTACGATGGCCGGAGCTGGCCGAACGAAGCTCTGGCGAAGGTGGCTGCCAACAGTGCTGAAGTGCAGCAGGCCGTGCGGCGTGGGTAGGCGCGGCTGGTGTCCTGGCGAGGAGGTGTGCGCATGGGACTACCCGCACGCGGAGGTGGCGTTGCTGGCGTACTCGGCTGCTGCTGCAGAAAGCACATGGAGGTGGCGCACGTTCTGCAGTGCACTGGAGGAGGGCGGCTCTGCTACAGGCGTGCGGGTGAGCGCTGCAGCCGGTGCTGCACGCTGGAGGGCGCGTGGGGCGCGGGAAGGCTACAGCTGCTGGAGCGGAAGGCGTTGCAAGCGAGTGTGCGCACTGAAGCGGAAGCGGGGTGCGCTGCTGTTGGCAGGAGGCGCTGCAGGTGGTTGGCGTGCGTAGGCTGGAGGGTGTGCGGACGAGGGCTGGCGCTTCGGGTGTGCGGATGAGGGTAGGCGGTTGGCGGTGAAGTGGGCAAGTGTGGTTGTTGCTGGAGTGGGGAGGTCGAAGCTTCAGACGTCCGGGAAACTTCCCGGACGTCTTAACTGGCTGAGGGTTGATTGCAGTAGCTGCAACGGTGGTTGTCGGTGACGACGGCGAGGGAGGTGCACAGCGAGGTGCTCACGGTAATGCGGACGATCTCCAGATGGCGGTGTGGCCTGTCACACCACACGCCCACGGTGGTGGAGGGTCGTCGCCGCGGTTGAGGCCGGCGGTGTGGAATGGAAAAGATGGACTCTGCACAGTGTGGGTTTGGGGTGGAGGCTTCCTCTGCTCGGCAGCCTCTCTCCTCTTTTTGTAGCTGCCTATACGAATTTGAATGGAGAGGCGGGAGCAGATCCACCTTCTCCGCTGATCCATGAATGTGGCTTTAGTGCGGCAGGAGGCGTTACAGCGACAGCTGAGCCATTGCTGAAAAGAAGAATAAAGGATACTATTAAAATATTATGGTTATTTATATACAAACCCTCAACTTTTATGTTAACTTAAACATTGTAACTAATTGGTTAACTAATTAAACGAATGCCATTCTAAGCTAATTCTAAATGCATTTAAAATATGAATGCAATGCATGAATTATGTAATTAAATTAGAAATATGAATTAATCTATTTATATCCTAATTTATGCTAAATAAATATTAGAATTAACCTATTGTCTAGGCCCTTTAATACTTAAATAGCCCACAACTATGGGCTAATCAATAATTTCATCATATTGACACAACCTATTTGAGTCCCAACACGTCTTTTTCTGGCGTCGTTGCTAGGGAGGTACGCATTGTGGTAAGTTTCTACTCCATTCCTTTAATTTTCTCTTCTCACACCCTTCTCTTCACGGGTGTTTTTGTTTGTTGGTGTGCAGGAAAATCATTGCAAGGAGGAGGCAAGCAGAGGAAGTCGGAGACGTGGGCAGATCCAAGGTAGGAACGAGAGTGTGAAGTCATCGACGCTGCACTGGAGCTTCACCCACATTGCGGAAAAGGTAGGTCTCTCTCTTAGCAACTTAGGTCAACTTGTCACCATAATAAAAAAAAAAAAAACCTAAAAAAAACTTCTTGGGATTTCTTGGGGCAAGTGGATTAAAAATCACTTGTTTGATTGTTTGCCATCACTCCCAATGCCCCAGGATTTCCCGCCAAACTTCTCATAGCGAAGATCCAAGAATCTTGATTCTTGAATCTTTCGCCGTGTGAAGTATACTTTGAGGCAAAATTAAATAGATTGATTGCCATCCCTCCTTACCTCATTTATCCGCAATTCAGGATCACATTTTTGGTGGGGAGACTTGGAATTGAGTTGATTCCAACCCCACCACGACCATTCATGTGCCTTAGATTTGATCCCGAATACTTCAACCCCAACACTTTGATTTTCTTTACATTATCTTATAGTTGAGCCTTGTGTGTGGAACATCATTCTGGTGATTGGGAGCACTTGAATTGAAGTGCTTTGGCTCCCTTTCATACTAACTTAAAATTGACTCGTGCATCCACACACAGAAATTTCCACTTAGGGAAGCCCATTGCATTTTTAGCATGCATTAACAAACTCACATTGAAGAAGGGTTTGTTGGGCATAGAAGAACTTGTATTTTCTCAATAACCCGGAGATTGGTTGAATTGGTAACTCAGCGAAATCTTAAAATCCATACTACTAAAGGCTGAAATTCTAAAAACCATTCACCAACTAAAACTTCAATTCGGGGAGATTTCCCCATTGCATGCTTGGTTTACACGCTTTCTAAAATCAACGCACTTGGGCATTACCCGTAAACAACGCCCTTCATATTTTAGAAGCACTTGATCCTAAGTATCTAATTAAAACTGGTAGCAACTTGACCCTTATTAAGGATTGAAGGTCTAACTACCTGCGTCTAGCGCCTACATGCTGGTGCGGGTTCTCGCATGCTATCGGGTGTCTAAGACTAGGGCAAACAGCCTTTCAATCTGGCCCGGTGGTTTCGCAATGCTCGCATTTGGTTCCGTAGGTCGTGATAGTAGGTAACTTAGATCTTTAGGTCTAAGGGCACACTGTAGAGGTTAGGACTTTCATTGCCTTGATTTGTCATCAAGTGTACCTTTGCGGCGTCATTTCTCTCATCCCCTTTTCCCTTCTTAACCCCCCAAATCTTCTTGCGGTAGTGCATGTTTGGCAGGAGGTCACAAAACCCTGAATTGTTTGAATTGTCTGATAATTTTAGGAAAGAAGCCGAATCGTCATCCTCCTCCACAAACATGGCTGCACGCCCACCCCCAAATCTCGAGGGAGGAAATCGCCCTGAAAACCCACCAGGTGGTGGAGCCATGGACCCCATAACCTGCCTCCAAGCCCAAATAAAAATGTATAATGAATAAATTGAAGCCATTAGGGAAAGCTTGGAGGAAATGCAGAACCCTCTCAAACGGGAGGAGCCTAGGTCTCTTAGCTCTTACCAAAATCCCGCTGCTACAGAGACCATAGGACAAATTCGGGTCCCCATGGACGGGGACGATTTTGAATTAAAATCCAACATAATTGGCCTGATTAACTTTCACTTCCATGGTCTTGCAAGTGAAGATCATTTTCTCCATTTGGAAGACCTAACCCGATTGGCTGAAACAGTTAAACCAAGAAATATCGAGTTACCAATTGTCCTCATGAAAATGTTCCCGTTTTCGTTGCAGGATAAAGCGTCGCAATGGATACGCACCCTTAGAAGAACCATTCATTCTTGGGAA
Source organism: Thalassia testudinum (assembly GCA_037157565.1). Classification (NCBI taxonomy): domain Eukaryota; kingdom Viridiplantae; phylum Streptophyta; class Magnoliopsida; order Alismatales; family Hydrocharitaceae; genus Thalassia; species Thalassia testudinum. The sequence continues at coordinate 31,001,017 of JAZHRO010000015.1, forward strand.
GAGATGTGAACAGCATTTCTCAAGAAATTCCTCCCAATCAGGCGAACCAATGCGCTTCGCCGTGCTATAACTTCCTTTACGCAACAAAACGGCGAACAGTTTCATGAGGCTTAGGAGAGGTATAATGACCTCCTCCGGAAGTGTCCGCACCACGGTCTGCCTAAGTAGCATATAGCCCAGATTTTCTATTATGGGCTAAATGATACTTTGAAGCAGATTGTAGACGCTTCCTGCGGAGAGAATTTCATGAATAAAGACAAGAATGGAGCATTTGAATTATTTGAAAACATGAGCGAAAACTGAATGAACAATGCCTCCATTGTCGCCTTTAATCGTATCAGTCTGCCCCGTAATGTTCATGAAGTTGACACGGGACCCTCCCATTCATCCACTGATCTTAGCCTTATCGCACAAAAATTGGATGAAGTCTCCATCGTGCACAAGAAGCTGGACGAGCTTCTGGCCAATCCCGCCCGTTCTATGGCAAACACCCCCACCTCACGACTTCATCACAATCCCAATCCTTCCAACGTCAAGCTTATCCCCAAGAACCCCGTGAGATCTTCCTTACCGAGTGTCACATCGAGTGATTTGGTAAGTCATATGGATCTGGCTTCTGCAAGCCAGTATTTTGACACGGAGGACCAAGTCTCCATGTGCTCGGAAGCATATTTACATGCGGACTCGTCTTCTGGCTTAGAATACGCTTGTGCCCTGGGGAACAACCTATTATCTGCTACTTATAACCCAGGGTGGCGAAATCATCCGAACTTCGCATGATCCAATAACCTACAGCGCCAAAACCCCGCAAGTGGGCCAATGCGATCGTCCGCACCCGTCATTCCAAGGGCCTAGTCTAATCCTGTGGCGAATCTGCGATCAGGTCCTTGCATACTGCAAACAGAACATGCATCAAGTCCTCTTCATAAACTGATGCGAATGATGACGGAAATGTTGAAGCGCCATGAAGAGAACATGACCTCTCTTCAGCACTAATTGGCACAGCAGAATGCTGAGATCAGTCAACTACGCAAGGTGACTCAATCTCAAGGCACTCTTCTAGCCCAACCTGTTCCCAACCCATGAAATTTCGTACCCCGTGGTCCTCAACCACAGGTACGACCTTTTGAGGGGCAAGTTCATCAGATTCTACAGGCTTCGAGCACTCCACCGGGATTTTAGGCTAATCCCGCTGCAGCACCTCACTCTTATGTCCCTATTGTGAACCCTCCGCCTTATGATCCCACTGGACCCGCGACATCCAATGCGATTACTACGAGGAGCGGTAAGCAAACTATCGATCCACCTCGACCTGATCCTGGCCCATCTTTTTCATCGCCCTCTCATTCGGGATGTGCACCGCATTTGCGAGATGACGATACACCCAAATTAGTGCCAGAATCGGTCCCATTCCCTGAGGCTCTACTGAGGGAGCCAAAAGGCAAGAAAAAAGATACGCAGGCCTTTGATAACCTGCATAATCTATTCAGGGATGTTGAAATCAAGGTACCCCTGTTAGAGGCTATTGACCACATACCTACTGTCGCCCGATTTTTCAAAGACTACACTACACCCAGGCGACAGTCAAAGAAAACAAAGAATCCGGTGGTTCTCTCGCCTCATGCGAGTTGTGCTATACTGCCAAATCTACCACCGAAGCAGAAAGATCCGAGCACACTGCTTATTTCTTGTAGCATTCAAGGCTGCAATTTTAACCGTGCCCTACTTGATCTAGGATCTTCCATCAATCTTATACCAACCATCATGCTCGAGAAATTTGCCTTAGGAAATCTAAAACCCACCCCTATCACGTTACAGTTGGCAGATCGTTCTGTCAAAATACCAAAGGGTGTGGTGGAAGATGTGGTGGTTAGGGTCAATAATCTCTGTTTTCCTGTTGACTTTCTTGTTTTGGATATGGAAGTTCCTAGCTCACTTTCTGATTGTCCGATCATCCTTGGTCGACCTTTCTTGGCCACAGCCCGCGCCCATATCGACTGCGAGTCGAGCTGTATTGAAATTGCCATTGGATCTGAGAAGCTCAAACTTAACATCTTCAAGGCAACCAAGAGCTTTGATTGTGATTGCATCGAGGATGACACGTCTGATGAGGACATGGCCATCAGCTCGTGTATCGAACTAATAGGGACCTATTCTGACTACTGTGGATTGGCTTTAAACACAGACGACTGCTCGACCGACACATATTGTGACATTTCCCCATCCCTCCCTATTCCCGTACCTTCTCCTGACCAGACTTCTGACGAGGTTTTCTCCACTTCCCATACCTCGTGGTCTGAGTCATATTCGGGCTACTCACCGCCGGTCCACACTCTTGAAGATCATATTGCCCTTTCTTTCCCGCCAAATCAGGCGGATTTGCAACTCCACACTGGGACCTTGAGCCCACATACTGCTCACTAGGGCTATCACTTTTTGGATCCATCTATCCAAGATGCCCCTCTTCTTGGCCAATCTAAGGGCCAACTTCTTCCTCCAAAATTATTTTCTTCTGATCCGCTTGGGACACTCTTGTCCCAAGAAATGCCAGATCTTTCACCATCTACTCTTGAGCTGACAGAGTTGCCTGATTCACTTAAGTATGTTTTCTTGGGACCAAATGAAATGCTCCCCATAATCATTAGTTCAAAATTGACCAGGGAGCAAGAGTGCAAACTAACAAAGGTCCTTATGGAACACAAGGCAGCCATTGGATGGTCTTTACCAGACTTAACTGGCATTAGCCCCTCTTACTGCACTCACTGTATATATACGGAGGAGGAGGCTCGACCTTCCCGCGAGATGCAGCGACGTCTCAACCCTAACATGCGGGAGGGCATTAAAAAGGAAATTATTAAGTGGCTGGATGCAGGTATAATCTACTCGATCAGCAATAGCCCCTGGGTGAGTCCGATTCACGTCGTGCCCAAAAAGGCGGGACTCACCATCCGTATCAATGACATGGGCAAATCCATCCCTACATGCACTCCTACATCTTGGAGAGTGTGTGTAGATTATAGGAAATTGAATGCTGCAACTAAGAAAGATCACTTTCCGCTACCTTTCATTGACCAAATCTTGGAGTGGTTAGCGGGAAATAAATTTTTCTGTTTCCTGGATGGATTCTCTGGATATAACCAGGTGGCAATTGACCCCTGGGACCAAGAGAAAACCACCTTTACCTGCCCCTTCGGCACCTTTGCATTTAGAAGGATGCCATTCAGACTTTGTATCGCGCCAGCAACTTTCCAAAGATGTATGCTGGCGATATTCCATGACATGGTGGGTGACTTTCTCGAGGTTTTCATGGATGACTTTTCGATCTTTGGACCCTCTTTTGATGACTGTCTTACCAACCTGACCCGTATCCTTAGGAGATGTATTGATGTCAACCTCGTGCTTTCCTGAGAAAAAAGTTATTTTATGGTACACGAGGGAATTATTCTCGGGCATATCATCTCCGACAGGGGTATCAAGGTTGACAGAGCTAAGCTTGATGTAATTACTGATTTACCTGTACCTAGCTCTGTTAAACAAATCCGCTCCTTCCTAGGACACGTCGGTTTCTATAAGAGATTCACCAAAGATTTCTCTAGAATTTCTCGACCTTTAACTCATCTCCTATCGACTAACGTACCCTTTGATATGGGCCCCGACCTCATATGAGCATTCACACAACAGCGTGATGCTGTCACCAAGGCCCCTATTCTCCAACCACCTGATTGGTCCCTCGACTTTGAACTCATGTGTGACGATTCTAACCTTGCAGTCGGAGCCATCCTAGGACAAAGACGCGATAGACACCCCTTCGTGGTGTACTACGCCAGTAAGACGTTGGACAAGGCCCAGCATAATTATATTACTACTAAGAAAGAACTACTGGCGGTCGTCTTTGGGCTGGAGAAATTCCGCTCTTACCTTCTGGGCTCGCATGTTATTGTTTTCACTGACCACGTGACCATTTGCCATCACATGCACAAGAAGGATGCCAAGCCTAGACTGATTCGTTGGATCCTTCTGCTCCAAGAATTTGACATTGAGATCCGCAATAAGGTCGGAGCCCAGAATGTTGTAGCTGATCATCTCTCTAGACTGGACCCTGACCACATTGGACTTACCCTGCCGATTAACAAGATTTTTCCCGATGAGCATCTATTGGCAATTAATGTGGCAAGTGGACCTTGGTATGCCGACATTGCCAATTACCTTGCTTCTAGTTCCCTTCCACGTGGCTGGCCTAAAAACCAGTGTGAGCGTCTCATTGCAGAAGCAAAGTATTATTTCTGGGATAATCCACTTCTTTTTCGAATAGGTGCAGATCAGATCATCCGTCGCAGTGTTCCTGACAGCGAATTCCCCAGTGTGCTATCCTTCTGCCACGATCAGGCCTGCGGAGGCCATTTCTCTGGGAGGAAAACTGCAGCCAAGGTGTTGCAGTGCGGTTTCTTTTGGCCCTCCCTTCACCAGGATGCACACAATTATGCCAAACATTGCACTAGGTGCCAATCGTTAGGGTCAATGTCACGTCGTGACATGATGCCCTTGCAACCCATCCTAGCTGCGGAAATCTTCGACATTTGAGGAATAGATTTCATGGGTCCCTTTCCTCCTTCCAACGGCTTCGAATACATCCTTGTTGCTGTTGATTATGTTTCGAAATGGATCGAGGCTATTCCCACGCACCATGCTCACCATGTCATATCCACTCGATTTGTCAAAGACCACATTTTTTCATGCTTTGGGATCCCTTGAGCCATTATCTCATATGGAGGAAGCCACTTTACCCAAGCTTCTTTTCAGGCACTTCTGAGGAAATATGGAGTCCACCATCGTATCGCATCACCGTATCATCCTCAGACGAACGGCCAGGCTGAGGTGTCGAACCGGCAAATCAAGCAAATTCTCCAGAAAACGGTTCGGCCTGACCGTAAGGATTGGTCCGACAAGCTGATTGACGCACTTTGGCCGTATCGGATTGCCTTCAAGGATCCCTTAAGTACGTCTCCTTATAGAATTATTTACAGGAAGCCTTGTCATTTTCCCGTAGAGTTGGAGCACCACGCTTATTGGGCGGTTCGCCAATGTAACCTTGACCCAGACCTGTGTGGTCGAGCAAGGAAACTCCAACCCCAAGAGCTGGAAGAGCTCCGTCGTGAAGACTATGATTCTGCCTTAACTTTCAAGCAATGCACTAAGGCTTTTCACGACAGCCGAATTCGGCGAAAGGAATTTGAGCCATCTCAGCAAGTTTGGCTTTACAATGCCCAGCTAAAATTCTTTCCAAGGAAATTGAAGTCCAAATGGACTGGTCCCTTCCTGGTCTCGGGAACATTTCCCAACGAGGCCGTTGAAATTGAAGATCCCAAATCTGGGCATAAATTTACAGTCAATGGGCAGCATTTAAAACCTTATCTTACTCATTTACCTGCCCCCATTGGAGAAACTGTTGCCCTACTGCAAGGTAACTAATGTCGTGCCTTAATCTGAGTCCAACTGGGGACGTTAGATTCAGTGTTCGTTGGGAGGCACCCCAGCAACACTCCTCCACTGTCACGTATACTTCACTTCGCACCTTTTCACTTCACCACCCACCATCCACCCACCCTACCACCCTACTAAAGACCCTACACCTCAGCTCTCGTTTCCCGATCTTTGGACCTTCCTCTACCCTACCCTAATGCATATGAGGACATAGCATCGTTTGGCATGGGGGGGTGGATAGGCATCCATAGGATTTGGGTATTATATGGTATCATGTAACTTCCATCCATCTATAAATATGTACATAAAAAAAAATGGTTTTTAGTAATGATCTGAAGGCTGAAACAAAAATACAATAAGTGTTTATGGATATTCAACCACTATTTTGAAGACTTTCCAAGCCACAGAAGCTTGATTCACTCAGGCTCGGCTTAATTCACTTAAGCATTGACAAGATAGATCAGAATCTCTCCTAACTAAGGACGTATTCTTGTACTTGAGACATCAGTACAGGATCCGTTGGTTTGCTTCTACCCGAGAGCCTAAGTAATCTTGGTTCACACTACACATATTAAGAAAGACCAGGTGAACATAAGGTCCAACCCTAGTGTTCATTAGGGAAGGTGGAGTCCTTACCTGTACGTGCAGGTAGACTTTTTTATCCCAGGCTTTAGTCTTGTGTCTAGGAGAAACTCTTTCCACCAAAAAGGAACTCTCCCACCAAAAGAAAAGTGTGCTCCTCCAAATAAAGTTGTAAGAGATATATTGACACGTGTTTCAAAAAAAAAATGTGCAAATAAGTCAATATATCTCACAAATGCCCGTAAATTCTTCTCCCTCAAAATGTTTTAGGGCAAGTTACAAATACCCTGTTTCTACCATATATTCTTGGAGCCACAAATGTGATAAAATGGGAGTTGAGTTTTCCGTCATCTTTTTAAGGGTCAATCCGAAGACATAAGCTAAAACTGGGACCAACCTACACTTAAAGATTCGTGAAAACCTGGGCTTGAGTCTTAATATTCATCTGGTCAGTCTTGATCCTTCACTTTGCACAAGCCATAATCTCTTGAGCTCTCGAGTACAGCAAAAACCTTCTGAGTCCTGGAAATCGTACTTCAGGTTTAAATATCAAGAGTCCAGGTTAGTCGAGAGATGGTCTATGTCACAAAGACTTAAAGTACTGGTAGTCTTCTTTGCAATTGGTTCTCACAATATCCAACAAATAAACACACCCATGTCGCCTCAGAAAAAAATCTTCAGCTTAAGATCATTCCTAAATACAATACAAAATGTTTCGCTAGGGCCTAGCAAAAGATAGGCATGGGGGTATGATTGCACAGCAAAAATACACCAACAAATATGCCATCTTATGTTATTTCCTAGCACTGCCATTGCATATTAGGTAGCTATAGTTGCATTTGTAAACTTGACACATGCATGCATTTATTTGAGAAGGGAGGAGAGTGAATAATTTGCGTCCCATCTTCTGCGCACACCCTTGCATGCCTGCGCCTGCACCTGACCTGCGCGTTCCCGCGCCTGTGCCTTGGCCATCAGACGACGCCTGCAGCTGCCAGACATCTTAGCTCACCGCTCTCTCTCACACACCTCTCCAGCAGACACACCCTCACCCTTACACACACACACACACTTGTACACTCACACTCACTTGTACACACACCTATACATGTATATGTATATATATATGTATGTATATACATACATATATATGTATGTATATACATACATATATATGTATGTATATACATATATATATCTATGTATATATATATATATGTATGTATATACATATATATATCTATGTATATATATATATGTATGTATATACATACATATATATATATGTATATACATATATATATACATACATATATATATATATGTATATACATATATATATATGTATATACATATATATATATAGATATATATATGTATATACATATAGATAAATATGTATCGCTCATGAAGGTTGGGGACCACTTCTTTCTTCGTGTTTCGCCCATGAAGGGCCTACAGCGGTTTGGGGTGAGAGGGAAGCTCGCGCCGAGGTTTGTGGGGCCCTTTGAGGTCCTGGAGCGGGTTGGACCCGTTGCTTACAGGCTTGCCCTCCCCCCATAGCTTTCTGGTGTGCACGGCGTGTTCCACGTGTCCAACCTCAGGAAGTACGTAGCCGATCCCAGTCACGTACTGAGTCACGAGAGCATCGAGGTGAGCGACGACCTGACCTACCCCGAGCGGCCAGTGCAGATTCTAGATCGAGCCGTCCGCAGTTTGAGACGAAAGCAAGTACCCCTGGTAAAGGTTTTGTGGAGGAGCCAGCGGTACGAGGAGGCTACCTGGGAGCCTGAAGCGGCAATGCGGGAGCGGTACCCGGAGCTTTTCGCGGGTACATCTTTTCGGACCAGCTTCGGTCCTCTTTGAGTTTGTTATGGTTATTTTGACGTTTTCCCGCACCATAGTTAGCGCAAGTTTCGAGGATGAAACTTCCTTTGAGTTTGTCATATTTTTACGAGCCGTGCTTTCAAACGTCTTTTAAGATGTCTGGGAGGTGTCCCAGACGTCGTACTAGACGTCTGGTATCACTTCCAGACGTCTGGGATTCATTTTTCTGCACGCACACCGTTGTGTCTGCGCGCCTGTACGCGCAGACCTGCTCCGCCTTTTCTTTTTCCCTCTCCCTCCTGCGCCCTCTGTCGCGCTCTCTCTCTACTCCTCGCGCGGCCTTAAAAGGGCACGCCCTCTCCCTCACTCCCGTCACCTCCGTCTCCTTCCTCTTCTCCTTCCAGCCGTGTGCAAGAGCGTGCGCGAGAGCTAGCGTAAGGGTGCAGCGGCGGCGGCGACAGCCGCGGCAGGTGCGGGAGGAGGTGCTGCGCGGGGGAGGAAGCGCTCGACCGTGAGGGCGAGCTCACCGGGGCTGCTAGGGCCGGCCGGCGGGGGGCGCAGCGGGCGCGGAGCGACGCGGGAGGACTGCTGCAACTCGAGCAGCAGGCGGAGTACTCGCGGCGCGGTCGGGCGTTGCGAGCGGAGGGCGAGTGGTGCCCTGGTTCTGGAAACTTTTCCAGAATCAGACGTCTGGGCTGATAGCCAAACAACGGGCACGACATCTGGAAGACTGTCCAGACATCTGAACGGTGAGTTATTTCTGTCTTCTTCCTTTTCTTCGACTGACCGTACTGAGAGAGAGAGATGGGTACGCGCAGGTTCGGTGATTCGCCATCCAACGCGAATCAGACGTCTGGCTCCAGTGCCAGACGGCGGGAACGACTTCCAGACGTCCTGGGTGACCATCGAAGGTCTGGGAACTAGGCCAGACGCCCCCGCAGGCTTCTGGACGTCTGAGAGCCCACGCAGAGCGAGGTAATTCACTGATCCACTCTTTAAGACGTCTGGAAGAAGTTCCAGACGTCTGATTTTACACTGTTTCGTCGTTTTCGACCCGTTTCGGGCCCGTTCGGGCTCCATTTTCCGCATTTTGAGTTGCGTTCTTTTCGGAATTACATCCTCTACCTGTCTACAGTAGCTGTATACTATTTTGAGAAGTTCCTTGTGTTTGATCCTTGTGATAGGACCCTGTTCCGTTGCAATCTCAGGGGTCGCGGAGGCACGCGGGATTCCCGACCACACCCCCATTACTCCCGTTGTACCTGGTAGAGTGGCTTTAAGTATAATCTGTTAAATTATGAAACTATAAATAGAACCTAGGACATTGCATGAATCCTAGGAATGAGAAATAGATTGAATGGTAGATCCTAGGGTGTTGCATGAATCCTAGGGCTGGAAAACTAGATTGTATGATAGATCCTAGGATATGGCATGAATCCTAGGATGGGAAAACTAGTGGAATGTATGAATACTGCAGTCTTGGAAAATGTGGAAAGGAAATAATAGCTGCCAGTAAATTCGTTTAAACAGCTGCCTGTTATGAATAAATGAACATGAGTAAGAATATGGGATGTATGAACGTGAAACTGGAAAGGTGAAACCGGAATGTGCTGAGTTAAAGAGCTGGAACCCTACAGGGAATTAGGAGTAGAACTCCTGGAAAGTGAATGGGATAGAGTTGGGGAAATGAGCTGGCCCTTGAGTACGGAGTACCAAGGAGAGCGACTGTCCCCCTGTTTAGTGCAGAGCGGAGCTAGCCGCCCCAGGGACCCGAGGTTAGGACTGGCCACTCTGTACTGACTTACTGGCCCTCGTGTACATAGTACCGAGGAGAGCTACTAGTGTAGGGAGGTACTAGCTACCCCACGGGCCCCGGGGTTCTGCTAGCCTCCCACACCGACTTGTTAGGCCCACTGAGGCAAACCAGGGTAGTCAGGCGAGGGTGCGCGGACTATGGAGGGGCAAGGCCCCTGTTTGGTTACTGCGGAGGGGTTGGACCCCTGTTACTGAGAGGGCTCTGCCCTGTACTGGTTTCGTGCTGTGCTTTGGGCGCACCCGTTAACGGAAACGACTGACCGCGTGCTAGTGCGGGTTAGCTACCCATGCGTTTACCGCACGTGCCGTAGTCACCGTTACGTCTGTCAGTGACCTTGGGGTGGTTGACTGAGAGTAGGATCACCACGGGGGACTCTCGCGGCCAGGAGAGCACCACGTGCTACTTCTACTGTTCGGAAAAGACTACAATCAAGATCGTTCCCACGAGGAACATTCGAGATCAAGTGAAGGATCTGAGAAATAGATAAATTGTGAAACAATAGAAAGACGTAAATAAAGGAAGAAAGAAAATTTAAAATAGCTACTGTACACTTTACTGTTTCTTTAGTTTAGCTGCCACTCTACTCAGCGTTTTGCTGACGTGTTACACTCGTTACCTTTCAGGACCAGGTGTTGAGCAGCCAGGGTCAGCGGCTGCAGAGGATGCTGGGCCGAGTAGGGTCCAGTAGAGTTACCACTGCTCTCTTGTACCTCTTTTTGTTCTGTTATAGTGAGTAGTTCTTGTTTCCGCTGTACTTTTCTTTACCTGCTGTTCATATTATGTTATGAATGTTGTTCTACTGTTGTGGTGGTATATACTGTAGTGGCTTCTTTCCTTACTGCTGTATTTCCTTACTGTTAGTTATATTCATGTTGAATGTGGTTTATTTTACTGCACTTTTGGTTACTTCCTCGTTGGACGAGTAGGTCTTGGGATTAGTCGAGTCGGTCCGGTTCTCGTGTCTCGTAGGGACTTGGGAATCGGGTCGTTACAAGATGGTATTAGAGCAAGGTCGTCCCGAGAAGTGAATCAACTGACTGGAAAATAACCAATTCACATGTCTATAACTAAAGTAGCCACCACAACATATCTTTTGACATGAGCTCTTAGACATTTCTGTTCAGTATCGTTCCGTAGTGACGTGTTCCGTTTTGTTTCGCGTCTCCTTGCAGGAGTTGCCTCGTCGTGGGACCAGTGAGGCGGGCCGCGGGCGCGGCCGAGGACGAGGTCGGTGAGGAGGGCGTGCCGTTGCCGACACCCCAGTGGACCAGCCACTACTCCCGGGCGTCCAGGCACAGGGCCTCGCCCGGCTGATACGAGACATTGTACGTGAGGAGCTCCACCCACCGCCCCGAGCACCTCACCCTGGGGTTGCGGAGGGGGAGTCCTCTGTGGGACCACTCGACGAACGCGGCGCTGGACACGGGGGAGGGGATGGGCCACCGCAGCCCCCACCTTCCTCCGATACTTCCGTGCACGAGGCACCTTCGCCTGGAGGTGCACCAGCACCTCCCCTACAGCGCCACTTCGAGCTCTTCGGGCAGTTCCGGAAGCTGAAGCCCCCCTCCTTCAATGGGGATGAGGACCCGACCGAGGCAGAGGACTGGCTTGAGCAGTTGGAGAAGATTTTCGACACCCTTCGCCCCCCGGTGGAGTGCCGCGTGGCCTTTGCCACGTACCAGCTGGAGAGTGCGACACACAGGTAGTGGAGGGCGGTCCGGGGACAGGAGAGGGACGAGCCGACCTGGGACCAGTTCGTCTCCCTCTTCTGCGAGCAATACTTCCCCCAGACATGGCAGGACCAGAGGAGGCGGGGGTTCCACACTCTCCGCCAAGGGACGATGACCGTTAGTGCGTACCGCATGCGTTTCCTGGAGCTGTCCCGCTTTGCAGCGACAGCGGTAGCTACTGAGGAGGAGCGCCTTTGGAGGTTCACCGAGGGGCTCCGGCCTACGATTCGGGGGTATGTCAAACCCCTGAAGTTGCCTACGTTTTCGAGGGTGGTGGAGGCAGCTATGACTTACGTGGAGACCAACCCGTCCGCGCGAGACACTGACAGCGGGCGGAAGAGGCCCTTTCAGCCAGACTTTTCACAGGGCCGGCGAGAGAGGAGACACGTGGCGTCCGCAGGATAGCCGTCACGTTTTACAGGGCCATCAGTGGCCTTTGGGGGCCCTCGACAGGGGCCAGTCGCCAGCACCGGACCCCCGCCCAGCCGACAGCAGGGACCCACTGAGGCGGGAGTCGGGTTCCCCTCTGTTACCAGTGTGGCCAACCGGGCCACATCAGGAGGGACTGGCCGTCTAGGGCAGGAGGTCAGCAGATACTTCCCGCGCAGGAGGCCGCGGTTCCCAGGCGCGAGGAGGAGGACAACAGTCGCGAGGAGGGTACCGGCCAGCACCTACCCGTCCGACGCAGAGTGTGGCTGCTTCGTACGCACCTAGAGCTGAAGGGCGTATCAACGCCCTGACACACAGGGACACCAGAGCTTCGGGATCGGTGGTAGCTGGTATGGTTTCAGTTTCCGGCAGACTCGTTTACACGCTTTTCGATTCCGGTGCTACTCACTCGTTTGTCGCAGCCAGTTTCGCAGTTAGTTTGGACCAGGATTATACACTGTTAGAGAATCCGTTCGTAATCAGAGGTCTGAGTGGTCAGCTGTTTGTAGCTGAGGAGGTGTACACGGATTGCGAGGTCAGCATCGGGGGACATAGCCTGCCAGCTGACCTGATTATGTAACAGATGGAGGACTTTGGAGTGATTCTGGGGATGGATTGGTTGTCCGCTTACCACGCCTTGGTGTACTATTTTGAGAGGAAGATTGTCTTCTCCATGCCGGAGTTGCCTCCTTTCGAGTTTCACGGACAGCCAGTGGACGGAGGTTTCAGGTGCATTTCGGCACTTCGGGCGGAGAGACTTTTGAGCTAGGGGTGTGAGGGCTTCCTAGCTTGTGTGGTGGTAGAGCCCAGCCCTGTGGCAGACTTCCAGAGTATCCCGGTGGTCAGAGAGTACCCTGACGTGTTCCCAGATGAGTTACCAGGACTACCACCCGAGCGGGAGATCGAGTTTGAGATCTCACTAGTACCAGGGATCAGCCCCATCTAAACTGCGCCATACAGGATGGCACCGCTTGAGCTGCGAGAGCTCAAGTCTCAGTTACAGGACCTTTTGGAGAAAGGTTTCGTGAGGCCCAGTGCGTCTCCCTGGGGAGCCCCGGTACTGTTTGTGAAGAAGAAGGATGGTACCCTACGCCTTTGTGTGGACTACCGACAGCTGAATAAGGTCACCATCAAGAACAGATATCCGCTGCCGAGGATCGACGACTTGTTTAACCAGTTGCGGGGTGCCACGGTGTTTTCAAAGATCGACTTGAGGTCTGGATACCACCAGTTGAGGATCAGGGAGACCGACGTCTCCAAGACAGCTTTCCGCACCCGGTACGGACACTACGAGTTTTTGGTCATACCGTTTGGGCTGACCAATGCCCCCGCTGCTTTCATGGACCTGATGAACCGGGTGTTTAGACCGTACTTGGACCAGTTCGTGGTGGTTTTCATAGATGATGTACTCGTCTATTCTAGAGATCGGACGCAGCACGGACAGCACTTGCGGATGGTTCTGGACACTCTAAGAAGACGCAGGCTGTACGCCAAGTACAGCAAGTGCGAGTTCTGGTTGAGGGAGGTGACCTTCTTAGGTCATGTGATCTCTGGAGACGGCTTGGCGGTGGACCCAGCCAAGGTCGAGGCAGTACTCAGGTGGGAGAGACCGCGTTCAGTCACTGAGATTCGCAGTTTCCTGGGACTGGCAGGCTACTACAGACGATTCATTAGAGGATTTTCACAGATTGCACGTCCTATGACATAGTTGACCCAGAAGGACGTGCCCTTCGCTTGGACAGGCGCCTGTGAGGCGTGTTTTCTAGAGCTGAAGGAGTGGTTGACCTCGGCTCTCGTGCTCACCATCCCTGACAGTAGTGGCGGGTTCGTTGTGTACACGGACGCCTCCTTGCAGGGGTTAGGAGGTGTGCTCATACAGAGGGGTCACGTTGTCACTTAAGCTTCGCGGCAACTGAAGCCCCATGAGCATACCTACCCTACCCACAACCTAGAGTTGGCAGCTGTTGTCTTCGCGCTGAAGACTTGGAGGCACTACTTGTACGGTGAGACCTTCGAAATTTTCACAGATCACAAGAGCCTCAGATACCTTTTTGATCAGAAGGAGCTAAACATGAGACAGAGACGTTGGTTGGAGCTCCTGAAGGACTACGACTGCAGCATCTCCTACCACCCGGGAAAGGCCAATGTGGTGGTTGATGCCTTGAGCCGTAAGGCACCCGCACACTTGGCCAGTCTACAGTTACAGAGTTGGAGCCTTTTGGAGGAGGTAGGCAGTTGGCGACCTCTAGAGTTACGAGGGTACTGTGGGGCAGTGACGGTGACACGGCAGACCAGGCCAGAGCTGATAGACCGCATCATCACAGGATAGATGGCCGATCCGTACTTGCAGTCCTTGTGTGACAGAGTACTGTCGGGAGACCTGGGGGACTTCTCTTTCACAGACCAGGTGCTGCGCTTTAGGGGACGGTTGTGCGTTCCCAAAGACGAGGAGTTGTTGAGAGAGCTCCTGACTGAGGCACACGGTTCCAAATTCACCATACATCCCGGAAACACGAAGATGTACCACGACTTGAGACGTGAGTTTTGGTGGAGGGGGATGAAGCGGGATGTGAGTGAATTCGTGCAGTAGTGCTTAGTGTGCCAGCAGGTGAAAGCTGAGCATCAGAGGCCTACAGGGCCGCTGCAGCCGCTTCCAGTGCCAGAGTGGAAGTGGGAGAGCATCACCATGGACTTGGTGGTGGGCTTACCTGTTACCCAGCGGGGACACGACGCAGTCTGGGTAATAGTGGATAGACTGACGAAGACGGCGCGATTCTTGCCGATCCGAGTCACTTTGGGACCAGCACAGTTGGCAGAGAGGTATATCCGGGATGTGGTACGACTACATGGAGTTCCGCGGGAGATCGTATCCGACCGGGATACCCGCTTTACGTCCCAGTTTTGGGCTGAGTTTCAGCAGGCCTTGGGGACGCAGTTGAGGTTTAGTACAGCTTACCACCCCCAGACATACGGACAGTCTGAGCGCACAATACAGACACTTGAGGACCTTTTCCGTGCCTGTGTACTGGACTGGAGGGGCTCTTGGGAGGAGCACCTGCCCCTGGCAGAGTTTGCATACAACAACAGTTATCACTCGAGCATCGGCATGGCTCCCTACGAGGCTCTGTACGGACGAAAGTGTACGGCACCCTTGAGTTGGGTTGAGGTCGGGACCAAGTGGGAGGTTGGCCCAGGTTGATCCGGCAGAGTCAGGAGGTAGTCGAGCAGATCCACAGGCGACAACGC
Source organism: Thalassia testudinum (assembly GCA_037157565.1). Lineage (NCBI taxonomy): Eukaryota > Viridiplantae > Streptophyta > Magnoliopsida > Alismatales > Hydrocharitaceae > Thalassia > Thalassia testudinum. Next base: position 31,016,128 of record JAZHRO010000015.1, read on the forward strand.
ACTGTCAGGAGCAGACAGAAGAGCTACGCGGATCGGAGACGCAGAGAGGTGCAGTTTGAGGCTGGGGACCACGTCTTTCTTCGTGTTTCCCCCGCAGGCTTGCCCTCCCCCCGTAGCTTTCTGGTGTGCACAGCGTGTTCCACGTGTCCAACCTCAGGAAGTACGTAGCCGATCCCAGTCACGTACTGAGTCACGAGAGCGTCGAGGTGAGCGACGACCTGACCTACCCCGAGCGGCCAGTGCAGATCCTAGACTGAGCCATCCGCAGTTTGAGATGAAAGCAAGTACCCCTGGTAAAGGTTTTGTGGAGGAGCCAGCGGTACAAGGAGGCTACCTGGGAGCCTGAAGCGGCAATGCGGGAGCGGTACCCGGAGCTTTTCGCGGGTACGTCTTTTCGGACCAGCTTCGATCCTCTTTGAGTTTGTTATGGTTATTTTGACATTTTCCCGCATCCTAGTTAGCGTAAGTTTCAGGGACGAAACTTCCTTTGAGTTTGTTATATTGTTACCAGCCGTGCTTTCAAACGTCTTTCAAGACGTCTGGGAGGTGTCCCAGACATCGTACCAGACGTCGGGTATCACTTCCAGACGTCTGGGATTCATTTTTCTGCGTGCACACCGTTGTGTCTGCACGCCTGTACGCGCAGACCTGCTCAGCCTCTTCTTTTTCCCTCTCCCTCCTGCGCCCTCTATCGCGCTCTCTCTCTCCTCCTCGCACAGCCTTAAAAGGGCACGCCCTCTCCCTCACTCCCGTCACCTCCGTCTCCTTCCTCTTCTCCTTCCAGCCGTGCAGGAGAGCGTGCGCGAGAGCGAGGGTGCAGCGGCGGCGGCGACAGCCGCGGCGGGTGCGAGAGGAGGTGCTGCGCGGGGGAGGAAGCGCTCGGCCGTGAGGGCGAGCTCGCCGGGGCTACTAGGGTCGGCCGGCGGGGGGCGCAGCTGGCGCAGAGCGACGCGGGAGGACTGCTGCAGCTCGAGCAGCAGGAGGAGTACTCGCGGCGTGGCCGGGCGTCGCGAGCGGAGGGCGAGTGGTGCCCTGGTTCTGGAAACTTTTCCAGAATCAGACGTCAGGGCTGATAGCCAGACGACGGGCACGACGTCTGGAAGACTGTCCAGACGTCTAAACGGTGAGTTATTTCCGTCTTCCTTTTCTTCGACTGACCGTACTGAGAGAGAGATGGGTACGCGCAGGTTCGGTGATTCGCCATCCAACGCGAATCAGACGTCTGGCTCCAGTGCCAGACGGCGGGAACAACTTCCAGACGTCCTGGGTTACCATCGGAGGTCTGGGAACTAGGCCAGACGCCCCCGCAGGCTTCTGGACGTCTGAGAGCCCACGCAGAGCAAGGTAATTCGCTGATCCACTCTTTAAGACGT